>OY757929.1:39676656-39786656 GCA_963585895.1 Sepioteuthis lessoniana | reverse complement strand
GAAAAAAGAATGGTCATTATTTCCTTCAAACTTTGCCCTTGGTAATGAAATTTAGAAATTATCTTTTATTTTTTGTAAAAAACGGACAGATTTACACAATTTTGTTTACATAAGGTCTGAATAAAACACATGAAAAGAATTTACATGTATTTATACAAGAGTATGTTAAAAATGAAGAAAAATGCTTAGAAATAAGTTGATTTTTATGATTTTCAACTTATCAGACCCTAAATTTAATCTCCCATCATGTTTTCATCATATATTGCTTGGTTGTTGGTTGGTTGGTTGTTCGGGTTTTATGGCATATCAACCCTATATTCCTTGGTAGCACAAAACTAAAGCAACAGAAAAATAGGTCTTTACCATTTACTTTAAGCATAAGCAACAGGAAGATAACACTTTTTGCTTAGGAACAAGAAAAATAAAAATTTTGTTACATAGTGTTTTGAATGCTTTTGAGCAAAGTAATACAATTATTATAATAAATAGAAACATTCTTCATACAATCCCAATGGAGATGGGCTGGACATGTCATCCAAATGAGAGATGACAGATTTCCAAAGATTTACATTTATAGCTAGTTTCATGACAGAAACAGAAATATTCCAAGACCATATCTCAGGTACAGAGACAAGCTAAAAACACAACCTTATAGCGCTGTATGTTGATAAATAAGTTGCTTCAATTTACAATGTTTGAAGAGCAAAATGTAACAGAACAAGTCAGAATATATCACTTTATTTATTTGGAATAAAATTCCCAGATATCGTTTTGAAGATCACTGGGTTTTAAAATTCTAATCAAAACTCCAAAAACTAAACAGAAGTGGAAGAATTGGCTGGTCGGTGTTTTATGGCATATTAACCCTTGTAGGTTATCTAATGCCAAATCATGTTTTTTATATATGATTTATAAGCAAATAATTAGTAAGTTACTTTATTTTTAAACCAACTGTTAGAATTCATTTATTTGCACACAATTAAATGATTTCAATTATTCCTTTCAAACACTAAAAACTTTAAAACCAATCTTTTGTTTGCACACAGTGAAATGGTTTCAAGTTTTGCTATTTAATATTAATAAATCTATTTATCAATTATTCCTATGTAATATAAATGATTTGTACACAGCTGTATGATTTCAAATAATGAATGATAATCTTTAGTAAATGATTAAACAATTCTATTGGATCCATAGATGAGACACTAACAGATACCACTAATCCAGGTCAGAGTGGATCTGTGAGTAATGGCAATGAACAGATATTCCACAATTCCCAATGCCCCAGAACTGGAGCCTCACCATCAGATGGTTTTGAGTCATACCAAGGAGTGAAGCTTACCCTTCTGAAGAGGTGAAATTAGTGTATTTTACAACCCCAGCCAACAGGGTGAAAATGGAAAAATGCAGAATTTCACTCTTATTTTAGATACAATCATAAATAACATTCGAATAAATCTTTTTAGCAGCAGGTACTTTGCTGTAACAGAGAGTTGCTTTTATACTATCATTTCGAACCCAGCATATTCGATTCTGATTTATTTCCAACTCAAATAGATTTTTAAAAAAATACAAATGTTCTCCAAGAACTAAGGCTTTGTTAGAAATTTAAAGGCTAGAAAAATGGATTTAATCTTTTCCCGACACTACCACAGCATAAACTAAAATGCAAGGTTATAACAAAGCAATAGAATGACAAGACACTGTTATTAGATAGGGACCAAGAGATTCACTGAGATGGCTGCTTCAATTCATTATGCTGTAACATTCATAATCACAAGTTTCCCAGCAACTTTGATGCAAACAAGTTCTTTTAAGCCTTTAAGAATAAGAAAATTCTTCTTTCAAATTGGAAATTGCTTTTTAGGAAATTGATGGAAAGATTTTGAGACTGTAAACACAGTTGAAAGAAGAGGAGAGGAAAAAAGGTAGTTGCGTGTTTTAACATAATACTGTCCATAATCAGGTCAAATGATGACTTCTCCAAGTCTCTCACTTTCTCTCAGCCACTAATGTTCAAAACTAATCAATGAATCAATAAATAGTATTGGGGAGGGGACACATGGAGAGCAGATGATTCAAGCTGTAAGAAGAAATGGCTAGATATTTCATCAGAAATAATTTGTCTGAGACAAAGATCACTTACAAAAATATTCACTAGCAATTCCTAAGGAAAAACCTCCTTGAGGTAAATATTAACTACACACACTTACACTACATATATTTCTAATCATTAAAGAAATTAGAAGTGATGCTAAAAGATCTGAATATGAGTGACTAATTTTAACAGCATGTCAACCTATCTTGGGCTATTTTATGCCAAGGGGTTAGAGAATCATATTCCTTGTATGTTCATATTTAGATTTTTTGTTTGGTTTGGTTTCTTTGTAGGTTATTTAATGCCAAAGCCATTCTCCTAGAAAAACAGTAGTGGTACTATTTAACCCATAGCTGGGAGGATAAGGGGGTTCATACTTTTCCCTGGGTTATTTACCCGAAAGTGAACGTAATAACACGACTGGAGTATGAACTTGCTTACTACAATTCCACAGTCCATCGCTTTAACCATTACACCACGAGGACACCCCCTAAGATTTTTTGTGTATTTGTTAAAATAGGGTTTTTGGTTAATTTGCACACAGTTCTATCTAAATTGAATCATTTTTAAACAGATATATTTGACTAATAGATGGGACCCTAAAAGGGTATAACTCAGGGTCAGAGTGAACCTTGGAGTAATGATAATGAAGGGGTATTCTACACCTTCAGAATTCCAGTTTCACCATCAGATACAGTTTAGTGTCATATCCAGAGCACCCACTTCTTTTTTTTTTGGGGGGGGGGTCTTATCACTGTGCAAAGGATACACAGTCAGCATATTCTAAGCCCCACTAAAAAGGCAGAAAACCTCCTTTAAGTGAATTTTAAAAGAGCTGGAAAACTATCAAGTTTTCAACCATTCAAAATATATATATATATATATATATATATTTGTATATGATATGGAAATATATATTTCCGACAGTATGTTGTGTAGTATTAATGACAAGTTGGAAAAATTTTTGGTAAAACATGTTTATTTTTTACCAAACATGTTTCGCTATATTACATAGCATTTTCAATAGTTAGTGTGAAAAAGAAAATGTTTGTTTCTTTGTTATGTTGTTCTTGGTAACAATATAGTGTTTGATTTAATGTTATGTTCTCGGAGGATCAATTGAGCCAAAGTTAGAGATAACTATATAAGTCATAAATGATTCCAGTTTTAATAAAACTATAACTTATTTATGAATAATTTAACAATAAATTACAACTAATAGTATATTTGCTATTATTTTTAATCACCTCTTACCATTTATCAGATAGCTTGCTGATTCCTCACAAGTAAAATTCAGCTTGTTTTCCACAAATCTTTTCACCTGATCTTATAGAGAAAAATTTTTGTCATTCCTAACATTTTGTAGAGAACGAAAAATATGGAAATTACTAGGTGTAAGGTGTGGGGAATATGGTGGATGGGATAGAATGATAAGCATAAACACGCAATCTAAATGCAAGTACAGTTTAATTGTCAAAAACATTTCTATTTCAAGCTATTCAGTTTAATCAAACAATTCAGTGTAGCATAAGTATGCTGTTAGTTCTATTTAACCCATAGATAGGGCCCTATCAGGTGCTACCACTCCGGGCCAGCACTGCTGGAACCTCACCATCAGACTGTTTAGTGTCATATCTAGGACACTCATTGGGGGGGGGTCTTATCCATCTGCAGAGAAGCAGTCGGTGTATTCTATAGCCCCAGTTATCTTCAAATGTTTTGGCTTTTTTTTTCTTTTTCTTTTTTTGTTTAACAGTATATCAACTCTTGCATTATTTAATGCCCTACCAATAGCGATGTATCTTCAAAGAAACTACACTTCATAATTTAAATGATTATGTTGTTTCTAATGCTCTGGTTTGGTTTCCTTGTTTAATAGCATATTAAGGTAACTTAATGCTATAGCAAACCTTGTAGAAAAACAGTAGTGGTACAACTTAACCCATGGCTTGGAAGGGGAATAAAGGGGTTCATACATTCATACTCCTCCTCCCACTTTGTTTGATAACCAATAATACTTAATATCTGTTTCAGCAGTATTATGTTCTCTGAGAAATATAAGGTTCATTCAATAAATAAGGTGAATTTTGTCTAAGAATTTGGGAACAGGAAGCACAGTTTAAAGTTGTACTTTTTCCAAGGAAATCAATAGGGATGGATCCTTTCATGTCCTAGAAAACAATCAGCATGATCTATACTGAACCCTGCTCCTGTATGTTTTCTTTACTAGAGTCAGTGTCTTACTATGAATTGTATTTTAATTAAGGTGCATAATTACAAAACCATGTTTAACCAATTTGAAATCATTTTTTTTCTTTTTTACTGAAACAGGCTTCATCATACACATCACACATTCTTCTGTAAAATTTCATAAGGTTTACAATCCTCAGACAACACAAATTTGTCCTTAAACCTCAATTCAAACCTGGAGCAATCTGATTGGTCATAATTTCGAATAGCCTCAAAACAAATGTTTTTAAGAAATTATAATAATTTTTGCTATAAACCAATTCCAAACAATGCATAGTTTACATTTATTGAAAAAAAATTCTGGAAAAAGTCTTTTTTATTTTGCTCGAAAAAAAAAAAAAAAAAAAAAACTTATTTATTGAATAAAACTCATTAGATCCTGGTATCTGAAAGAATCTAGAAGACAATTATCTTTTTAAGCAAAAAAAAAAAAAAAAAAAAAAAAAAAAAAAAACACACACACACACAGATGTACTAATTTCCAGGCAACATTGTAAATATATATGAGTTTGCCCCAATATTTGAACTTTGGAAAAAAAAAAAAAAAAAAAGAATTAGAGAGAAACAAATAAATATTGTTCCAAACAAAGGTCATAGCATTATCCAGTCTTTTTGTTTTGTTTTTATTTGGGTGGGGGTCAGTACTTGAACTCAGCTTTTCATAGAAGCTTTCAGTGCATAAAGTTTTCAATAAATGTTATGAAATATATACAAAAGTAAACTAGAGAAAATACTTGTACACATTCTTTCTAGACAGCAAGTATAGAGATCTAAAAACACAAGTAAATTATGTCTTATTAGGCAGATAAGAGTTCAGACACAAATAACCTTCTACAACAAGAAAATACCTGACATTTCGAAATAAAGTAGAATTAATGCACTGGTTGACAAGATAAATAGGTATTTTTTGTAGAATCACGAGAACCAGTAAAATATATAGAAAAAATGATTGTTATGTAATCGCAAGAACTAGCAAAATATATAGAAAAAATTATTGTTTTGTAGAATCACGAGAACCAGTAAAATATATAGAAAAAAAAATGACTTTTTTTTTTTTAATAGGACCATGATGATTAGTAAAATATTTACAAAAAAAATTTTTTTTGTAGGATCATGATAGTGTCACGTGGTCTCCCACTGAGACGATAGAAATAAGATTACTACTATCCTCTTGTTCGAATTAACAGTAGCAAGCCATCAAAGAATGACCATTAAGAAAGAATGTGGGTCACAGTGGAGACCGGATGTTTGTACTTGGTGACCTCACTCGGGTCGCCTGACACGGGAAGGAAGAAGAGAGAAGCCAAATGATTGGCTGGGACCCTAAAACGGAAGTGGGGGCTCCCTCCCGTCAGTGGAAAGAGATAATAAGACAGTTAGTTGTTGGACAGGGTTCATGGTGGACGGAACTAAAGCCAAGAACTCCGGGTAAACGAAGAGCCCATAAAAGAAGAATCTCCACAGGAATCCATCTAAATAAGATAAGTGACTTTGGGACTGTTTCTCCTTATGCCCAATTTTATATACCCTCTCTCTCTCTCTCAATTTGAAGAAAGACTGCTGAAAACGAAAGAAAAGAAAAGAAGAAAGACATTTATGTTCATGGACTGTTCATTTATGATATATTTGACACATTGAAGGTGTCAAATATGTGTAGTAAAAGATTGATATATTTTAATGTTCCCACGTGCTTGAAGTTGTTATTTGTAGGGTCTGCTACGAATTTGTTATGTCATATTTCTGTTTCAGCTTCTATTCGCCTTATGATATGCTCGCTTAAAATTGTCCGATTAATTCCTTTAAAATATCACACAGGAAACCGGAATTGCCGACTACTTTAACTAATATTATTACGTCTAAACCTAGAGGTCCATATCTTCCATTGTTCTAGGGGAGGAAGACTAGCAGCCTTGGTGGGTGTGTGTATAGTGTGAAAATTGGAACCCCTTGCCAGCGGCGGTCAGTCTAGCCCTAAATTAATCCCCCACATAATATGCCAGTTCTTATATGCCTGAGAAAAAAACTCTGAATGAGGACTTATTCTACAAGGGATCAAGTGCCAACCTGCCCCGTCTTCACACGTGCGAAAATAAAACCCCGTTCTGGGATAAAAGTAAATTTTTCGCGTCACAATAGCCAGTTCCTGATGAAGTAATATGTATATGAAGTGAAGGACATGACCATATTAGTACCAAAACCAGAAGTTCTGTTGGGCCATATACAAGGTTCACAGACAACAGATGAACCCATGCAGTTGCTAGTGGTACCAGAAAGACCAATCAAAAAACCATCATAATGAGAAGACGAAATTGTCAAGAAATTTAGACTAATCTGGAGAATGGTGAAAGCAAGAAAGAAATGGAAATGCATTATGGCCAGCGATGCACAAAACATTGGATGGCCTCGCTAATAACAGAATAAAAGATTGCAAAATTTTCTCTTTTCATTTTAAACATCAGATTTAAGTCAAACTTCTTGGATCACAATTTTTAACAAGTCTTTAAGTCATTAAAAAAAAAAAATAAATTCTTTCAAACATATTTTGCACTTAATGTATGATTTTTGTGTCAAAACATTAGCTTTCAAGTGTGTGCATCAATTTTTAGTGCAACTGCCCTTTTTTCTTTGCTAACCAGCTTCAATTTGACTATTTAGATTTGGGACAGAGAGTACAACAGCATTTTCTAGAGAGTGCATTTTTGTTCAGTCAGAAGAAAAAAAAATTTTGTCAACAAGCAACAGGGCAATGAAAACACAGTTATTAAGCAAACAAAATATGATAGACATTTCTTACATTCAGCAACTCATTTTTACTTTTTTGGCCAAGTTAAGAATCTATATTCATTATTTTGCAGTAACTCTAAGTGTAGGAAAGAATGCTGTCAATATGGAAAGAAAAAATATCAAGATGCATTCTTTCTTGTAATTCTCCCATCTACAGATTTTTTATTTTATTATATCTAAGAGAAATTGTTTCAGATTCTGCTTTGAATATATACAATACTTCAGAATTGAAAATTTTATTGAATGTTCTTCAAATGTAAGGGAAAAAAAGAGTCCATATTTGGTAGTTTTTAGAAATAACCAAATCTTGAATTTATTGGCTCAGTTATTGTGAATATAACAGTCACACAGTATACAACCTACTCAATGGAGTCTTGATGCCAATTGAGTAACTTCATGAAAGAGTATCTGTTCTCAAAGATTACAAACTATAAAAAAAAATAAACACTGAACATTCTTTAATGAACACACACAAGATCTGTCTGGAATGTATTCAGCCATCTTGAGAACAGGTTAAGTAGCCTTGATGTAATTTAGCAACCAATCAGAGTGAACCTTACTGTGTGTGTGTGTGTGTGGAAAGAAACACTCTTTCATGTTGACACTGAAATAAGGTTTTATTTTATAAGTACACTCCATGATCAATAAACAAAAAAGAAATAATTTAGAAAAGCTTGAACCCTTAACTTTTATATTATTTCCTATTTCAAAGCAAAAACAGATTGTTACAATTAATGATTAAAAAGAATTCTTTTTTATTCAATTGATTAGCTATTCAACCTAATCCATCATTGTTAAGATTCAAAATAATATTAGTAACACACACACAAAAAAAAGAAAAACATAAAAGCAAGAAAAGTACATTTTAAAAGAAAATATTGATTTCTGAATTAATAACAGATGTACCAAAGAGAACAAACGAAAATGACTGAAAAATTGTTTTAAAATGATCATTAGGTAAAATGGGTTGAATATATTAAAATATTTCAAAAAAATTATTTCAAATTAGAATACACATTTTCTGTACGTCTCAATCCAGACTTCAAATTCAATAGAAAAATTTTTTAAACTTAAAATTAATAGTCAGAAACATTTTATTAATATGTTAAAAGAGCCTGACATATGCCTTAAAGCATTCTTTACAGACTGAGGTTGGTTATTTTTCTTATAAATAAATTATCAGCAACGCATTTTTTCTTTGATTTTAACAGTGTGTCAACTTGGCTTGAGTTATCTTATGCCTAGAGGTTAGGGAATCACATTCTTATGACTCTTTTAAGTGAGGGAGGGCATGATCCAGTAGAATATGGATGATTTTGAAACAGATCTATTTGACTCATAGATGGGAACCTAACAAGTACGATCACTCCAAATCAGAGTGGACTTGGAAGTAATGGCAATAAAGGGATACTTTACAAAACCCAAATTTCCAGAACTGGAGCTGCACCATCAAATGCAGTTGAGTGCCATACTCAGGACACCTCCCCTTTTTTAGAATAAGGAGTCTTATCCCTTTCTGGAGATATGGTTAGCATATTCTAAGCTCCACCAAAATGACTAAATTTTTTTTTTTTTTTGATTTATTCAAGGAAAGTATTATGCAATTAAAAAAAAAATTCTGCTTTTTCTATAGTTTCAGAATTGCTTAAAAAAAAAAAAAGTTTATTACTCAAAGAAAGTACAGAAATTACCAAAATAGCCCAGTTGGCACCAGCAGAAGGTGGTGGGCTCATGATGACAGGATCAGGAGGAGAAAGCACTGGTTCCACTGGTCCCTAGAGAGAAAGAAAAAATGTTAAAGAATTTTAGCCAAACATTTTAGAATGATTATATATGCACAGCAAAATGATGACTTAATTCAACAAGTATTAAAAAGAAATCATTATAATAGATATAATTTAAACATACGGATAAAATACTAACTTCAAAAAATAAAATTATTTAGCTGTACTGTGGTGACTTGTAGCTAGAAAGGATATTTAATCGTGTCCCCACTCACCAACGTCCAATAAAACCATTAGTATATCCAATGATATACTAACTTTTAAAAAGCAAAAAGAAAGACAAGGTAAGCTCAATTACACAAATAGGAACCTATATATATATATATATATATATATATATATATATATATATATATATATATATAAAAAGAAGTATCAACAAGGATACACAAATAGGTCAAACATAAAATGTGCTCATATTCTTCTATGAATAAGCAGTATATAAATGGATACAAAAATGATAAAAATTTTGAGTTTGATGATCATAATCATGTGGGCTTTACATTTCAATGACGAGGTGAGAGGCAACACCCACCACCATGATAGACAAAGTCTTTACTCTTCAAAGAACGAAGAATTAAAAAAGAAAAAAAAAAAAATCACATCTTCAGTTCAAAGAACAGAAACAAAAAAAATAAAGAAAGATTATAGAATTCTCATGAGACCAGGAGTCCAAAGGACACACTTCCAAATCCAAGGGAGACATTTATAGTCTCCCTACAGCAAACAGACATTTATCATTCTCAGACTTTTGCCTAAATTCAAACAAATTGGAAACAAAGAAAAAACAAACAATAACACATAAAATGAAAATATTGTTATGAGATCAAAATTTCTTTAAATTTAATAATAAAAAATAAACAAAAAATAAAGACTAGGTTTCCTTCATATGAACAGTCAATTTTGGAGAACTTTTCGCCAACAAATAAAAGAAATTTCCCAGCTAAAAATCAACACTAATTTACTGAATCAAAAATGGATTCACTTAGTAAAAGGTAAACCAGAGTTTTAAAACCAAATCTATAATTTTCTCTTTAATTAGGAACAACAGTTTAGTTTTTAAGGAAATAATTTTTTTTTGTGCATGTCTATATAATTTTTGGAAGCATGGACTATTGCTTAACACAATCACCACCTTACAGGTGGATGATGTTTCAGTCATAGTCAACACTTACAAACACACAGAGGGGAATCGGAGACAGAATACATCTTCCGTAAAATATGAGGAGAGTAAATAAAATTTGTAGAAGTGGCAACTGTAAAAGAACGTGCATGTTTTTAGACCCATTTTAATCAGTTTTAGTATTAACTATATATATATATATATATATGAAAATGTACAAATGTCAAAAAACACTAGGTCTTCAGACAATGATTTATTTGCAAATGTTAAAAGTTTCATTATTAAACATTCATCAAGGCATTTGAATTGATAAATAAATTGAAAATTTTAGGAGCTGCCAGTGGTGTAATGGTTATCGTCTTAGGAAATGGACACGGCAATATGAGTTCAATTCCTGGACGAGACTGATTGCATTTCACATAGCACTTGGGAAAGGTATGAATCCAATTATTCTCCCTCCAGCTATGGGTAAATAGTAGGGCAGACTGGATTCTTCATCTTTGGTCAGGCAACTATTCTAGGAGAAGGAAAACTCTGAATTCAAACCTGTTAAACTCTGCTTAAAAATTGATCTTGTGTCATATCCTGCCCGAGCAGAGGGGTTGATAAATATATAAAAACACATATATACATACACACACACACACACACACACACACACTATATGAATATATATATATATATATATATATATATATATATATATATATATTACACACACACTATAAATACACACACACACACACACATACAGCACTATAGATATACCCACACAGACACTATATATTATATATACACACCATATATATATATATACACAAACACACACACACACACACATCAGAGAGAACAAACTGCCAACATGATGCCAATAATTATCAAGTGATTTTCAGCCAAAAGTTTTCATGTTAATTGATATGAAGAAAAACAAATACAAATAAATTTTGAACTGTTCTTCTGACAATATATTCCCATGTGACACACACTGACAACATCAATAATACTGACTGATTACACAAACAAAATCCAACAATGAGCCTGTATTGTGCAGACAGTACATTCTCTTAATTGGTTTTACTTGTTCAGAGCTCCTGCTGCAGTAGATAGGTTGTCACTTGGCAAGTCAAATGAGTCTAAAGATTTCAAAAACAGTCTTTGACATTATTCAAATTAATAAAGAGAACGAAGAAAGAAAGAGAGAGAAAATATCCAACAGACAAAGAAAAAGTGAAAACCTGTGAGAATAAAAAAACATCTGAGAGAAAATGTGAGAAAGAAACAAAAACAACAACAACACAGTCACTAATAAAAATGTCCACAAGAAAGCAAAGGGAAACATTTTTCAAAGAGTTAAAAGAGAGGGGCAAATAAAATGTCCTCAATTGACTGGTGGGGGACGTCCTTGAAAGGTTAAAAAAAAAAACATCTTTAAGAGAAAGGAGGTGACTCCTTGAGATAGAAAAAAAAGAGAATCTGTGTGAGAGAGAGAGAGAAAATGTCACAGAAAGAGACAGTGAAAACTTCCCACAGAGAGAGAGAAAAAAAAACATATTAGAGTGAAAGAAAAAACCTCCAGCAGAATGAGAGAGAGATGTTCATGAAAGTGGGGAAAAAAAGATTACCATGAAAGAGTAAGGGAAAAATTTTTTTTTAAAAACACATCAGAAAGGGGGGGGTGATGCTCTTGAGAGAAAGTAGCGGGAACTCCCCGAGATATACTGAGAAAACAACCTCAAGAGAGATAAAACCCCTGTAAGAGACAATGTCCCTGAGAGAGACCAAAAATGTCCCCAATGGAGAGAAAGAGACCAAAATGTCCATGAGAATGAAAGAAAAAACCTCCAGCAGAAAGAGAGAGAAATATTCATTAGAGGGGAAAAAAAGATGACCAAAAGAGAGTAAGAAAAAATTTTTAAAAAAACATCAGCAAGATGTAATGAAAAAAAAAATGTCCTTGGGAAAGAGAACAAAAGAAAAGATGTCTGAAAAAAAAGTGAACATTGGAGAGAAAGGAGGCGGTAATGAGAGAGAGAGAGAGAAAACAATGAGAAGTGAATATAAAAGAATAATAAAAATTTTCTGGTCAAATACCAAACCAGCGTTTGATATCTGGAAATTATGGAACATTTTTAATTTTGGTCAGAAAAATGGTCTCAACAAAACTATAAATTTACTGCAATTGTTTTTACAGTTGTGACTTTGAAGTGTTTGTGTTATCCATGCTTATTAGCTAGATTTGAAATAATATGTAAGTATTCTTTAGCACTTTTGATAATTGTCATCTTGAAAAGACAGAAAAGACGTCTTTCAGAAAACTTCCTTAAGGAGAAAAAAAAGCCACTTAAAATCATAAAATTGTTAAAAGAGAAAGAGAAAAATGTATTATGTTACAATTGGAGAGATTTATAACTCTGGAACACTTCATTTCAGTTTTTAACTAGAGATTTTTAAGTAATCCCTGCCTCAAAGAATCCATAATAGACACAAATCCTAATAATAACAGAAACAGCAAATATGTCCCAACTCACATTAGATCTACAGACAAACCAAAATAATTTACATGTACACATACACACAAAGATATGACAGATAGATCAAGATACACACAAAAAATTACATATATGCACACATACATATAAAGATATATATAAACATAGAGACATATTTACATATAAGTACATATATGTATGTAAACACATAAATGTACACACACATTATATATATATATATATATATATATATATACACACACACACACAATTGTTGAGCAGCCTTTGGCTGCATATACCAAATTCTCAATGCTCTTTCAGATGGACAAAATTTATCACAAGCAAAAGCTATTTTTTATGTGCCTTTGTTAATTTTGCAAGGTACATTTGATTATTTGTTCTTGTGTAAGTATACAATTTTCTTATATTTTGTTTCTTTGAAGAAAATATATTGAGAGAATTTTCTCCAGTCTTTCTTGTAAATGGTTATATGAAAAAATGTAATCATAAAATTAAAATTCATTCAATTTATCAAAAGACAAAAAAGTTTTTTTTTTAAAAAAACTTTGACAGAAAAGGAAAACTAATTCTTCAATTACAATTTAATATTAACCTTCCTTTATCTGCATTATCACAGTCAAAGTCAATTTAAGGGTGTGTCTCCTAAAAGTTTTTTTCAAGTAGGTATCAAATTATAAATCCACCAACCTGATCAGGTAATACCCACAAGTGAAACCTATGTACCAAAAAAATTGGTAAAAATCTGTGGACTAGTTTTCACATCTTCAAAAAAAAAAAAAAAAAAAAAAAAAAAAAAAAAAAAAAACACATGAACACACCAAGTTCATTTTTATAGTATAGATATATGTTCTGACACTTCTTGCTTTAGGATGACCAGATTTACCCTTTTTGTATGTAAGTGATGAGCTGTTCTTTCTATTTTTGGCAAAATTTATTTATATTTCATAGGACTGAGTTAAAAATAAATAAAAATCTTAAAAACAATTGCACAAAAAAAATGTAAATATTAACATAAAATGAATACAATTCCCTAACCTCTCGGCATAAAAGAACCCAAGATAGATTAACATGGCGTTAAAAATCATAAAATCAAGATTTTTTTTTCATTGAACTAAAATGCCTGTGAGCAACTGAAATGGTTAAGAGTATAGACATTTTAATTTTTAAGACAATCATTTTTTTTCGGGAGGGGAGGGGATCTAAAATCTATAAAACAAAAAACAGAGCAAGAGCGATCTAACAACTGCATGTTCTGTCATTATGTTATATTATATTTTTTAACATTCTTTATTTGAAACTTTCAAATTCAAATCATTAAAATTTTATGAAGCATAATTTTTCTTGTACACAGCAATACAGTTTAGCTCAAACACCAATTATATACAGTCCAATCAGCTGGGGCTGTAAAATACACTCACTGCATCTCTGCAGAGAGATAAGACTCCATACCCAATGAGTGTCTTGATATGATATTAAACAATCCAATGGTGAGGCTCTAGTCTTGGAGCTTTGGGGATTGCCGAGTAACCCTTCATTAGCATTGCTCCCAGGTCCACTCAGGCCCAGAGTGGTAGCACCTGATAGGGTCCTATCTACAGGTCAAATAGAAGTGTTTTACATTTAAGCTGAGGGCAAACAAAAGACTCAAGAAAAATTTGTTTGAAATAGAACTGTTTGATCATTTAACTGTGTGAAAACAAACAACTGAATTGTTAGTTCTACATAACAATACTTGGGACCATTTAATTTAGTTCTATTAAAAACAATTCAGTTTAGCATAAATCAACTGTTTGATCATTTCACGGTGTAATTTTCCAAAATGTGTTTACAAATCATATATTTAATATATATGTGTAAAAAACAGGATTTGGCATTAAATAAGCAATAACAATTGATATGCCATAAAACCCAACCAATGATATAAATATTCAGGAGATATAAGAATTTTTAAGTTTTATTTTTTTTCACAGGCAAGTTGTGTTGGGAAGACTTATTAATGCTGAGGAAAGCAAATACAGACTTCTATAATCATATTTACCAACTTTGAATGTTTATTTATCCATTGATAATAGCATTATTTCCTAACTCCTAAAAGCTAATACAGACTCAACACAGAATTCTCAATACAGATATTATAGAAAATATCATGTGAAAAATAATCTAATATCAGATGATGCACGAGAACAAGACAAGTTTGAGAAATGTCAGGCTTCATTTTCAGTGACAAGCTCAAACCTAAAACTCATCTTATATACCAATCTAATTGCTTTCAAATAGAATTAAACCGATTATCAATATTTGCAGGGGTTTTTACTTGATTATTCTAAGTGGATACACTTAGAATAACTAATTGAAAAAGATTTTTGAAGGTGGCTTCCAATTTGATTTAACAAAGACCTTAAACTGATTAAATTGAAAGTTGTTGTTTACTAAGATTGATTTAGTTTAGCATAAGGCCGGAAGATAGGTTGAGAGATTCTAATGGTATTTCAGCCAATCTAGGGTTATTCTATGCCTAGAGATTAGAGAATTGCATTCATTATACATCAATATTTACATTTTTGTATCATTGTTTCTTAAGAACTTTTTTCACACAGCTATGTAATACCAAGTATTCCTATCTAATACAATTAATTTGCATAGTTATATAGTTTCAAGTTCCCCAATCTAATACAAATAATTTTTAAACAGATCTATTTGATCCATAGATGAAACCCTATTAGATACTATCACTTCGAGTCAGAGGGGATCCGAGAGATTTTGAGAAAATTTTAATTTATGATACTTTTTCAACCTGCTAGATGCGATGAACGATAGGGAGAAGTGGCGAGAGAGGGTCAGGGATATCCATGCTAGCGGCACAACATGATGATGATGACTTTTTCAAGAAAAAAGATTTTAGCTAATTTCAACAAACATTTCAAAAGTTATAACAATTTGAAATTTACCAACTTTCACATTTAAGCTATCAAGCTGAAATATGGTAGTTTTGTAGTGGGTAGAGTGTTTGCTAATGGTCTGGGAGACCAGGGTTCAATCCCAGATCGAGTCATACCAAAGACTTAAAAAATGGTACTTGATACCTACCTGCTTAACACTCAGCAATATAAGGTATGTATTGAGTGTAAAGTGGAGCAATCCAGAGAAAGGAGTATCACCCTCCCCAGACCTTGATGTAGTAGATATTGAAAAGGGAGCATTCTGGTTGCCCTCAACTACAGTCACCAACTTTACTTACTTACAACACCCAATCAGAATATTACGGGACCAAATAGAAGTGTGTCATACCATAACATCAGGGACCAAATGAGAAGCGTTTACCACTATGGGACAAGATAGACAAGTGTAACATTGCTTGACTGACCCAGCAATATCTTGAATATTAATAGATGTTACACTCTTCAAATGCAAGGTGGACTCATTGCTTCAAAATACGAAAGTTTATTTCTGACTGTATATATTTCGTGCAGCTGCCATCGAAACATGAAAGAGAGTTAAACATCTACTGTTGTATCAGAACTGCTATCAGATACATGGGTGGTAGACCAAAGAAACACCCAAGCCCAATTCCTTTGCCCCTCTTACCTCCAGAGGGCTCTTGGCTCAACTGACTTGAACTCCCAACTCCTAACTGAATTAAAAAAATATCTTTGCTTATATATCTTCATTATTTCATCAGTTAATCATAATAACACGTGTCTTTAACCTTCATGCACAATGTCATCACCCAAGTCAGTCGCCATCCTCACTTTGTTTACTTTTCCAATAACCAGCCTTTAACCTACAATTTCAAAAACAACCTGTCAACTTAATCTTGTCACATGTGCAACAATTGCACTATATGACTTTTGTGATGTGATCAACACTTCATTGAAAGAATTCAGCTAACTCAATTTATTATAACAAATGAAATGATTACCTAATATAATTAAGTATCATTCTTAATTACAGTTTTCCAATCAAATAAGTCAATTCTGGTTTCATTTTATCTCTATATTCTAAACTAGCCAGGATATCTGGCATTGCCTGTATATTATAACAAATTAACATCAGTGATGTGCAAATTCTTATTTTTTAAAAATCAGAAAATATTTGGAGAAAGGACAATATTTATTACAAATAAATTAACATAAAGAAAAACAAAAAAAAAAAAAAAAAAACCACAGAACTTTGTTTAAACAGAATGTTCTTCAATATTTAAAAATACAACAATGGTATATTTATAAAGTATCAATGTGTTGCCCATTTTAATTCAATACTTTTTCATTTTGATAAAAGTATTTTATGTTTAGAATGGTCCAAATGGATTGAAAATCTGTTTAACAATTGTTTTTTATCAATACTGATTCAAGTTTGGCACTGAAATTACCTTAAAGTAAAATGACTTAAAATTTTTATTCATTAAAAACAAAAAATGAGATTATATTTTTTACAAGCTAAATAACATTAAAAAAAAAAACAACACAATAGTGTATTTTTTTTCATTTCAATTCAATAATCTTTCATTTTATAAAAAGTACTTTACACTTAAAATTGTTAAAATGGATAAAAAGTTGAAATTTGTTTTTAATCAAGGAAGAAAAGAAAAATTTTAGTTCACAGAAAAATAGCAATTTAAAAAGAAAATTAATTTTTAATTTTATATGATTCAATTATTTGCCACTGTTTATTCCTAAAAAAGAATAATTATGAGGTTTTTTCTTTTTTATGACGACGTTTGTTTATATCCCAAATACGAAAAGAATTTGTACATGTAAAAAAAGAATTTACAATAAAAATATGTTAGAATAATTACACAGAAATGTAATATTTAACTTAAAAATTCATAAGATTAAATTTCATTCAAGAATTAAATTGAACAAAAAAATGAATCATACCTTACTGTTGTGAAATGCCTTAGGAGGAAAAAAACTTATGTTGTTAAAACCAGAATTTAAAAAAAAAAAAAATTAATTCTGAATATTTTCTTGCCAGTCAAATTTTTTTTTAAGCCAATGATAAGAATAATATAGAGTGAAAAAAATGGTCTTTTGAACCAAATTTCAGCTTTCTACATCAAGTTACTTGAGAGTCCATAAGATTTCAAACACAAAAATATACAGTCAACTTTATTAAGTTTGAATGCTATCAGTCCTTCAAAAAAAGAAAAACTTTAGGGATGAGTATTCCACTAGATTATTTTCATCCGATGTATTCCTTGTTCATAATATTGAAACCAAGTTTAAAAAACATTAAATATTTTTCTGTTGATAGAAATATACCTTCCAATTTTTCTGCCATTTGAAATTATCTTTCATAACAATCAAAAGATGAAACTAAATTACAGTCAATTGTCTTTTCAAATAAACAACTATTACATCCAATCCAGATTGTCAAAGAGAATGCTGGAGATAACAGAAACATACAAAATAGTGACAAACCAGAATATTCATAGCATAAAACCAAATTCATTTTAACAGAAAATTCTGGCTTCTCACTTTTTTAAGCTGTTAATTAACTTTTTTGAAGATTATTTTAAGCAATCTTGGTACAAGCCATGAACCATTTCCTGTCAGAAATAAAAATAACCACCAACATTGCATTTTGGGAAAAATAAATCTAATTACTATAAAATACCTAACTCATGTAAGTCATTTAATGTGACATCTCCTATATGGCAAAGGACACTTTGTTTGGAACTTTACCCTTTCTGGATTTAATGCTGAACTGGATTGTGCAATCTTTATTAAATTGAAACTTGATACCGATCATTTTCAGAGTTAACTGGAACTAAATCCTGTTCCCAAGCATATTCTCTTTGTTACCATTTAATGTCACTCTTTCCAACAGATTTATATTAATAATTTTCAAATTAGGAAAATGGTACTCACCAAATTTGGTGGCGGCGTATCAGTAGGCAGTCTGGCAAGCGAGATCTCATGCCCAATTTGAGCAAGGGCAATCAACTTGAGTGCAACAAAGAATCCTGGTTTTTCCAAGTATCCTTTTCCAGTTGGATCAGACAAATCCCATATCTTAAATGAAAAACAAAATCGATAAATTCCAATGAATGTTGCTTTGTGAATGACTTACAAATCCTAATGTCAAGAAACAATATTTTGGAAAGAACAAAAAGAAACAAAACACAGCTGCAATTTTTTTGTTTGTTGACATCTGTTTAATGAGACTTGACTGAAATTCTTTAATTAAATCACACAAATAAAAAATAAACCTCATTAATCTAAAATGTGTTCAACAGCTTTGCATAAAACTAAAACAGACAAAAAAGTTTAAAATAAACTGTTAAATTATGCAAATTTACCAGCTAATGAGTTCATAATTCAAAAGAAAGGATATTAGGATTTGTATGTGCATTGACATATTCATGGTTTAGGGATATGTACATCTGTTAGCTGTAGATGTGTACATGTACATTCATAGATGCACATGTGCATTTAGGTAAGTGTGCACACATACACATTTGTGTATGTGTGCATTAATAGAGGGGTATATATACATATGCATTGGTGGGTGGGTAGGTTTTTGTGTGCACATTTCTGGGTTAGAGATATGTACATCTGTTAGGTTTAAGTGGACAGATACATTCATAAGTTTGTTGTTGTTTGGGTTTTATGATATATCAACCCGTGTAGGTTATTTAACGCCAAATTCATTTATATACAAATAATCAGTTCTATTTCAAACAATTCAGTTTAGCATGAGTACACAGTTTGTCAAAAACTTTTCTATTTCAATCTATTCAGTTTAGTCAAACAGTTTAGCATAAGTATAGATTTTGTTTATACAGTTAAATGCTAAAACAGTTCTCTATTAAACAATTCACTTTTGCGTAAGTACAGTTTCAATTTCAAAAACAGTTCCATTTCAAACAATTCAGTTCACCATAAGTACACAATTCAGTTCTATTTCGCCCCTAGATAGGACCCTATCAGGTGCTACCACTCCAGACCAGAGTGGACCTGGAAGCAATGGTAATGAAGGGGTACTCCACATTCCTCAAAGCCCCAGCATTACTGGAACTTCAACAACAGATTGTTTAGTGTCATATCCAGGACACTCGTTGGTGAATGGGGAGGTTACTCTCTGCAGAGGAGCAGTCAGGGTATTGTGCAGCCCAGCCAACTGGGCAAGCATTCTTGAACATATGTGTACATGTGCATTCAACTAGATGTGTGTACATATACATTTGTGTGTATGTGTGCATTAATAGGTGAGTGTATACATATACATTTATGGGTGTACATGTGTATACATGTGCATTCATAAGTGTATGTATACATATGCATTCAACTAGATGTGTGTACATATACATTTGTGTGTATGTGTGCATTAATAGGTGGGAGTGCATACCTATGTTTACATTCATGACTGTGGCAATCCATGTGAGAGCATGCATTGGTGTGTAAGTAAACATGGATGTGTATTTGTGAGTGGGTGTAGATACATGCACACTTCTGCATATGTGTGTGTGTGTGTGTGTGCATGGTTGTTGCAGGCAGGTGTCTAAGCTTAACATCCCCTCTCAGTCACTTATTTCTTTGGCATTGCAATTGATGATTTCAGGGGAGAGAAAGAGAGAGATAACTAATCCCAAAAGAATAATTTTTAAATGATTACAGAAAAAAAACCTGATGCATTTTGTACCATAGAAACAAATGCTAGAATTAAAAAGGGTTAGAAGGTCTCTTTCTTACCCCTTCCTCATCAAATCAACATCAGAACATGCAAAATATTTATTGATAACAGCTGTTTCGATTTTCAAAATTCACACACTCACACACACACACACACACAAAAGATATGTTGAGAGAAAAGGCTAAATAAAAAAAAATTATCATTGTTGAATAAAACAAACACTTAAATAATAAATGCAAAAAAAAAATTGGGTACTTTTCTTATTGCCAAGTATCTAAAAGCATTTGAATTGAATTATTTTCTCTTATTATTATTATTATTATTACTGTTTTATTTTTGCTGAACAAAACTACATTCATAATCTTTTCCATCACAATCCTAACACAAAAAGAAAACAAATAGATAAATAAATATCCAAGTTGAATGATGTAAAACTGTTAAAAGCATAATGTATAAAATTTCAAAACAAAATTTTAAAAAAGAAAAAAAAAATCTAAAGCAATTACTGGATATTCTGTTTTCATCCAACAATCTGCCAAATTTAATGCTTATTTCAAAACACACAAAATCATTTCTTCATAAGAAATTTTGAGTTTTTAATCACTGTTTTATGCACTCATTGCAACAAAAACCATTCTTGTATTGTCAATTTACTCTGTTTAATATGATTTCCACAGGAAATATAAAGAGTTGTATGATGATACATCAAATATTATTGGAACGTTATTATTTTCTCTATTTAACCAAATGCATAACTAGTTTTTTTTTACCATGCAGTCATATAATTTATATATCTTAAATCAGGGGTCACTAACTTAAGGACTCAAGACGGCCATTACATCTTTGGGGAGAGGCAAAGTGGGCCAAAAGGAAGTAAGGGGGCATGATTTACACCAGTAGTGATGCTAATCTGCAATTCAGCTGACTGGCTGCTATTTTTTTTTTTTTTTTAAATCAAAAGGAATACACATAAGTGAACAAGCACAAAATCTAGGAGGAAAAATTTTTTGTTTCAAGTTTTCCTTTATTCCATTTTTACTTTTGGCAAATTCCCATTTTTTTTTCCATGTTATTGTATTGTCGTCCCCCAACTACTCAAACCTAAAATTGTTAGTGAAAGGAAAAAAAAAAAAAATGCTGAATCACCCATGACATCAGCTAACAAAATGTAATCCCTACATATATGAGTGAATTTCTGTTGTCAACACGAAAACTATTTTGTAATAAATTAATTCTCATCATCATCATGTCACGCCATCAGTACGGATATCCCTGACCCTCTCCCAACACCCTTCTCTATCGTCCATCACTTCCGGCAGGTCCTCAAGGTCACATCCCGTATTAGCACAAAGCTGTTGTATGTAAGTTCTAGCTGGTCGTCCTGCCTTTGCTTGTCCATGTGAAGGGTTCCACAGGAATACGTCACTTATGAGTTCATCCCTACTTCTCCAGCAGTGTTCCACATGTCTTGATCATCTAACTTGGATAGTTTTCATGATGAGTATAAGTGGCTGTATAGCTGCTGCTTTGTGGGGCACTGCTTCCAGGACTTGTTCAATATTGCTCGCAGCCTTCTTGTGTAGTTGCCGTCAAGCTTTTTTACCATAAGTTTAGTTAGTGTCCATGTAGTGCATCCATACAGCAGTATCGACACAACCACTGCTTGGAAAAAAATTGCATTTCATTTTATTAGGTTAGGTCTGACATCCATATGACTGATAGCCTATCAAAAGTTGTCCATGCCTTTGCTAGTCACAAGTTGATATCTGTCTCGATCAATGAGACACTGCTTCCTAGGTAGGTGAACTTGTCGACTAGTTTCAGAGAACTACCGTTTAGTGTGGAGATGTCGCCTCTTTGATTAAAGCACATATATTCCGTCTTGTGTGCATTGACATGGATGCCTATGCCTGCAGCTGTTCATTCCAGACTGTGTAGCAGGGTTTATACTTGGGCAGGTGTATTTACCAGAAGCACTATGTGATCGGCGTAGTCCACGTCCATAATTGTTTGTGCGGGGTACCTTCTGGTTCTTTCCTTTGTTAGCTTGAAACCATTTTCTTTCATTCTATCAATAGACGCTCTAAGCATGTAGTCTAGACAGATGATAAAGAGGTATGGGCCTAATGTGTCTCCTTGCAGTACATCTGCTACAATGTCAAAGTAGTCTGTGTCTCCATCCAGGGAGCGGACTTTTACTTTCGTGTTTCAATATAGCATCATTATGAATACAACGCTTTCTTTGGGTAGGCAGTAGGTGAATAGTATTTGCTCCATCTTTCCTCTGTGTAAGGGGTCAAGGACCTTGGAGAAATCAACAAATAATATTGTTGCCTTTAGGTTTTTTGCATGTACACCTTCAAGAATTCGACGGATAGTCAAAATTTGTGACGTGGATCTATTTCTTTGAAAGCCATTTTGGTTCTTCCAAAGTATGTTCTCAATTTTGGGTTCTATGCAATTTCGTAGTAGAGCATTGTATATCTTGGCCACAATGGATGTAAGGGTTATACCTCAGTGGTTTTTGGCTCATCCGAGGTCACCCTTCTTAGGAAAGGGGAGGATGCATCTCTTTGTAAATCTGTCTATTGTATTTTGATTACATATGGCATTACAGTATTGGAGCAGTATGTAGTCGAATTGCCTGGACTTCCATACTTCTGAGGGTATTTCATCAAGCCCCGCTGCTTTTCCATCTTTAATTTTTCTTAGTACTGAGTTGAGTTATTCTTGCGTAAACAGTCCTAGTTTGATGTCTAATTGTTTACTAATAATTCTCATGATTGGTTCATGCATAACTTTCAGAGGGTTTCCGAGTAAATTCTCGAAAGGTTGTTTCCATAGTTGTATTCATTCTTCTTGGCTGGTAGCTTTCAGTTTAGCTTTCACAGTGCTTTTCCTTCTGCTCACTTTGTTTACTATTTGCTATGCTATCATAGATTGTCTATCTCCAACCGAGTATCTAATCTTATTGATCTGATTTTGTATGTATTCCATTTGCTCTTTTCGGTATATGTTATCCAATTCATTTTGTGCCTTTTTAAGTTTCAGGGCATTGGTATTGGTTGGGTTCTTCCAATTGCATTTGGAGGCAGTTTTCACATCTGCCCGCTTTTTTCAAATGGATAATGTCTCCCATGGGACTCTACATCTAGCTCTTTGTTTAGTTGGTATGCATTCTGCTACTGTTTCTAAGTGGGCATTGACAAAATTCTCATATTCGTCATTTGGAATATGTCTTTCTATCTTCTGTAGTGCATCGAATTTGTTTCTTAGTGTTAACACATATTTATCTCTAATATCCCTGTTATCAAGCAGGGACCAATCATAGTAGACAGTGGTTGTTCAGGTCGCATTCCTTCATAGGTTCAGTCAGATTTTTGCTGCGACAATTCGGTGATCGAAGGATACACCCTCGAAAGAAGAATATGCCTCGCAATTCAATGCACTATTATTCCATTTCTTATTTATAAAGATGGAGTTTCTATGCTTTAATATTATTTGCATATGTGACAGCCCATAGTTTTCCCTCCCTTTTCTGAAATTTCGTATATTAATCTATTTTCTAGCATAAAATCTTTTAGATGCCACCCATTTCTGTTTAATGAGTTGTGTAGGCTGTTGGAGACAGTTCTTAACCACTGGATAAAATGCATCATATTTAAAAGCTCCACTTGGTAGTATAATGAGATATCACATTATTGCTTATATTTATTTTCTTTCTGTGACAAGACAGTATTTTCACCATAGAAAACCATTTAATAAAGGCAGTTTTATCCCATTTAAAGAAATAGCAGGTATAATTTCTGTTTCTTAAACAAGCTACTCCCAAACATTTTCTATGATTTTCTGTGTGTGTGTGTGTATGTATGGTCTGCCATCTCATGTACACCTTCCTCATGCTAATTTTTTTTTTCTTTTTTTCATCATACATGTGAAAGCACATGTGATACCCTAACCTCATCAGCTGCCAACCAGGGTGATAACACAGTCTCAGTAGCTCAAGGCGGTACTGCCACTCCCGGCACTACCAAGCAGCTTTTGCCACTGAACTAATATGAATAGACAAATCTACTCCTGGTCATGAAACAAAAGAATTCTTAAAATCAAGTTTTGTAAATTATTTTTCAACAATCTCGTTCACACCATCCCTCTACAATATAATTTCAGTCACCTCCACTAGATTACAATCTCAGTTACCCTTCCACCACAATAGGTCTTTGAAACAAGCCATTGTAGATTTCACTAACATTCTAATAAAGAATGTTTGTATATAAAATTGGGTTATTTATACTTTTCAGCTTTTGATCTGAAGTAAAAGCGACTGAAATATCAAAGTATATTCGACCTGAGGCAGACCTGCCAGGTTCTGCAGTGAAGACAATGACCTGAGATGACCCAGCTGTGTAGTATTTTTGCCGAGTTCTCACTATAGCCACACATGCAGTGCCAAAAATGTCAGAGATTTCACCTTTTTACATTTTACTGTTCTGAATCCTTGCTTTGACTTTTCTCCCTTCCTCCCTCTGTTTTTTTTTTTTTTTAATTATTTTTTCATCAACTTGTGAAATGCCCACTTAGCCAAGTGTGGACCTCTCTAGACAGACAGATCAACGGCCAATCAACCCCAGTGTTTGGATTATTTCATACTCCAACTCTAAGAGAATTTTACAGTCCCTTGATCTTAAGACAAATTATGTGCTAAAATAAATTAACACTTGCAAATCTTTCTTTATAATCCATTAAATTCCATACATCAGAACTTATATCATCTTCTCATATCTTCTGACATCTCTAAAAGCTTTGGTTATAATTTTAAAAAAATTTTTAAAAAAAATGGCAAATTTATAGAAACTTCTACTTTAATGACATTTAAACATGGTTTTCAAAAATTCCTTTTAACACATGGGAAGAAGATTGTAATCATTTAAAAAAATACTTTTCACATTTAAACCAAACATTTTTGAAAGAGAATTTAGTTTAAAAACCCAGTAATAAATAAATATACACTATACAAAAGTTAGTAAAGATTAAAAACCAAGTAAATTACCTGTGATAGCACATTTTCTTTTAAAGAAGACCTTTTTAAGAATCTTGCAGCATCAAAAGCTCCAATACTGCCTGAATTTGTAGGATCCGCCTGAAAATAAAATTAAGATCATTTGAAAATGTCTACTTAATAACAAATCTAAAAACCATTGTATGGCATATGATTAGTTGATATATATATATATATATATATATATATATATATATATAGTGTGTGTGTAAAATGAACAAAGTGATAAGACAAAACATGAGAACATTTCTTTTGTGTTAATTATTTCATGATTTTTATTTACTAGTTCTGACCTTAGGTCATCATAATCAGGTTTTTTTGTTTGTTTGTTTTTTAAAGAAAATGTTTAGCTTTTAAAAGAATCCATATGCTCTAAAAGAAACAATTAAAAAAATTAGCTGATGATGTAGCATATTGATTCATTGAATGAAAATTATTTTCTACTATGTCTTCAACTGATCTTTGCTATCTAACACCTGGCAGTGACCTCTCCAATTAAAAGAACTTTGTTAAGCATGGGTAGTGTATGTTTCAAATTATCCATACCTGTTTGATCAGGTATCTATTTACTTCAGTGTTTATGTGTCACTCCAAATCTATCTATCCTATTTCAAAGCAGTGCCTTGTAGACCATTGATGTTAAAGCCATTTTGGTTAAGTATTTGGAGACAATTCATTCATGATTACTTGAATGGAAATGTTGTTCTACAAGTATTAGTCTGTTGTAATCCATACATATGATTCTATGCCTGTTCTAAGTCTTAAATAAAATGGTCATTCTAACTTTCTAATGTATTGTTTTTGGCAGCCTGTGCAGTCCAGTTGATAAATAACATTTTTGCTTCTTGTGTAATTAGATTTGTGGTAAAGTTCATTTTATTTTTTTTAGTTGTGAAGCTAGTGAATGAGTGAGTCAAAATGGTAGTTGCAACATAGATTGTTCTCACTATTACATGGCTGGTCAAATTTAGAGGATTTATTGAAGACTTCTTATGGATTACTGTATTATTTAGTACGTACTCACTTCCTATCATTTAGATGACAACAGACCAGTATGCCTGGTTGTTGAAAAAATATTTTAAGTTGGGGTTTAATTTCAAAAAGTCATAATAGTTTTTAAATTATTTGAGCTGATGGTGGAAGATGGTTGTTTGGGTTTTATGACATATCAAGCTTTGTAGGTTATTTAACACCAAATCCATTTTTAAGTAAATAATCAGTTCTATTTCAAACAATTCAGTTTAGCATGAGTACACAGTTTGCTTGTAAAAAATATTTCTATTTCAAGCTATTCAGTTTAATCAAACAGTTCTAATTCAGCTAATTCAGTTTAGTATAAGTACAGACACTCAGTTAAATATCAAAACAGTTCTATGTTAAACAAATCAATTTAGTGTAAGTACAGTTTCAATGTCAAAAAACAGTTCTATTTCAAATAATTCAGTTTAGCATAAGCATGCAGTTTAAATGTAAGTACAGTTTAATTGTCAAAAACATTTCTATTTTAAGCTATTCAGCTAGGTCAAACAGTTCAATTTAGCATAAGTAT
The DNA here is from genome assembly GCA_963585895.1 of Sepioteuthis lessoniana. Lineage (NCBI taxonomy): Eukaryota > Metazoa > Mollusca > Cephalopoda > Myopsida > Loliginidae > Sepioteuthis > Sepioteuthis lessoniana. Next base: position 39,759,864 of record OY757929.1, on the reverse strand, counting down.
GCCATTAGTTCTATTTAACCATAGATAGTGCCCTATCAGGTTCTACCAAGGCGGGCCAGAGTGGACCTGGGAGCGATGGCAATAAAGGGGTATTCCACATTCCCCAAAGCTCCAGAATTACCGGGACCTCACCATCAGATTGTTTAGTGTCACATCCAGGTCACTAGTTGGCGGGGGGTCTTACCCCTCTACAGAGAAGCAGTCGGTGTATTCTACAGCCCCAGCTGACTGGGCAAGATGGTGGAAGAGTGTTAAATGTTGTTAAGAGGAGGATGTGATTCAGTTTCTCTTAGTTTTGCGGTATGCGCTATATATATATATATATATATATATATATATATATGCTGAAGAAGCAAGGATGAACTCACAAGTGAGCTTCTCCAATGAACTCCTACACATGAACGAGCTAGTATTTGATGACCAGCAAAGACTTTTTCATATAACAGCCTTATGCAGACACTGGGTGCTGTCTGAATGACCTGTGAGGAACAATGATAGGGACAGTTGAAAAGAGAGTCAAGGATATCCACACTGTCAACATGACATATATATGAAGACATGAAGATAAAAGCTGACCTTTTAAGCACTTATTACATGGCAGTTATTAACATGCTGATCTTGAAAGCCACTGATGAAAAGTATGAGGAGTTCAATTAATCTGGCCTTGAGCCAGAAATGCACAACATGTTTTAAGACACATATATCATACATTAATAAATATGCTGAAGTCTAAAAAGCTCTTGGGAACACAGAACAGTTTTGCAAGCAGGGACATGTGAGGCTTTTATTTGACACTCTACAGGGTCACTTTAATGTGGGGTGCTCTGCAGAAACCAAACCTCCCACAAAATGTTTTTTTAAAAAATGACAGATTCCTACAGTATTCCCTTTTAGAGGTATCTCATGAATTGGGCCATAAACCCAGCCCATAACATTTAAGTGAGGGGGCATATACTACTTGGGGGAGTGGTGAAGGATCACTGGGACTAAGCTATTAATTATTTCATGAGCCTCTTGACCTGAAAGGGAAATTCATTAAGGAATGGAATACCCAAACTTTTTAAAGTTTGGTGGGACAATCAAGTAGCTTGTAGACACTTCTAGAATTTCAAATGTCACAGCAAATTAAGGCAATAAATATTAATAAGTGAAAGAAGATACTAGGGCGAGTCAAAAGTCTTGCAATATTTTCGTAACATCAGAAAATTCATCAGCTCCAGCTGCTTTTGCCAAGGTCATGAAAATAAAGTACTAAACTGTGGTATGCCAAGCTTACTTGATACTCTACAAGTGTTACTCATTGGATTTGCCTTTATGGCTTCAGAATCCATGGTTCTAGACTTACCTGATTATCAAGGTTCTTGCTACCCAAGCAAAATTTCTTGAACCATCTGTACAGTGTTCAACTTTCACAAAAGAAATGTTTTTTCATTGTTTCCATGACATTATGACCCATTTCAAACTTGTAAAGCATTAATTCTTGAATTAAAATACATTGCACATTTATTTGTGCAGCTTTTAAATCATACATTGAGTAAAGAAATGTACAATGTGTCAGAGCACCAACTACCAAAATACTACCAATGATAGCAGATACCATCTACAGCTTTAACTACTTCAGTAACATATGCAAGGCAAACTAGCATGTACAAAAATAGAGCAAAACATTTGGCTTAGCCTAGTATATAATAGAAAGACTTCATGAATTTTAATAAATAAAACTCACCGAGTTCAACATGGCCCTAGGACAGAATGAGTTGCAACAATACATAAAAGATAATCTTTCCAAGTAAAAAGTTTTAATAAATCCTGTTTGCACCTAGATAACAGCAACTACTTTAACCCATATTGCACAAGAACCAATTAGACTTGATTCTGTGTATGTGCACTCATGACACAAACCAGGTTAACTCATTTTTGATAATCGAGTACTTTCCAGAATTCAACATTTCCAGTGACACAGTACACATATTTTATTTTTATTGGCTAATAGAAAGAGGTTAAAAGAACTGATTTGCATATGATTAGCATGTTACACCATCACCTTATAGGGTATCTAGATGTGGAATGAAACTTCAATTTAAATAACAAAGCAAGATGGCGGAAAATATCTTCTTTGATTTGTACTTTGATAATTCTGATTCTAACAAAGAATTTGACAGGTTTGAGCCTAAAAACAAATTTCTTTTATGATGTTGAGTTTAGTGACTATTTTTGCAATGATATGAAAATGCTTAATTATATGTAAACCAAGGAAGAACTGAATACAATAAATCATTATTATAAATAATACAAATAAAAAATCTAAAAAAATTTGTCAGTTATTATTTGAGTACATTAATTGGGGATGTCAATTTGAGTGAATTTTGAATCAATTCAGTATCAGCATGAAAGTACACAAAATGAGAGAACAAGAACTGCCATGATCAGTAAAATCTAAGCAGTAAAAAGATTTTAGCAAAAGCAAAATTTATTTAGTGTTCATTTCTTATACAATTTTATTTCGTTCAACTGTTTTGGTGTGGTGCATTTAGCAACAAATTTGACGGAATGCACTTTTGACCATAAAAAACAGCTTGCAAATGAAAAAAGTTTTAAAGTTTCACAATTACAATACTAAAATAAACTATTGGCATCCTGGGCAGGGAGATCTCAAGAGTGTGTTTATAAAATGATTTTTTGTTGTTTAATTTTAGGGCTGGATTATTTCAAACTAGAAGCACTTTCAGGTGGTACAAGGAGCACACAATAAGTTTCCTGACTTTTTTCGTATGGGCACTTTTATTGATAGTACACACATGAAACTCTAGTCCCCTTCGAACTAATCTCCTCCGGCTGCAATGCACTTGTACCATTCCCACAACTTCTGGAAGGCCCCATGGAAGTCCTCTTGTGTGAGCTTGTCAATGACCTTCGTCACAGCCTCTTTCATCTCTTCAATTGTCTCATAACGACAACCTCTAAGGTTTTCCTTGAGTTTATGAAATAACCAAAAGTCACAGGAAGCAAGGTCTGGACTATAGGGAGGGTGAGGAACTGTCTTGATGCCCATCTTGGTCAAATAGTCTGTGACAAGGATGCAGTTGTAGACTGATGCATTGTCCTGGTTGAAATGCCACTGACCCGATTTGAAGAATCTCTCCCTGAACTCCCTTAAAACCTCAACATAGTATTCCTTGTTGACTGTCTGTCCAGTGAGAACCCAGGGCATGCAGATCATGCCAGTGCTGTCAAAAAAAGGGATCATCAAAAGTTTCTGGGTGGATTTGCTGTCTGGCCTTCTTGGGTCTGGGAGAGCAGGATGCTTCCACTGGGAACTCTGTCTCTTCGTCTCTGGGTCATAGCAGTAGATCCAGCTTTCATCACAGGTCACCAGAGCATCAAGAACTGCGGAATCTTAATTGATCAGCTCGACCATCTCCCTGCTGTCATGACAACGTCTTTCTTTCTGATCTTCTCTGAGCACCCTTGGGACAAGCTTCACGCAAATCTGCCGCATCTTCAGTTCCTCACAAATAATTGTGTGTACACATTGAGAGAACCCTTACAGGTACTGCTGTTCTGGATTGCCCAGTCGGCAGGGGCTGTAGAATATACCGACTGCATGTCTGCAGAGAGGTGAGACCCCACCCACCCAATGAGTGTCCTGGATATGATACTAAACAGTCAGAGAGATAAGACTCCATACCCAATGAGTGTCTTGATATGATATTAAACAATCCAATGGTTAGGCTCTAGTCTTAAAGCTTTGGGGAATGCAGAGCACCCCTTCGTTGCCATCACTCCCAGGTCCACTCTGGCCTAGAGTGGTAGCACCTGATAGGGCCCTATCTATGGGTTAAATTGAGCTAAATTGTGTACTTATACTAAACTAAACTGTTTGACATAACTGAATAGCTTGAAATAAACGTTTTTGACATTTAAACTGCATACTAATGCTAAATTGAATTGTTGGAAATGGAAACGTTTTTGTATGCTAAACTGAATTATTTGAAATGGAACCGTTTTTGACATCGAAACTGTACTTAGATTAAACTGAATTTTTTTAAAATAGAACTGGTACTAAACTGAATTGGTTGAATTAGAACAGTTTGACTAAACTGAATGGCTTGAAATAGAAATGTTTTTGACACATAAACTGTACTTGTGCTAAACGGAATTGTTTGAAATAGAACTGATTATTTGTATAAAAATGGATTTGGCATTGAATAACCTACAAAGGTTGATATGCCATAAAAACCAACCAACCAACTACTGTTCTGGATCATAGTGGGCCTAGGAGTAACAGCAATGAAGGCATATTCTACATTCTTCAGATCTCCAGAACTGGAGCCTCACTATCAGATGCAGTTAAGAATCTGACCCATAACACTGCTTTTGAGGGAGTGTATTACCTCTATGCAGGGGATACAGTCAGCATATTCTAAGCCCCAGTGATAGGACAGGCATTTTAATAACTATTGTCAGAACAAATAATAGACTTTTCTATATTTTATCAATATTGTTACCAGTTTCTTGTTTTTATTTCTTTTACAATTTCTTTATATTAATCAATACATAAAGTCACTTGTTCCTCAGATTCTTTTCGAGCATCCTTTTTATTTCTTGGGTTGAAGTTCTCCACTTTCTAGTGAATAATGTATTTCCTTTTCATGTTGCCCTGTTAAGATTTTCCATATTATAGCTATGTAATTACATGCAATTCTTCCTTTTCCTGCATCTTTTTGAATCAAAATCATTTTGCCCCTTGTCATCCATTTGTGAGATTTTTGATTCCAACAAGCTTTGCAAAAATTGTGGGGCTAGTCTTTCATGTATATTGATGTAAATCCTTTGAATCAGGACCAATGCATTCTATCATTGCCTGGGGCTTTCTAGTTTGCAATTTTTCTCAGAGTTCTCAAGGAATATACTTCTTTTTTTAATGTTACATCTATCTTTGTTCATATATATGCATTTACCTAACCCCTCTGTCATGAGCAGGTGTGACACAAGGTTAATTTTTGAGCAGACTGCAGCTGCTTTGAAGTTAGAGTTTTCCTTCTTTCAGAGTGGTTGCCAAAAAGAATTGAATAAAAATTACTAAAAACCATAAAACTATTAGCATCTGTGTTATGTAATCAAAGATCAGGTGGTAGGAAAACAAACTCAAATCTATTCCCGCTGATAGTCAATGCGGAAACTGGAACAACACTTCGCTTAGGACTCCATTCCATGAATAGTGCCCTCCTCTACACCTCAGTCTCGGGCAAGAAACCAAAATCTCTCGCTCGTGTTAGCCTTGCTCTGACCGATAATGCATGCAGTGTGTTATTTCAACACTGATTTGCCACTATTTGCCTCACAGGTCTATGATGTCTACAAGCACATGTGCAAACAATTTGCCTTCTTTTGCTTTGGCAAGGTATGTCTCCACCACAGTATTGAATAGGTATACTTGATATCATAACAGTACAAAAACTCTTAAGAAACAACTGCACACAAAATGTAGAATAAAAAATGTACAATGAACGATTCCCTAACCTCTACAAATAAAATAACAATAGATGGGTTAATGGATGTTGCTAAAATTAATCATTTATTATAATGCTTAATCACTTACATTGAATTTATGCAAGTATCAAGGCTGAAAAGCTTTCTCTACATCCTTTGTATGCCAGTAGATACATGATACTTCAATAATACAAAGGTAGTTCCATTTCAGGTGTACATGGTTTAGCAGTTACACTTGTAAGAAATAAACTGAGTGTCAAGTTCAAATTGTGGACAGGCTTCATTTGCATTTCATTTCACACTAATACCTTTGGGGAAGGCATGAATCTATCTCTTCTTCCTCTACCCCCCAACTATCGGTAAATAGTAGGGCAGACTGAGCTCTTTAGTTTTAGTAAAAGCAACCAGTCTATATAAGTCGGGTCAGAGATTTTTTCTTCCAACTAAGAGAGAAAATGAACATTGCCAAGTAACCTTCTACTGCCCTGAGAGATAAAATGGAATCATTCAACATGGCCATGACCACGTGGTCACAGCATGACACCCTAACAATGTAACAAGGTCGGATAGAAAGATGAGAATAAAATTCATTGAAGACAATTATAGCAAACCTTTTAGCCAGATTTTTCACCGATACATAAAAGTGACTACATAGTAAGAATCTTAGAACATAGAGTAAAATTCTTTACAAATGCAAAGAGAAACTAAAGGATACAAGTTTTAAATAATTAAAGATTTCAATTAATTATTTTAGTAGTTAATTCGGGTGTTTTTATAGTTAAACTTTGAATTTAAAACTGAGTTGCAAAATTTCATTTGTAATCTAAATTCAAAGCTAGAATAGATACTTGTTTATTAGTTAATACTTAGGAATGTACAACATAAAATCATAAGCAATTGTTTATGAATTCAAATATAAACTATTGGTTAGAATCAGCTGATATTTGTGACCTGGAATAAAAAATATTTGAAGATAAACAACTGTTTAGAATCAGCTGAAATTTATGAATTGGGAGTTATGTGTCACTTTAATTATATAATTAATAAATTTTAGAGATAAATATATAAGGACAGATTCTCGGATAAGAGACCTGAAGGGAGACACACAGGAACAGAGAGAGAGGACACAGAACAAATCCCATGTGCACACAAACAGCCAGTGAATAGAAAAATAACAGTCGCCTGTCATCTCTCGCCTATTCACTATCTGTCTCTTCTGTGGTACAAGTAGTACAAATGAGTAGCACTTGGAGAGTATCAGGTAAGCTTGGCATACCACAGTTTAGTACTTCATTTTCATGACCTTGGCAAAAGCAGCTGGAGCAGCTGAGTTTTCTGATGTTACGAAAATATTGCAAGACTTTTGACTCGCCCTAGTATCTTCTTTCACTTATTAATATTTATTGCCTTAAGTTGCTGCGACGTTTGAAATTCTAGAAGTGTCTACAAGCTGCTTGATTGTCCCACCAAACTTTAAAAAGTTTGGGTATTCCATTCCTTTATGAATTTCCCTTTCAAGTCAAGAGGCTCATGAAATAATTAATAGCTTAGTCCCAGTGATCCTTCACCACTCCCCCAAGTAGTATATGCCCCCTCACATTATGTTATGGGCTGGGTTTATTGGCCCAATTCATGAGATACCTCTGAAAGTGATTGCTGTAGGAATCTGTCATTTTTTTAAAAACATTCTGTGGGAGGTTTGGTTTCTGCAGAGCACCCCACATTAAAGTGACAATGTGGAGTGTCAAATAAATTTTGTATATGCAAAACAAACTGAGTGTTTTGTGTTTGACTTCTTTACCATGGTCAGGTTATTACAGTCAGGCTGATAATTAAAGGGGTAATATTACAACCCCTTTGTTATGGTACACAAGTCGAAGTGGTGCCATAATGCTACACAAGTGTCAGATGACCATCTCTCACCAAGATCAACATGACATATTCCAAAGAGAGTCTTCCTAATGTGTCCCATTACTTTTCATAATAGCTGAATGTTACAGCTGAAGTGTATCATTTACAGAATAAAGATAAAATATGAATAAAGTCACAAGAAAAACACAAAGACCTAATCTATATGGTATGGTATGGTTAGGTTTATTTGTTTAATGATAGGCCTAATGAGTAGAGAATTCACCAATGGTCTGGGAGACAAAGGGTCAATCCCAGGTCAAGTCATACAAAAGACTCAAAAAATGGTACTTGATGCTGCCTTGCTAAGCACTCAGCACTATAAGGTGAAGATCAAGGATAAAGTGGAGCAATCCTGGGAACGGAGTAGCACCCGCCCTTAGACCTCGGTATAGTAGCTATTGAAAAGGGAGCCTTCAGGTTACCCTCAACTAAGGTCCCCAACTTTACCTTACCTTATATCAATTCCTTATGGGTTATCTAATACCAAAAATTTGATTCATTTCTAATTGTTTAATTAAAATCATAATGATTTTATATTTTCTACAGGTCATTGAAATTTTTTTTTTTTTAGTTGCACTTTTTGTCTGCAATAATAATCATTTGTTAGCACAGTTATGTGGTTTCAAGTATTCCTATCTAATACTAATAATTTACACACAATCCAAGTAACTATTCTTATTCAATAACAATCATTTGTTTGCACACAATTATATAGTTTCAAGCAATCCTATCCAATACAAATAATTTTTAAACAGACCTATTTGATCCATTGATGGGACCCTAACAGGTAACATCACCGCAGGTGAATGAGGACCTGGAATGGTTTCGTTTGGTTCTATGGCATACCAACTATTCTAGGTTATTTAATGCCAAATCCATTTTTATACATATAAACTGTTCTCTTTCAAACAGTTTAGTTTATTATCAGCTCATTAGCCTTGTGGTTAGAGTGTTCACCAATGGTCCGGGAGACCTGGGTTCAATCCCAAGTCGCGTCATACCAAAGACTTTAAAAATGGTACTTGATACCTCCTTGCTTAACACTCAGCAATATAAGGTACATATCAAGGATAAAGTGGAGCAATCCAGAGAAAGGAATAGTGCCCTCCCCTACACCTTCTGGTCGCCCTTGACTACAGTCGCCAACAACAACAGTTTTTTGTTTACACACAGTTAAATGAGAAGATAACACCCTTTTGATTAAGACACATGAACTCTGTTATATTTTCATTTTCTTAGAGACCAATGCATCTTACTGCCTGTTCCAGGTTACTCAGCAGACATTCAGAGCAGATATGCAGACAACACAGATGATCTTGTACTACTTGCAAATATTAATTTATAAATAATGATAATAAAAAAAATCCTCCTCACAATTTTATCCGGCAAATATCTGGTAATTTATCAAAGAGAAAGTGTTCTAATTCTATTAAATCTTAAATAATTCTCAGCAAAAAGCCTGGAAAGATTTACAAGACAACAAAAGAATCAAGAGGTTAAATTTAGCTGCCGATCAAATGGACAATATGCTGACAAGCTCTTCACTGTATAACTCTTCAAGACGGATTAACTACCAGGATTTTCCTCTGTAAGCTAAGATTTTAAAGACATCATCAAAAGAAAAAGCAGTCAGAGTATAAAGGATCAAGGATGCATTAACAGAAACCCAAAGACAGATTCACAAATCTGATCAAGTATTGACAGAAAATCTACTGACATATGACAAAACATTTGCATTCAGTTACAAAGCAAATCCTGCTTAAAGTGACAAAGCAGTCTCCAAGGAATTAATATTGAAAAATCAACACTATATACAAGTAAATACAAGAAGCATCAATTCATATACAAGTTGACAAGAGAAAAAATAAAATACAAAGTCTCCTCTTATAATCGAAGTTGGCCTACCGAGTCCATTTCTGATAATCATAATGTCTGGTTCTGCTTCCATAAGCAGATATTAGTCACAGCAATGTGCAGAGAGCAAAATGGAAACAAGGCAGGAATTTCCAAAAAGGAGATACTGTCAAAGTAATGTTGGTTGGCACTTAACAGGTAAAGTATTAAAGATATTACCTTTTGGCAATGAAAGTGTTAAAATACATTTACACATATGAATGTCAGCAATAAAGTAATTTTATCTTCTTTAGCATCAAAAATCATAACAGCAGATATATATGCCAATGTGTTTAGAAGTTCCCCAAAAGAGTAAATAAATCCTAAGAAGCCTTCCATTACACATGGATTTTAAAATGTGGCAGATATGTACCATAATTATTCATGTATAAGACACACTTTTCCTCTCCATATTTTTAAGCCTAAGAGTTAGAAATAAATATTAACTTTTTGTTTTGCTACCTGTATCACTATATTCAGGAAGGTATAGACCAAATATAAGTTATATCTTTGATCTCAACTAACTAATGTCTAACAAATACCTCTGTTTTATGCTGCAATAGAAAAATAGCCAGTGAAATGTGTTTGTGTATAATTTTGCTTCTAGTGGGATCTTATTTTGCCACAAGCTTGTTGCATTTAGGGGTTCAGGTTTAGGTTTCTTTGTTTAATGGCATATCAACCTTTGTGGGTTATGTAATGCCAAAGCCATCCTTCTAGAAGAACAGCAGTGATGCTATTTAACCCATAGCTAGGGGGATAAGGGGGTTCATACCTTTCCCAAGGGTATTTATCTGAAAGTGAACGTAATTTGCATTTTTCTTATGAACACAATGTGTTATCTGTAAATACTATGTAAATGTTTTGTTTCAAAACATAAGTAAACTGAATAGATTGTTATTTCTAGTCTACATGAACCTGATAAAAAGTTCAATGAATGTTAAATTTAGACACTACAAGTTTTTAAAAAAAATCAGTATTATATAAAATTGATTATTGGGGCGGGTAAGAATTTTGTAACCCAAATGTACAGTGCATGTTATACACAAATAATTATGATATAAATTTTTTATTAGAAGAATAAACACATTCTTACAGACCAGCCTCTTTAAATCAAATTGTGAAAAGAACTGCTTCCAAAAATCAAATATATAGCTAGCAAAGATATTCAGTATTGGTCAGAGGAAAAAAAAAAAATTCCAACTCCAAGAGTACTTTCACCAGCACTGCTTCGATTGGCAAGGCTCCACTCTGACACAGATTGTGTAATGTTTATCATCATTGTTAGTGGACTCGGCTACCTGAGTTCAAATCCTCAATAAGGCAGTTTGTATTTCTCATAGCACTAATACCCTTGGAACAAGTATGAATTATTCATCATCCAGATATGAGAAAGTAGAGCAAACTGAGCTCTTTAACCTTGGTATGGCAACCAGTCTAGGAGAAAGAAACCTCTAAATTCAAACCAGTTTCTTTCAGGCTACTCATACCCAAGACACATATGAGTAACCAAAACCATGTTACGGGATGATAATTTGTTTGTTTTTTTTTGTTTTTTTTTAAATTGGTCAAATAGATTTCTATATTGCAATCAAGTATGAAGTGTTTTACTTTTTTGAATAATTGAAGATACACTTTTTGTACATCATATAATTTGAGACTATAATTATTAAAGTGAATTTGGCATAAAATAACACGGGAAGGGTTGATATGCCATAAAACCAACCAAGAAGCATTGCCTCTGTTTAATTCGTAACACCCAGTGGAATGACTGTCCCTAACAATGAGGTCCTCAAATAGGACGATTGATTTTAATGGATTGTCACCCTATCTCAGGTTATTTTATGCCAAGAGGTTAGGAATTGCTTTCTTTGTGTGTGTGTGTGTGTGTGTGTATATATATATATATATATATATATATATATATTTACATTTTTGTGTTTTTCTTAAAAATTTCAGATGGGTTGTGCCCATTATCCAATAGGATACAAATAATTTTTAAAACAAACCTATTTGACCCATAGATGGGACCTTAACAGGTACTATAACCATGGATCAGAGTGGACCTGGGAGTAACGGCGATGAAGGGGTACTCCACTCTCCCCAGATCTCTTGAATTGGAGACTCACCATAAGATACAGGTTAGTGGCATACATAGGACACTGAAACAAGAAAAGATGAATAGCATAGAGGTTATACTGATGAGGATGTGAGTATTGACTCTAGAATGAACATCACCTGAAGAAGTCCCTTAGTGCATGTCACATCGACCTCTGTATTGCTACTGATTACAAAGCCTGGAGCCATACCACCCACCAAGATGTCTCCTCCCTCATAACAATCATAAAATCTGCCTTGAAGCCAAAAGGAGGAAGAAGAAAAACCACCCAACCCAGACACATTTGCAGCCACTCAGGTCGGACCTGCCAGTCTTTAATTGGACTTATGTGTCACCAGTGAACATGGAAGTGTTGTGGAATATATCCTTACTAAATCTTCCATTACAAAACTGAGCCATGATCCCACTCAGAAAATAGCATATTTCATCATCTGATGAACTCTGACCTCAAATTACCTCAGAGGTTAACCTTGAATAATAATAACTAATATTCCAGCAGAAAAATAAAAGGTCACAGAGACTTTCCATTTTGTGTTGAGATAAACACAAACTTAGAAATAGAAATATAGAAGAAAAGGAAAAAAAAAAATAACATTTATCTCATAACCTGGTTTTGTTATGTGGGCACTATTCATGTAGTATGTCTTAAGCAAGAATGACCAAGCAAAGCCTATCCCTCTACAGATCTGGTTTGAATACAGAGTTTTCCTTCTCCTAGGCTGGTTGGTATACCAAGGTTAAAGAGCTCGGTCAACCCTACTATTCATCCATAGCTAGAGGAAGACTAGTTAAATTCATATCTTTCCCAGGGATATTAGTGCTATATGAAATGCAAACACCCTCGTTCAGGTTTTGAATCTGGGTAGCCAAGTCCATTTCCTACAAAGACATCTCTTATATCACAAGCAATTTCTAAGTAGAATAAATAAAATAATTAAATGAAAAATCAAAAAATAAAATAAATTACATATGTCTAAAAGTTGCCATAATTTAAAAAAATTTTTTTTTTTTTTTTTTTCATCATACGTGTGAAAGCACATGCGATACCAAGCAGCTTTTGCCACCGGACAGGGTATTAAAAGAATTATATATTATATATTATATACACACCAGATCAATTAAGAGCAGAGACTACATATGCAGTCTATGCATAAACATCAAAATAAAACTATCACATATATAGGTATTTGCTAATCTAACTGAAAGTTCCAGCTGATTTACCATAGACAATTCAAGCTCAAAAATTATTAACATTAGATAACTGAATATTTACCCTGAATAATACATAGCCAACATTTTATAGCCATAAAACATACATCTCCAATAATTTGTCCCGTTAGTCACCTGGGCTTTCCAAACATGGTTAGTCACATGGAGCTTTTACCCACCTCATTACAAAAATGTTTAGATTATTATTAGTAATTTTTTTTTTAATATACTTATTCTTTCGGTTCAAGTTTAATCTACAATCTCTGCTGGTCAGTTTCAAACCCCTTGTACCTGGTTGATATTAATCTCATTTTTTTTATATTAAGAAAAAAACAAAATTCTGATCATATAATTTTGAAAATACCTACAGAATAGACCTTTCTGTGAATTTTTCATATATCTATGATGAATATTAACAATAAAAAGATAACATAACAGGCAACCTCTTTTGCAATATGCATTAATTCAAAACTTGAACTAAAAACATTGAAATGAAAACTGGGGTGACCAGGCACATCAAAAGGAAAAAAAAAATATCTCTACCTTCCATGACAACTAAGCAATGGCTGCATAACATCATATGCAACACACCTTCACTGACTCAGAAGAGTAGAAGAAAAGTGCAAAAATAAAAGAATAAATTTTTAAAAAAAATAAAATAAAAATGAATAATTTGGCAATTAAAATTTATGAGCGTGTAAAAAAAACATTGGGTGTGACAACACACCCCAAGTGACTAACAAAAGGTTTAACAATACTAATACTAGCTTAGAAACATAACAAAACAATAATTTTATAACACGATTATCATAACCAAAATTATCACAGTTAATGGTATTTTCAAGGTATTTGTGAAATATACTGACAACTTACAAAAAGTACAGTGTAAGTATTTACACAACTCCTCTGCTATAGGTGGGAAGTAACACATAATCATTTTTTTTAATGGGTATGCCCGGTTTGAATTCAAAATTTTTCTTTTCCTGGGTTGGTAGTCATAACAAGTACTAAGAACCGAAGCTGTCCAGAAATACTGTGTAATGCACATGAAATATATGTCTATTTGTTAGAGTTGAATAAATGCGTTATCATTAACACACAAAGGCAAGATGGTTGGTTATGTTTTACGACATATCAACTCTTGTAGGTTATTCAATGCTAAATTATGTTTATATATGTTAAATAAATGATTTATAAACAAATAGTTTATAGGTAATATCTTTAAATGAGCCAGAGCTCATTTCTTAATTCACAGTTAAAATGGTTTCAAGTATTATCTAATACTAATATTTTGATCTAATATTAATCTTTTGGTTTCAAATAGAGTAAATGATTAAACAGTTCTATTTGACCAATAGATCAGATCCTAATAGATACTACCACTCTGGGTTAGAGTGGACCTCAGACTAATGGCAAAAAAGTGGTACTCTACATTCCCCAAAGCTCCAGAACTGGAGCCTCAACACAAGATGGTTCAGCGTCATATCCAAGGCACTTGTTGGTGGAAGTCATATTCTTCTGCAGAGATGCTGTCAGCATATTCTACAGCCCCAGCTGACTGAGCTAAAAGGCAAAAAGTTCATCTTACAAAAAAATCATCTTTCACTGAGAAGTAGTCAAAAATGTACCTTCAAAGAAAAACATTAAATCAGGATTCATCTGTAACTTACCTGCAGATAGTAGCCTTCATAGATACCAGCATGGGGTCCTACTATCTATAAGAGAGAAACAGAAAACATTACTTTATTACAAGAACAAAACAAACAAAATGAATATCAGATATTATTCAAAGAAGAACAACTGGTTCAAAAGATAAAAAATGTTTCTAATCTTCAAAATAAAATCATTGTGATATATATTAGTTGTATATTCTAAAATGTATGAGAGTAGAGAAAAGAGAAAGTTTTAGAGGGAAAAAATGAACAATAATATATAAATATATATATATATATATATATATATATATATATATATATATATATATAAAAGAATTTTTAAAAATCTGAAATTCAAATATAATGAGAATGACTCAAAGAAATTTCTTGGCTTATAAATCATTTTGTAACCATGATAAATTCAGGGTAGACTTATGAGTAAACAAGGTACATTCAGAAAGTATAAAGACTAAAGCTGTATTTACCAAGATAAAAATGAAACAATGAATGAAAAGTTAATTTTCTTCAAAATAGTCCCCTTGGTATTTAAGCATTTTCAATTGATTGAAGCACCTGTGAAACTTTTGTCTTTCATATGATCTGAAGCTTTAACATTTCTTTTAATGTTCTAAAATCTTACCTTCAGGATGAATTTTTAATTTAGGAAACAAGAAAATGTCACAAGAAAAAAAGAATTGTGCATATCTTAAATTGAAAAAAAAAAAAAGAAAAAAAATTCATTTTTACTAGCTGAAAACCTGTCAACTCACATGAAGTAAAATTATCTGATTTTATTGCAACAATGAAGTCATCATACTAAACTGTATATTTATGAAGACTTATAAGTTAATAATAGTCATTGAAAGGTTAACATTTATGCTTCTTCACCTCTGGTAGTCATTACTTAAACTAGAAATGTAAATGCCACAATATATTTTTCTTTCTAGTTTTGATTTTTTCAATAACTGGGGGGAAAAAAAACTTCTTTTCCGGCTAGGAAGTAGGGGAGCTGCAATTGTATAGTGGCTAACATGCTAGACTGCAACATCATAATAAGCAAGTTCAAACTCTAGTTGCATTATTATGTTAACTATGGAACTAAAAAGATATCTTAGCTATGGGTTTGTTATATCATGGCAAGGAAGATTGGTTTGGTTTAGTTTCTTTGTTTAATGGCATATTAACCTTCGCGGGTTATTTAATGCCAAAGTCATTCTTTGAGAAGAACAGTAGTGGTGCTATTTAACCCATAGCAGGGAGAATCAGGGGGTTCATACCTTTCCCAAGGGTATTTGTCCGAAAGTGAACGTAATAATGCGACTGGAGTTCGAACTCGCTTACTATGATTCCGCAGTCCATCGCTCTAACCATTACACCATGAGGACACCCCCAGCAAGGAAGAGACACAGTGAAATAGTTAACTATTTATTAACTCAAGTGGTACAGTCCAACAAATATTATAAGTCTCGCACTGTGGGCGTTACATCCAAAGTTGGTCTTACTACTGACTGAGATCTTGCAGAACCCTGTGCTTAAGAAACACGACATCTTTTATACCTCTGCAATATGGGAAGTCACATGGTACAAGCCACTATACAACAGGGTTAAATAGTATCACTGCTATTCTTCTATAAGGATGGCTTCAGCATTGAATAACCCATGAAGGTTGATATGCCATTAAACTAAGAAGCCAAACCAAATCAAACTGGATAGGAAATTTTCTCCTTATATCGATTCATATCATTAGACAAAAAGATTTGGTTTTGCAAACTAAATGAACACAAATTAAGAGTCTACTTATACTTATGTAAATGAAATACTCACTCCTAACAAATTTTGGGATTTTAAAAAACTAATTTACTAAAAACATTTTCCAGAGAGTCATTAATAGCTACAGAAAATTCAGTGACCACAGCTGTGAATGTTGTCAAGTTATTTGATAATTGAAAAAGAGAAAATACATTTCATATGTTTCTATCACTAGGAAGTATTTTTGTATCTCAACTTTACAAAAATAACCTAATGAAAGTTATCAATAAAATAATCGTCTCATAAGTAGATTAAAATTCTAGGTCATTTATTATCTTCTATAATCCTAATTAAGTTTCAAGAAATTGTCCGTGAGAGCGAAAGACAGAGAAAGCAATCCAAGTTCTAGGAATTAGACCAAGAAAGAAAAAAAAAAAAAGTAAACTTAACCAAAAAAACTCATTTTCGTTGTCTCATCTGAAACAGTCTACAAAGGCATGTCTACAGTTCCCCACTTCCTCCAGTAGGGTGGCAAAAACACCGTGATATTATATACACTCGTAGGACATTGTTCAAATTCCCAAAGATTTTAGATAGCACCTCACTTCAACTTCTTGTATATTCTTCATACACCTTGTTCATGTTAAATTTTATAAGATTGAACATTCGTCAAGAAGAAATAGAAGCTGAAATCTCACATCTTATTTTCTTGTTAGCATTTCAAAAAGCAATGTGCTTAAAAGTTTATGTCTAATTAAAAAAATAAATAAATAAAATAGACCTATATAAAAAAAAAAAAATTGTCAAGTATAAAGTATGATATTCAACTTATACAAGAGAGAGAGAGAGTGTGTGTGTGTGTGTGTGTGTGTGTGTGTGTGTTAATGTACAAAGCTCTTTGTTTTGATATGGCACAAGGCCGAAAGAATGGGGCGCCCAATGAGACTCGAACTCACTCGTGTAGGTTTGCTAGTCTAGCTTGCTAACCGTTACACCACCAGAGGTACTAGGCAAAGAAACACAAATGAAAACGTGAAGAAATTACAAAACAAATACAGTTTGGGAATGTATTCTCTTTCATTTTCACACACTGTATAATATAAAATAAAAAGTTTTATTTCTTTAATTTTTTTTTTTAATTGTATCTAAATACATCTGCTTACAAGTGGACATTGAAAGTTATTTTTAATGACTCCAATCCAGAATATAGAGAGAGGAGAGGGGGAGAAGAGAAAAAGAAAGAGAGAATGTGTGTGTGTGTGTGTGTGCGCGCGCACAGGTCTTTCACTAAGCACAGCTAACTGTTTAAAGAAGGGCAGCCGCCAAATCAATAAAGCCTTGTCATGACAAGTAATAAAATGCCTTGTGCTGGCACAAACAGAACATCTCTTGCGTGCAAATCATGGCAGATATCTAACTAGAACAGCAGTACACAAGTTGAATGCAGAAGCAGTGCAACAGATGCATCAAACTTTCTTTCCTCCCTCACTGGACTGGACTGGACTGATCCACACTAAGCTGCAGACTGTTAGCCAAGAAGGAGACATCTTCCCTATGTATTTATCATTGTATAATAAAACAAACAGAACAAGCAGCAAATACAATAGGAAGAGATCATCACTAGGCTAAGTTAAATAAATCTAAACAAAAAATTAAAAACCATATCACAAAGATAATTATACGAATAAAAATCAATATACACAAAAATGACGCATAGATATATATCTCACACACACAATGCTAAAAGTTTTATGCAACCACTGTTAAAATTTTCAGGTGTCTGAAGACTATAATGTCAGTCACATGAATTTTAAATGATCCAACCTTATTTACAATAAGAGGAATTTAAACCAAAGTCAAAGTTTATAGCTAAAACCATATCAAATAAATATAATTATATTAATAAAATCAATGCATACAAAAATGAGAGGCATATTTTATGTATATTATACACCTACACACAAACTATTGAAAATCTTATGCAATCACTTAAAATTTTCAGGTGTCTGAAGATTGTAATGTCAGTCACATGAATTTTGAGTGATCCACCTTATTTACAATTAGAGTAATAATAACTAACAATGTTCAAATTCATGAATTTGAAAACTGATCTGCTTGGACACCTCATTTAACGCAATGGTTAAACTAAGCTAAGCTTGCAGGCTATTTTTAGAAAGTTCAATTCTCACTAAGTGCCCCATATCTCTGCCCCATGCCAAACTAAACATATATAATGATTACCATACATTGCGTCTGTACATGTGTGTGTGTGTTGCTGTGTTTATATGTATAGAGTATTTGTAGTACTATACCCCACATCTAGTGAACTGGTGCATTATAAGAATAAACTGACCACCTCTTCCATAGAATTTGAGGTAAAAGGGAGATGCAATCTTGTTTGACAGTTTCATCCAATAAGATACATGAAAAATAGTTTTTAAAAAAATAAAAACAACTCACTATATCTATTTCATGCTTCTCTAATTCGTTTTTCTCTCTTCCTCAACTAGATAATCCTTAAAGTGTTTTTAATTCATTTTTAATGAGATTTCAGCAAGTTAGCTGTGTCTCTAGGTCATCAAGCTCTTTTTCAATATTGTTAGTAATGGTGACTATCACCAAGCATTGTTGATTGTGTCTACCATATCCTAACTTAGATATATTATAAGTTCTTTCACTGATATTGACCACCATCTATGAATATATAGTAATCTACATGGCCCAGCGGTTAGAGTGTTCGCCAATGGCCCGGGAGACCTGGGTTCAATCCCAGGTCGAGTCATACCAAAGACTTTAAAAATGGTACTTGATACCACCTTGCTTAACACTCAGCATTATAAGGTATGGTTCAAGGGTAAAGTGGAGCAATCCTGGGAATGGAGTAGCGCCCTCCCCTACACCTTGGTGTAGTAGCTATCGAAAAGGGAGCCTTCGGGTCACCCTCGACTATGGTCACTAACTTTACTTACTTATATATATATATATATGTGTGTGTGTGTGTGTGAGTATTTACCCAATCCCTCTGCACAAGCAAGATGTGACACAAGGTCATTTTTGAATAGAGTTTAACAGATCTGAATTCCAAATTTTTCTTTCTTTCTCCAAGACTGATTGCTTTACCAAGGTTAAAGAGCCCAGTCTGCCTTACTATTTACCTATAGCTGGAGGGAAAATAGTTGAATTCATACCTTTCCTAAGGGTGCTAGTGCTTTGGGAACTGTAAATAGTCTTATCCAGGATTTGAACTCAAGTCATCATGTCAATTTTCAACAATGGTAACCATTTCACTACAGGCACCTGCACATGTGGACACACATGCAGAGATGTGTTGAACACTTCTGAAATTACCAGAAGAATCCACTACATAGAGTGGAACTATTTAGTTTGGTTGTGTTTCATGGCATATGAACTCTTGGAGGTTATTTCATTCTAACTCTTGTTTATACATAGATATAATTGGGAAACTGGAAGTAAATTCAACAGTATGAAAATGATTTGTAGAGAGTAGGTAAAATTTTTAAACAATCCAGGGTTCATTTGTTTGCACACAGTTAAATTGTTTAAAGTATTGTTATTTCATATGAGTAATTCTATTAATCAAGTATTCCTATCAAATACAAACAATTTACACATAGCTGTAAGTTTTTAAATAACTAATATTAATAATCCTTAGTAAATGATAGGACAGTTCTATTTGACCCATACATTGGCTCTAACAGGTACTGACACTCCAGATCAGAGGGGACCAAAAAGTAATAGTAATGAAGGGGTACACTACATTCCCCCAAATTTCAGGACTGGAACCTCACTATCAGATTAAGTTTAGTGTCATACCAGGAGACAAATAACTTGGTCATCCATACATAGACTGATGACACAGAAATATTGGAAGCATCATTCCAATATCTATTGAAAAAAAAATGACAATAGACAATTCATCTATTACTGTATACTGAATTCTTCTGATGACATAGTTAAAATGGAATTATTTTTATTTCCCCAGATATTAAATACTGCGGTCATTTTTGACAGCCTAACTTAATATTTATGATAATGAACTACATAAAGATATGCTTACCAACCCATATAACAATTAACAAAATTTTTTTAGTGTGGGTACGAGGGAAAAAATGTTCACCCCCAACTTGTACTGACCCTAAATGTACAGCTTAAACTTTTTGATGGTCATCCTCCAATCTATAATATCAGTACATTAGATGCAGTATAATTTTTGGATGATGAAAGAATAAGAAATTATCCAGTAGGCAAGTTTGGTTTGGTTCTATGGCATATCAACCACTGTAGGTTATTTAATGCCAAATCCTGCTTATACATATATATTACATATATATGATTTGTAAACACATTTTATAGATAACATTCTTAAATAAGCCTCAGCTCTTTTTTGTATACAGTTAAATGGTTTCGAGTATTGCTACATGACAGTCACAATTTATTTGCACACATAGTTTGTTCTACTTGATCCATAGATAGGACCCTGTCAGGTGTTACCACTCCAGGACAGAGTGAAACTGGGAGCAATGGCAAGGCTGGAGCATCGCAACCTGATAGTTTAATATTATATCCAGGATGCTTTTTGTGGCGGGGAGAGTCTCACCCATCTGCAGAGATACAGTTGGTGCATTCTACAGCCCCAGCCAACTGGGCTCTCTAGTAGACAACAAAATCTGTTGATATAAGAGAAAAAAATGTAGACTTTGGATTTTTTTTTCTAAACAGAGTAAAATGATTTTCAATACCTAACAATCTGTATAAGATTAAATAAAGACAAAGTACATTCACTAACAGTGGGTTTATATATCATGAATGTACTTACTATCTTGGTCTGTAAAGTAGACAGTGCCTACTCTGATTTAAATTATACAGATTAACTATTTAATATACAATTTATTGGAAATCTAATTTTTATATCATGGTTAATTGAAGAGGTTGACAGAAGGAGTATATCAGATAAGTGATGATTTGATAGTTCCAAACGCAGCATACTCTTGCTTCATTTTGGAGAATAACTGTTCACAGCCATATGTAATGTTAAACAGGTTCACTACTCGCTGACTGTGGATGATAAGGTTGGGGAATCATCCAAATATAAACATGTGAAAAAAGAAATCAAGGATGTGACGAGCAAAAAAGATGGATTTGAAATATTCTAAACACTGAAGATCAATGGTTCCATTTACAGTTGAAATAGTACTTTTTCAGTCAACATCAAAAGACAAAGAGAAGATTTTTTAAGTTTGGTAATAGGTTGCATGGATGAGCCTCAAGAGCCACATGTGGACTGTAGACCTCAGCTGTAACGCATTAATAAAAGGCAAAGAATTCACTAAGTACGTATTTACCGAATCCCTCCACTGCTAGCAAGATATGACACAAGGTCAATTTTTAAACAAAGTAAAGGTACTTTGAATTCGGAGTTTTCCTTCTCCTAGATTTGTTGTATACTCATAAAGATATCAATAACAACAGTAATACAGTCAGACTGTCATTTCGGGCACGAACAGTTTTATCAATTTCTAGCTTCAGTCCTTGGGACACGAGGAGAGAGACACAAATCATAAAAGCATATGCTAACCATACTATGCTAAACCGCCCCCCCTACGCACACAGGGTGCATCTTGTGGTGTTTAAGATCTCAATTCATTTCTGCCAGTCGAGATCCGAAAAATTCAACCGCTACCTTCAACGGTTGAGCTCAACTACCATCTTTTCAAAATCATCAAATTCTCAGGACCATCTCTTCTGGGCATGACGTCATACATGCTCCAGCCCCATTTCCCATCTGGGGGATTATTATGACAGATGATAGGCCGTGTGGAAAGGATATGACTAAGACTGCACCATCTGACTATGCATCTGGACTAAGAGACCCAAGTAGTTCTAAGCCTTACCAAACTAAATAATAAAGATAAGTAACGAAAAATGATTTATATAAAAAAAATCATTACCTTAATTATAAAACAGACTGGTTGCTAAATGAGGCTAAAGAAATTAGTCTGCTCTACTGTTTTCCCTATAACTGAAAGGAGAACAGAGAGATCCATATTCATGCCTTTCATAAGTAGAGAGTGAAATGCCTTGTTCAGGGTTTGAACTTGAGTCAACAATTCTATTTCCTATGACAATAATGTTTACACTTTCATACAAAAAGGTAGTGAATCATGAAAATTATTTGCCATGAATTGCTAATTGTGACGCGAAATTGACTAAAATCCCAAAACGGGACTTTATTTTCGCACGTGTGAAGACGGGGCAGGTTGGCACTTGATCCCCTATAGAATAAGTCCGCGTTCAGAGTTTTTCTCTCAGGCATATAAGACCTGGCATATTACGTGAGGGATCAATTTTTAGAGCCAGACTGACCGCTGCTGGCAAGGGGTTCCAAATTTCACACTATCACACACCCACCAGGCCACTAAACTTCCTTCCCCTCGACTATGGAAGAATATGGACCTATAGGTCTTAGTCGTAATAATATTATATTGTAGTAGTCGGCAACTCCGGTTTCCCGTGTGATATTTTAGGAATTAATAGGACAATTCTAAGCAAGATAACATAAGGCGAATAGAAGCTGGAAAGGAAGCATGAAATAATAACAGACCACATGGTAACATAAAAGTACATGAATTCCTTTACTACAGTTATACACTTTCAAAGTGTCAAAACATATAATAATTGGACAGTCCACGAATATAAATGTCTTTTCTTGACTTTTGTCTTTCTTCAAATTGAGAGAGAGAGAGAGAGTGGTATACAAAGTTTGGGTATAAAGGAAAAATGTCCCCAAAGTTACTTATCTTATTTTTCGACGGGGTTCCACTGGAGAATCTTTCTTCTTTCACGGGCTAATAGACTTTGTTCTATTTTTTTACACTGGCTTGAAGAACCTGGGGTCCTTCGTGTCTCAGTAATTCTTTTGTCTTCCACCCGGAGTAGAATGGCTATGGTTCGTCTGCCCGCTACGGACCCTGCTCAAAAACTAACTTTCTTATTATTTACTTCCGCTGAGGGGAGGGGAGTCCCCACTTCCGTTTTGGGGTCCCGGCCAATCATTTGGCTTCTCTCTTCTTCCTCTTGGTGTCCGGCGACCTGGGTAAGGTCACCAAGTACCAATATCTGTTTATCCCTTCTGTGACCCACATTCACCCTAAATGGTCACTTTTTTTTGACGGCTAGATACTGCTAATTCAACGGGAGGATAGTATTAATTTTATCTCCCTCCTCCCAGTGGGATATCGCGTGACACTAATCAACTTGTTAACCTGAGATTGAGCATGCAGACAAAAGTATCTCCGTAAAAATAAATTTTAACACACTACAGTTTTATTAAAGCATAAAATTAAAGCAATTTTTTCAATGTCCACATATATAATACATTTTACCAACTATCTTTTTCATTATTCCAAAGCTAAAAAGCAATTTTTAGAAATGAAATTTTCTGCATCTACCCCTTATAAAACATGGCGGTTTTCTTTAAGAGATCAACAAGTGCATGTATACTTTTCGTGAATGTGCAAGTACACACAGGTTGTAAAATCCAAACAAGCAAAGCAGTCAAAAAGGGTAACAAAGAAAATTATACTTGCTTTTTGTTTTATCTGAGAAAGAGGGAGGGAGAAGAAAGAAAAGAAAAAAAAAATGAAACATGAAATTAGCAAGACAAGAAGTCAGTTTATTTGGTGTCTATTGGATTATTGTCTTGGGTATAAGCCGTAAACAACTTCCTGCCTGAAATAAATAATCATCATCTTTACATTCTGGGGAAAAATGAATTTTCTTATTTAAAAAACCTAACTCATATAAGCCCTTTACTGATGGCTCATGTAAGGAAAAGAACATCTTGCCAATGTTGGATTTACTAATTGGAAACTTTAATCTTTCTGGATTTAATACTAAACTGGATTATATAATCTTTATTTACTCAAGACTTAATATCAATCATTTGTGAGCTAACTGGAAGTAAAACCTTTTCATGAGTTTATTTTCTGTATTTCATATTACCATTTAATGTCACATCTACAAATAATAACATCAAAATAAGATCAGGCCATTTCAACTTGTCTAATAAGATTATTCAATATAACAAAGAAAAAAAATCTTGTAAATGATTCACAGTGTATAATATAGAATGAAAAGAATATAGCAAGACTTTTGTTTTGGTTTTTCCTTCTTCAGTAAAAAAATCTAAAAATTAAAAAAATAAATAAATAAACAAATAAGAAAAATAAAATTTTAAAAAAATTCTTTTGTTTGCCTCTTACGACAGACAAAAAAGATTTTTCCATTTTTTTTTCTTTTTTTAAAGATTCAAAGAAAAACTGAATTTTATTGCAGAAAGAAATTTAAAAACACCAGCATTTAATTGATATCAATATCATAAAAAAAAAAAGAGACTTTAACATATCAGTGAATCCGAGACACCCAGAAAATTGACAACAATTAAACACTTGTAAATTGAATGACATGACCAGAAAATCTGGCGAACACTTACGCACGACATACGGAAACACTGAACAGCTGTTTCAATCTTATTAGGTCTCATCAGCAGTGTATACCTTGATCTCCACCACTGTAGATCGAACCAGTGACCATAGATTGCAGTGCCGAAACTCTACAACTGAGCCACCAGTTCATATCACACACAAATTAACTAGTCATGGTAATTGCACTGCTAATTAACCAAAATGTGTCTCGCAAGTTAAATTTACTCTGTAAAGAGTATGAATGTAACACTTTTGCAGACAGAAGACACCAACAGTACATAAGCAAAGTAACCGTTTTAGCTCAATGTAAGGTATTTTCCTATTGGTTGCTTTTCAATATATAGAAACATAGCTAGGATGCCTCACTATGGTGTAGGATTGTGTAAAGGTTCTTTTGCAAAATATCATTGTTTTCATGTCATTGTCCTATGACACAAAATTTTTGATCAAATTATGTTTTGTTGGTTTTTTGTTTTTATATATGATTAAATGACTTGTTTAAAAATTGCCTCCATCTTGAAAACTTCCTCAAAATAATTTACCCACTCTAGAAGGATTTAAAAACTATCTACCAGCAAAAAGGATTAAGCAATCCTTCAAAGAGAAAATTACAGCTGTTAAGAAAACACCTGTAAAATGTAATTTTTTTAAAAATTAAAGCAAAAATCTGTTCAAAAAACAAGTTAGATAATACTTGCAATCTCATAATTCAAGTGATTTTTACAATATCAGACATGAAAATAAATGAATAAACAAAAAAACTGGAAAATAATACGAATTAAATAGTCAAATTATTTTTTTAAAGCATTTTTTGATCAAAGGCCACAAAACTGGCCTTTAAGCTCACTATGAGATTACATACTATTTATAGAATTTATAACGGCAAATAAGGGGAAGTACAATGTAATAAGCATTTAATAGTACTATCACTTGAGAAATTAACTGACTGTGCTGAGCATGTACCCAAACTCTACAAGGGGAGTCCCAGTGGTGTAATCGCAAAAGTATATAACTGTGGCCTCAAATTAAGCGAATTTAAACTAATTGCATTATTAAATTCACTTTTGGGAAAGGTATGAACCCCCTTATCTCCTCAGCTATGGGTTATCCCTGCTGTTCTCCGACAACGATGGCTTTGGCATTAAATAACCCACAAACATTGATATGCCATTAAACAGAAACCAAACAAAACTATTATAATTGGATTGGAAATTGTTTTATTCCATAAGTTTGAGAATTTTAACACTATTGTACATAAGAAAATCCAGCTAGAATGTGTCATTTTTGCTGTGTTACTGCGACATATATAAAACTGAATCATTATAACATAGGTTGGTTGAGTTTTATGGCATATTAACCATTGAAGATTATTTAATGCCAAATCTTCTTTATATATGTATGATTTGTAAATGATTATTGTATGATTATTTAATGCCAAATCTTCTTTATATATGTATGATTTGTAAACACATTTTGTTGATAACATTTTTAAATGAGCCAGAGCTCAGTTTTTAGCACACAGCTAAATGGTTTCAAGTATTTGCACCTAACAATTCTATTAATTCTATTAACCATTAATCATTTGTTTGCACACAGTTAAATAGTCAATGAATTCTATTTCTAACAATTCAATTTATCAGTTATTCGCTTGCACTCACTTTAGATGATCAAAAAGTTCTATTTGACCCATAGATAGGATCCTATCAGATGCTACTATTCTGAGTCAGAGTGGAACTGGGAGCAATGGCAATGAAGGGGTACTCCATATTCCCAAAGTTCCAGTATAACTGGAGCTTCACCATCAGATTGTTTAGTGTCATATCCAGGTTACTTGTTGTGGGAGAGGGTCTTACCCCTCTGCAGAGATGCAGTCAGTGTATTCTATAGCCCCTATCTGACTGGGCTGATTATAATATAGTCAAACAAAAATAAAGGATGAAGAAGGATAACATGAAAGAATAAGAACAATTTCATAAACAAAACTATTACAATCTATTATTTGATAATGAAAACATTCATATATTGCTTAAATTCTCATTAGGCTTTTGTACAAATGTGTATATATAAACAAGAACTTTTTGAACTTGACATGGCCTCTGGTTTATCAGTTAACTTTAATTTGAAAAGGCCTAATGTCCTTCAACACCTCTAAGCTGTTATCTTTCCATCAGCACCAAAATGTTCTTGATCTCTTCCGCTATTCAAATGGAACAGCATTCAATTTTAAGAGATTGACTACTTTGATAAACTTTCAGCAAAGGTCACAGCAGAAATGGTAGAGCAATGCCCTTGTTTGAGAAAGTATCTCAAAACCATCCTTTCTTATTCTATATAAAAGCCAGATTTACCCTAGCATTGAATACTATTCTCATATCTGGACAAGTTCCGCTCAACTTATTCTTTCTACTTTGGATAGGAGGCAGAATTAGTCGCGCGACCTGGTGGGTGGATACTGTGGTGCCATATAGGTGTGTAATATCAGGAATAAGCATATCTATGCAGATGTGTGTTATCAAGGTGCATTGGGTCAATTTATTCAAAGAAATTGCCATTGGCCTCAACTACAGCCTTTAAATGATTTCAGAATCTCCAGTAAGCCTTTCCAACAGTCTCTTTGTCTACATTGCTAAATGCTGCAGTTATTCTTGCCTTTAGTTCATCTTTGGTGTTAAAGTTTTGTTAGTGCTTTGCTCAATCAGACACCACACAAAATAATCAAAGGGATTACAATCTGGGGAGTTAGGCAGAATTGATAATTTAAAATGGTGACAAATTAATAATTTAAAAAGTGACAATTTACACTTAACATCCTGTATACGTGTGGAGATGGACATACTTATGCAAGTGTATGTGTGTGTGTGTGTGTGTGTGTGCTCGGATGGATGTAGGTGGTATAATCAGGACACTGATCAAAAGTGGAGAAAACCCAAGAAGTAATAAGAATGGAGTTTTAAAAGAATTATTTTTATTCAACATGGCTTTTTTGGTTTCTTTATTTTAATAGCATATTAACATTTGAAGGTTATTTAATGCCAAAGCGCTCCTTGTAAAAGAATAGTAATGGTACTACTTAACCCATAGCTGAGGGGATATGGAAGTCCATACCTTTCCCTATGGTATTAGTCCAAAAGTGAACATAATAATACAACTGGAGTTTGAACTCACTTACTACAATGTAGCAATCCAGCATGTTAGCCACTATATCATGTGGGCTTCCTTGACTACATAGCTTTGTGGTATCAAAGTACAACTGGAGGCCTGTAGATCAAAGGCTGGACACTTAAATACCTGGCACTGGGTGGTCTGGGTTGAAGAGGAGAAGTGGGTATGAGATTCCATGAACTGAACCTGAGAATAGAGTGAGAGTCGAGGCCCGAGAGAAATAAGACGAGAGTTAGCTGAGACTAGACCAGTTGGTAACCATTGTCCAGAGATAGCACTTCTGACTAGCTGGAGTTAGCTGCCTGTTAGAATATAAAAGAGGGTGCCCTCCCTTGCCCACTGCAACAGAATAGGTTTGGTTTGGTCTGATGGCACATCAACCATTGTAGGTTATTAAAACCAAATCCATTTTTATACATATAAACAATTCTATTTCAAACAATTCAGTTTAGCATAAGTACACAGTTTAGTTTAATTTGACCCATAGAACTAAACTTGATATAACATTAAACAATCTGATGGTGAGCTTTGGGGAATGCAGAGTACCCTTCATTGCCATCACTCAAAGGTCCACTCAGGCCCAGAGTGGTAGCACCTGATAGTAACCTTCGGTTTAAAAACTAAGTGTCTCACTCAGTTTTAGTTTGGATTTCAGTTTTGTTGTTCCATTGTAATATACTTTTCTTACTCTTCATTTGTCAGGGTGCTTCAGGTGGTGTGTTAGTTAGCAAGCTAAAATGGTAGACCATTACTAGTGAGCGAGTCTCACTGGATGTCCTATATAGAGGTCAAATAGCCTTGAATATATGTTTACCCAACCCCTCCACCACTGGCAGAATGTGAAACAAGATCAATTCTGAGTGGAATACTAAATGGTTTGAATCAAGTTTTTCTTCATTTGGACTGGTTGCCTTACCAAAGCTACAGAACTTAGTCTGCTTGACTATTTACTCATAGCTGGGAGGAGGAAGAGATGGTACAAGATAGAGTAAAAATACTAGGGAACCAATTAATCATAGGAGGTTTATTAACCAATTCCTGCCAGATACAATAAAATCAATGTGGTTTGGTTCGGTTCGGTTTCTTTGTTTAATGGCATATCAACCTTTGTAGGTTATTTAATGCCAAAGCCATTCTCCTAGAAGAACAGTAGTGGTACAATTTAACCTATAGCTGGGAGGATAAGGGGGTTCATACCTTTCCCAAGGGTATTTGCCCGAAAGTGAACATAATAGCGCGACTGGAGTACGAACTCACATACTATGATTCCGCAGTCCATCGCTTTAACCATTACACCATGAGGACACCCCAAAATCAATGTGGTGATTCAAAAGGATAAATACAATAATGTGTAGACAAAGGATGTCAATACTGTTTAAACAAAAATTATATATATATATATATATATATATATATATATATATATATATATATATATATGGTAAATTAAAATATCAACCTATGATTCTTATAAAAAGAGCATCAATAACAAAAAAAAAACAAAAAAAAAATAATGCAATTCCCTGGTCTGTTGCAGGAAAAAAAAAAAAACTGTGTGCAAGAGTTTGAAGAAATCACTTAAGAGTTGAAAGTGAAACAGATTTCCAATAGAAATAGGCAGTGGTAGGTAATTAGGGGGTGGGGAGGGGCAGGGCTGAAAAAGGTGGGGAGGGGCAGGGCTGAAAATCATTTAAAGTTTCCAAGACACAGAGTAGGGAAAGGGGAGAGCAATGATTATTGGGAGAAAATTTTCTTTAAACACATCAAACGTCAACCACTGATGTAGATACTTCAATAAGACTATAGTCCTGTGATAAAAAATTTATACTCTGAATTTTTATTTTCCGAGTAATGAATATTAATACTATATAATATACATTATACACAGAAAATTCATTAAATAATAAGTTTAGGAGACATTTCTATATATCTTACCACTACAACTCTTTCAAGACGGCTTACAATGCACCTTAATAAGCTACAACTACAAATCCTAGAAGCCCTATATATATATAAAAAATTTAAAAAAAGAAAGAATCAATAGAATTAATTTTTGAAATAGTGACAATGTTTTGCAATACCTTTAATTTTTTGTTTTTTAAATATTCTATATTTCTTGATAACATTGTTTCTGTTGATAGTTTTTTAAATTCGTTCGATGTCATCAACATCTCAGTTTTATCCAACTCAGCATTTATGTAATTTTGTAATGTTATAAAAAACCTAAAAACACAACAAAAAAAAAAAAACAGAAAAAAAAAAAAAAAAAAAAAATTTTTTTTTTTTTACACATGCAAGGAACCTTTGATGATGGCCTATGAAAGGTCCGGAAATGATCGGGACAATTTCGGTAAATTCATCTACCAATTCCAACCTAAACCAACGATCTTGAAAGGATCTTAATAAAATTATATAGACAAAATGTGTCTTTATTATTTAATCAAACAAGCTTAAATGAGAGACTGCTTCCCAACTGCACACACACACAAACACACACATATATATATGCCTATAGATACACACACTGATTTATAATCATCATTATCAAGTCACAATGACAGCACAGAGTTTCCTTACTCTTTTTCATCATCTATCCCTATCATCTATCACTCCTGGTAGGTCTTCTCGACTGCATCCAGTGTCCCAATAGACTTGATGTATCAAAGTCTTTGCTGGTTGGCCAACACTGGCACATCTCAATGTAGAAGTCTATAAGAGAATATTATTGATGAGTTTGTCCTTACTTCTCCAAAGTGTGTTATATATATATATATATATATATATATATATACACACACATACACACAGGTATACCTTAGATCACATCATTTCGAGGTAAGTCATTCTCGATTCTACATCATTTGTGAAAAAATATGGAAAAATAAAAATCAAGATAAAGTCAAAAATATTGAGGTAATAATATCCCTAGAAAACGTTAAATGCACATAAAATCATCTTACTGTACAATAAATAAGAATAAAAGTATATAAAATCATGACTATCCTCAGCCATATACAACCGCGATGAAAAACAAATTGAATGTAAGTTTTGGTCAATTTAAAATCAATTAGCTTATTTTCTATCGCAAAATAATTTAAATAACTGTATTTGTTATTTAACCTTACAAAATCATTTCATGTCTGAGAGCAAACCACATTCACAAATTAAGAGTCTGTGATGTACTATAAAGATTGCCAAATTGTAAACATCTACATTTACAAGTATGTATGTACATGTATTCCTAAATTTAGATTACGTTTTTCTGTACTATATTAAAAACTAAAATTTGTTTTTAAGCTTAAAATAGATTCTTACTGACCATATATTATCAAAAATGCATTTATAAATAAAATACAGAACTGGGAATGATTATTTGTGGTTTAGCCTAGAGACAAGTAACTTTGACTTAAGTCGTTCTCCAACTTAAGTTGCCTCCCCTGGAACATATTACCAATTTAAGGTGAGGTGTGTATATATATATATATATATATATATATATATATATATATATATAAATTACACATACACACACACCTGTGGTGTAATGCTTACCTTTGAAAGAAATGAACACAACAACCAGAGTTCAAATCCTGAATGGGGTTGTTTGTATTTTCCATAGTATTAATACCCTTGGAAAAGGTATGCATCCAACTATTATTCTTCCAGCTACGGGTAAGTAGTAGGTCAGACTAGCTCTTTAATATTGGTATGGTAACCAATCTAAGAGAAGGAAAATTGAATTCAAACCTGTTAAGCTCCACTCAAAAATTATCCTTGTGTCAAATCCTACAGGTTGTGTAAGGGTTGAGTAAATACATATAGACACAATACAAAATATGAGATTATATATATATATATATATATATATATATATATATACACGAGAAAGATGAACTTATGTATTATATACAAGTCCACAATGTAAGTATAATTTTTTTTAAATCCTTCATCTCTTGTTTCTGGCATGTATTAATATTACCTCCCATCTAACAAACCGTCAAAATAAGATGATCAAGACATGCTGGACAAGTCAAGACAAACACATATACAACATTCTTTTATGTCCTTCATGGACACACCAGTGTTTGCTGACCAATAAAACTTACATCAGCTCTGTGCAGATACTAGATGCCATCTAGAAGACTTACCAGGATCAATGGATGGTAGGGATAGATGGTGAGAGAAAGAGTGGGAACTCCTCACTGTCAGCACACCTTAATGATGATTACATAAAAAAATTATACAATAAAAATTTCAGATTGAAATTCAGTAAATAACTGTCAGTTTACAGACTTACTAGATGGGTTGGTTGACTTTACTGGCATATGAAGCCTTGGGTTATTTTATGCCCAAGACAGCTCGTTTATTCTGGAGGTATGGTTGTTACTTATGCAGTTATTTGTATAGTTCTGTTGGTAATTAAAAACTTGGTATAATTGTATGGCTTCAGTTGTTGCAATCTAGTGAAATCAGTATTTCTGCACAGAGCAGATGAATGCAAGTTTTATTCGTCAGCTAACACTGGTGTGTCCATGAAACACATAAAAAAGAATGTTGTATAAGAGTTTGTCTTCATATGCCCAACATGTCTTGATCCTCTTATTATAACTAAGCGTGTCTACTCATAGGTGAGGTTTTTGTCTATAGATGTTATTTTACTTTTTTTGTTTGTTTTTCCCCCAGGAAGTTGATTATGTTACGAGGATTTGTTGTTTCAAATCGTTCTCACATACTCATTATGCTGTAGAATTTTCTTTCAGTATAGGTGAGATTTTTCGCATTCCATCAAAATGCGTTTCATTGTATAGGGTGTTCAACATAAACATTTTGGTTTGGTTTTATGGTGTATCAACCATTTTAAGTTATTAAATACCAGATCCTCTTTATACATTTATATCAAATATATATGATTTGTAAACATTTTGTTCATAACATTTTTAAACGAGCCTAGGCTCATTCTTCTGCACACACTTAAATGGTTCCAAGTATTGCTATGTATCACTAACAATTCAGTTAAACATCAGTCATTTGTTTACATACAGTTAAATGATCAAACAGTTCTATTTCAAACAATTCAATTTAGCATAAGTCATCTGTTTGCACTCACTTTAAATGACCAATAGACAGGAATCTGTCAGGTGCTACCACTCTGGGTCAGAGTAGACCTGGGACCAATAGCAATGAAGGGGTACTCTGCATTGACATAAGTTCCAGCATGATTAGAGCTCTACTATCAGATTTCTGAGTATCATCTCCAGGGCGCTCGTTTGGGGAGGGGGTTTTATCCATCAACAGAGATGCAGTCGGTGTATTCTACAGCCCAAGCCAACTGGGCTGAACATTTTGGGGTTTGTTCTTATTTCAGGATGAAAGAGTTAGCTACATACTGGCCATTCCAAACTGAAGCAGAGTAGTTTCAATTCTGGTTTTCTTTCTTTTAATACGGGTTTTATTCAGTAAAGCTTGCTGTGGATATTTTCGTTCGATAACTATGACCACTTTTTTCTCAGTATTTTGTTGATTTTCAGCTTATTAAAATATATTTGTATAATGTATACCTACAGAAAATAGCTTCCTATTATAAAATGATTCAGAAAAGTTCTCCAATCAGACTGACCAAGTAGACTCCACAAGTACCGCAGAGGATGTTATCTGATTTGGCAGTATAGTAACACAAAACAAGGAACATAAAAATGAAAATGGTTACTGATTTTATAGCATTTCCTTTTTCAATACAATCCCCAAAGATAAAATTATATATTAGACGGTATAACACAGATAAACCATTAATTGGCTATTAATAGTTTCACATTTACACGATCATTAGACAATAAATTATGAAGAACCTTGGCTGTATAAGTTGTACTCTGTTTAAAAATTGACTGCCTCGCATCCTGCTTGTAGTGAACAGTTAGTTAAGGTAAATACGATGGTTATTCAATATATAAGGGGAATTTATTCTTAAAAAGGCAAAATAACTTTTTCTTCATAAGTTTTTTCCCCATAAAAGTAAACACTGTATTGTTTGGGATTGGTTTGTACCATAAATTATTTCAATCTTGCAATTTTTTTTCAGGCTATTCCAAATGATAGCAAATTAAATAAGGTGTTCCAGACTTAAACAGCAATCAGTCATCAAATTTTTGGTAGCTAACAAGTGCAAACCACATGAAATTTCTTGAAGAACGTGTGATGAGTATGGAGAAGCAAATCTAAATTTTTTAAAAATGTTTACAAATGGGTTAGACACTATGAGCCAGAATCGAAGACAGTCCATGGGGGAGAAACACAGTGACTAGTTACAAAAAATATATGTTCCAGGAGCAGCAGTTAGTGAATAAGACAATGCTGACAGTTTTCCGGGACATTAAAGTACTTATCACTCTTAATTTCCAAAAAGAGCCACAACTGTAAACAATGCTTCCTAATGGCATCTCGTTGGGAAAAATTCACCTTATTTATTGAATGACCCTGAATTATATAGCATAGGGCTGATTAAAGAGAAGTGACCAACCAAACCCTCATACATACATCTTAATCGAGATGTAATGCAGAATAGTAAAAAGCTCTTAGAATATTTTATATTCTCTACAATTTATGTAAAGAATTACTTAATGGCATAAAAGACTCCCAGACACCTATTATTTGCATTTAATATTACACTACTAGGTACAACTGTTGGTAGTCTACTCTATTTCAGGAAAAACATTAACCTACTAGATATCTCAACCTCCAATAAAACTCACATGATACAAGCGGTGTTCAAATAGTATTGAGTTTAGAACTGTATCAACCAAAACTGAAATGAACAATGAATACAACATTAATTTTCTTCAAAATAGTCTCCTTGACATTCAACAGGCTTATTCCATTTGCTAGGGTGGGGGTGAGTCCCTGTAATGTAATGGACTAAGGGCTCGATTGCAGCCTCAAACTAAGTTGCACTATTACATTCACTTTTGGACTAATACCCTTTGGAAAGCTATGTACCCTTGTATCTCTCCCGCCAGCTATGTGTTAAATAGTATCACTGCTGTTCTTCCAAAAGGATGGATTTGGTATTGAATACCCTACAAAAATTTGATATCCCATTAAATAAAGAAACAAAATCAAACCAGTTCCTTGGTTTTACAGCATGTCAGCCCTTGTTGGGTTATATTATGCTGAAATTAGTCTTTAGGTGGGATGCAAGAAATATTGGTTTCAAGTAACTAATGAGAATCATTTCATAAACAATTATAGTTTTAAGTAACTATTCTGAAAACAAATAACTTGCAGTTATATAGTTTCATTTATTCCTATCCAACATTAATAATTTATAAACAATTACAGGGAATGGAGTAGCACCCTCCCCTACACCTCAGTGTAGTAGCTTTTGAAAAGGGAGCCTTTGAGTCACCCTTCAGTAAGGTCGCCAACTTTACTTATATGGTACCCACCTAACCTCCAGACATAAAATAAACTCAGATGTGTTGATATACCTTTAAAAACAATAAATCAAGCAACAATTATATTATTTCAAACAACTATTCCTATCTAATACCATTTGGCCTAATGAGAAGAATGTTTGCTAATGGTCTGAGAGACTGGGATTCAATCTCAGGTCAAGTCATGCCAAAGACTCAAAAAAAAAAATGGTACTTGATGCGGCCTTGCTTAGCATTCAGCAATATAAGGTTAGGATCAAGGATAAAGTGGAGCAATCCAGGGAAAGGAGAGGTACGCTCCCAACACCTTGGTGTAGTAGTTATTGGAAAGGGAGCCTTCGGGTTGCCCTCAACTAAGGTTGCCGACTATTCCTTTTTAATAATCATTTGTTTATACTCAGTTATAGTTTAAGAGTCCAGCATTGCTTGCTTGCTACCAGCAAAACAAGGTGAGCACTTCAGGAAGTAGTAAGGAGAACTCATAAGTAATGTCTTATGAACTACTATATATGGACACACCAGTGTTGGCCAACAAACAAAGACTTAGATTATCAGCTCTGTGAAGATATTGAATACTATCTAAAAAATTTGCCAAGAGCAATGACCAATAGGGACGGATAGCAAGAGAGAGTCGAAAGGAATTTATGCTGTTGGCACATGATTACAGGGTTTCAATTATTTCAAGCAATTAAATGGTTTTAAATAACTACTACTGCTACTGATAATGATATTAATAATCAGAATAATAATGATGATGATAATAATAAACCTTTATAAACAATTATAGTCTTCAGACTGAGATTTGTAAATAACTACATTAGATACGCCCACAATTTTATCAATATATGAATGTGTGAATCACTACAGACAAAAATCAATAAAAAAATTGCAGATTTTGAAGGAGAAGTCTGAACAGTAAAAGGCTTAATAGAATATGAACGACTAAGAGACTAATAGGGAAGAACATCAGCAATATCCAACAGAACTAACAATTTTGAGTGGGTACATGATCTTACCAAAGTTTAAGTAACTTCCATTTCAGGAACAGATTTTCTTAAAAAAAATTCTTTTTAAGTACAAATTGAAAGAAAAATAAACACACATTATATATGAATAAATATTTTTAAAATGAGTAGGTCCGTAAAGAGATTTCTATTTTTTAGAATTTATTTATTTTGTTTTTACATACAGGTATGTTTCCAGCTTTTTGCTTTTGTCAGAGAACATATATGGCATAAGGACTTGTTAATGGGGTACTCAATGAGACTTGAACTCACTTGTGTTTGCAGTTTGAATGATTTTCAGTGGTTATGGGTTTATATAGAGGTCATCCTCCCTTTTTCTTAGAGGGTGTTTACTTTAGTCTGCTTTACCCCTCTTTGATGTGTGTGTGTATTGGAGTGGTTTTAGATTTCACTAACAGTTGTTTTTCCTCTGAGTGTGTGTGTGTGTGTGTGTGTGTGTGTGTGTGTGTGTGTGTGTGTGTGTGTGTTGGAGATTTTTTTTGTGTGGGCATGTGTAGTAGTGTGGTTTGAAATTTACTGGTAACTCTTTTTTCAAATAATTTTTGTCTGTGTAAATATTCTTGTTGGTCCAACAAGAAAAAAGCAAATATTTTTAGATAACTTCAGATTTGGTATTTACGTTTTTATTATTACATATACTTGCACTCTACATGTCTTACAAACATTTACATCCCTTTCAGGAGATTTAAATGGTCAAGTCAAGTTCCAGCATTTCTTTTCAGAGTAAAGATTGTTTTTATGGGTTATTTATATTTCATTTAATTCCAGTTTTGTGCCTATGAATGTCCTATTAAAGTTAATTTTCTGTGAAGAGCTCTTTGAAGTATTGTATCTGTATGCTCTGCCTATAATCAAAGTGCTGCTATGAGAGACTTCAATTTGAGTCCAGAATGAAGGATCTGTAGCTGTGGAAATCTAATCAAATACATTACAAGATAAAAACTGAATTTTTAAAATCATGAAATAATCATGAAATTTAGTCCTGTAATATCTTAACATATGGAAATCCAGATATTTTTACAAACCTTACAACATAAAATACACAAATGAAAAAGTTATTTCACAGAGTATTCAATTTAGTAAATTTTCAGAAATACATACGTACATATACACACACACACACACACACACACGTAATATATATCATGCATACATACAGTGTGTATATATATATATATATATATATATATATATATATATATATATATATACACACACACACACACACATTTTTTTAAAATATATTTAATTAAATTTTCAGCACTTTGATCATATGTCAAAGTGCCAGGAAACAACCCATTGATCAGAGGCAGTGGGTGTATAGATATAACAATCATTTATCTTAAACAAGTTACAAACAGACAAAGAAACAAACAGAAAACTGTTCATTATATAAAGACACAGTCGAAATTGGCTAACTGACAATTTATCTACTATTTATCATGAACTTTAAGGCTTGTACAAGTTTTCTTTTTTAACTTGTACCCAAATCAATGCATATTGACCTGTATACATGTGTGTGTGTGTATAGATATACAAGAAGCTCATAAAATATACATGATAGGATTAGAAACTAAAATAATTGAGAGAACAGAGAAAATTTTACTACTCTTCCACTCAAAACCTAATTCTTTTGGGGTTTATTTTTGTAACTTATTTCTCATTAGATAAAATGAAAGTCATCATCATCAAATCTAATTGTGTCAAATAATTTTTTCAGCTATTGATTTTTAGTAATATCCGATGATCTGCAACTAGCTGCAGTAAAAAGGTTAGTTTGAATTCTGGACGCTTCCATCCAATCTGCAACAAACATTATTCTCTTTTGACAATTGCACTACAGAAAGAGAAACTAATGAATAGAAAGCCACTAACCCACTCACTTCCTCCATAGCAGAAAATTTAGATTCAAATTCTATCAAAGAAGATAAATTAAGAAGTTAGTTTAAAAGCTTAACTCCTGTTACTAAATTGGTCAATGCTTATGGTATAATGGTTATCATTATAGCAAATGGACATGGCAACCCATGTTCAAATCTTGAACGAGGCTTCTCACATTGCATTGATAGTCTTGGGAAAGGTATGAATCCAACTATACTCCAACCCAACGTGTAACTAGTACGGCAGACTGGGTTACTTAATTTTGGTATGACAACCAGTCTACATAGATTGGTTTGGTTTTATGGCATATCAACTTTGTGAGCTATTTAATGCCAAATCCATTTTTATGTAACTAGTTCTATTTCAAAAAATTCAGTTTAGTATGAGTCATATCAGGACACTCATTGGGTGGGGGGTCTTACCCCTCAGCAGAGGTGCAGTCAATGTATTCTACAACCCCAACTGACTGGGCAAAGTCTAGGTAGAAGAAAACAGAATTCAAACCATTTGTTCTCCACTTAAAAACTGACCTTGTGTTACATCCTGCCGGTGATAGAGGGTTTGAGTAAACACATGCATAGTCAAATCATCTTTGGCAAGCGTGGTTTGCTTTTTTGTTTATCAACCTTCATGGGTTATTTTATGCCAAAGCCACCCTTGAAGAACAGCAGTGGTACTATTTAACCCATGACTGTGAGGATATAAGGGTTCATATCTTTCCAAAAGCTATTAGTCTGAAAGTGAATGTCATAGCACAACCAGAGTTTGAATGAGCTTGCTTTGAGACAGCCGTCTCATATTTTAACCATTACAGTACAGAGAATTCCCCCACCCCCACTACTATATGTCATTTACAAAAGGTAACTTATAGGCATACAGGGACAGCCCTCACCAAAAGGGGAAGGAGAGATATGAATAAACCTTGTAAAAGCAGAATGCCACAAATCTTATATCCTCATTAAAACAACAAAGCTAACTCTTCACCAAGGAAAACTTAATCTTCTTTTTATTCTCTATTTCTACCAAAAATCTTTTTTTTTTTTTTCTAAGATTGTTTTTGTATTGTATGTAGGAGAAGGGAAAATTTGAAAAATTTTTCATGCATCTTTGTGACTATTTACCAACCTCTCCACTCGGGCAGGATATGACACAAGGTCAATTTTTAAGCGGAGTTTAACAGGTTTTAATTCAGAGTTTTCCTTCTCCTAGACTAGTTGCCTCACCAAGGCTGAAGAACTTAGTCTATCCTACTATTTACTCATAGCTGGAGGGAGTGTTATTGGATTCATACCTTTCCCAAGGGTATTAGCGCTATGTGAAAATGCAATCAGTCTCGTCCAGGATTTGAACTCGTGTCGCCGTGTCCATTCCCTACAACTATAACCATTACACCACATTGTTTTCCAGGCTGATGAATTTCAAGCTTTTCCTTGGGTATATCTGTAATCTTAACTCCAAGTCAGACTGTTCGAATATGATTCCTTATCTCACTCTGGCAAGGGTACAGTTTTCAATCATCTCATCATCATGTGATGCAGCTAACATAGATTTCCCTGTTCTCTCTTGCCATTCATTCCCATCATCCATCATTTCCTGTGGCCTTGTAGACTAAATCCTGTGTCTGTACAGAGATATTGTAGTTAAGTTCTTGTTGGTTGGCCAACACTGCCATGTTCATGTAAAGGATCCATAGGAGAATGTTACTTGTGAGTTCATCCTTGCTTCTCCAGTAGTATTCCACATGCCTTGTTCATCTTATTTGGATGGTTTTAGAGATAGGAGGTAGGTGGCCATACAACTGTCATTTCGTGGGATGTTGCTTCCAGGATTTGTTCAATATAGCTAATAGCATTCTTGTGCAGTTCTTGTTTAGCTTTTCCTCTTTATGTTTCATCAGCGTCCATGTGATGCATCCATACAGTAGAACTGATACCACCGCTTGGAAGAAATTGCATTTTATTTTATCAGATAGACTTCCATATGATCGATAACCTAACCTATCAATAGCAGTCCATGCCTTTGCGAGGCACATATTAATGTCACTTTTGGTAAATGAGACACTGTAACCAAGGTACATGAACTAGTTCACTAATTTCAGAGAATCACCATTTAGAGTGGAGGTGTCTCCTTGATTAGTATACATGTACTTCATTTTGTCTGCATTCACATGGAGGTCCATGTCTCCTGCTGCCTGCTCCAGACTATGAAGCATCTAAATTGGCATATTTCATTAGGACATACTTTTGGTTACACCATATCTGCTTTGATTATGGAATTAATTAAGGAAGTACTCCCCGCCCCCCCACACACATACAATATTCACTTATTGACTTCAAAATGCCAAAACCTTTTCTATTCAGTTTTCTTTTAATGAAAGACTTTTTTGAATTTTAATAAATGAAAAAAATGTGCCCAATAAAAGTATTAATAAAATATACACCATAATAAAAACCTTGTCAATAAAAACCTAAATTGAAATTGTGCACCCTGTAGGTGAGGCTCAGAATATGCTGACATTATCCCCTGTAGAGAGGTAAGAACCACAAAAAAAGGGTCTATCCTAGGTATGAAACTAAACTTTTGATGTAACTGAACAGCTCATAGAAAATTGAAATTGAATGAATAAATAAATAAAGCAGACAGTCTCTGAATGGCCAGGCCAAAGCACTCATGGTAATTAAAAATGATGAGAAAAAACTCTGGAGTTCAAAATCTCCTGTGCAGGTGTGGAACCACTGGAAACGGATATGTTTCTTCCCTCGACACAACAGGCAGAAGTGAGGGAACAACCTATTTTTTAAAGAGAGAACTGAAGGGACCAATGCAGAAGAAAGTTGGACCTAAGTTTTATCCCAAGAGGAGTTGCAACCTTTTAATAGAAAATATTAACCCATCTTTCTCTCTCTTATCGGACAACTCACAGTAGCAAGCCAGCTATAAACCCTAAAAGAAAATACTAAAGTGTCTTTGTTGTTTTTCTATATCAACCTTCACATTCTCCAACTTAAGCCTGAGTGACCATGTGCATACCTGTCCCTGCCAGCTATATATAGCAATGCCCACAACAAAACAGCATCAGATGGAGAATCTTAAGATTTGGGGATTGTGGTGGTACCTATTCATTGCTATTACACACAAGTTAACTTATCTGTTTGGTTCCGATTTATGGATCAAATATATCTGTTTAAACATTAATATTTAATAGGAATACTTGATACCACATAACTGTAAATTATCTAGAACTTCACCATCAAGTGCACTTTAGTATCATATCAGGACACCTTGGTGTTTTTTTTGGGGGGGGAGGAGCGGAGGACAGGAGGTTTATCCCCTCTGCAGGAGGACTAAATTTAAAATCAGAAAGGTAAAAACTATCCAGCTGGTAGCATCACAAAAATCATAAAAAGTTAACGATTAAAAAAAATAAATAAAGGATCTCGGGGAAACAGTGAAAGACCTTCATCATAAAAAATGTCTTCTCACATTTGTACACAAGTCATATTTACTTTCTGTAACATTTTTTTTGTAGTGCACATCACTACATCTAATATCACTCTACTGTGCCACAATGAATAGTCTGAGAACCATTGATTTAAAGAGTCAAATAATCATTTCCTTCTTACTAAGCCAAAATCTTCCAAAATTCATATCAATGATTGAATGGGGGGGCACTGCAATAGATAGTGTATACCAATTACGACTGGGTCAATGGTAAATTGCCTCCAATGTAACTGTTTTTAAACACCAACTTCCACTTTACAAGATGGGAATCATGCCATAATGAAAAGAGAGAAAAAAAGAAAAAAGAACTGGTCCCATAAATCACGAGAGATTACGTTCTTGTCAAGAGCCCCAAAGTAAACGATTCAAAGACTATTGTCATCAATACACAAGAATCAGTGACTTACTAAAATGATTGATTGTTCAACTATCAAATCTCCAATCTGTCAGAGTAAACCTTGTTGAGCTTTCTGAATCAAAAACCATTACAGACTCAGGATTTATTTTAGAAAGAGCACACAGTCCAAATGATCACAATCTCTCATATTATATATATATATATATATATATATATATATATATACGCACATACACTTACCAGATTCTTCCACACAAGCAGGATGCAACACAAGGTTAATTTTTAAGTTGATTTTTGGTTGTTTGGATTTTATGGCATATCAACCTTTGTAGGTAATTTAATGCCAAATACATTTTTATACAAATAATCAGTTTTATTCCAAACTATTCAGTGTAGCATGAGTACATAGTTTGTCAAAAACATTTCTATTTCAAGCTATTCAATTTAGTCAAACAGTTCTAATTCAGTTTAGAATAAGTATAGATTTTGTTTACACAGTTAATTGTCAAAACAGTTCTATTTCAAACAATTCAGTTTAGCCTATGTATACAGTTTAGTTCTATTTGACACATAGATGGGACCCTATCAGGTGCTACCACTCCGAGCTAGAGTGGACCTGGGAGCGATGGCAATAAAGGGGTACTCCACATTCTCCAAAGCTCCAGCATTATTGGAACTTCACCATCAGATTGTTTAGTGTCATATGCAGGACACTCATTGGGGAGTCTTACCCCTCTGCAAAGAAGCAATCAGTGTATTCTACAGCCCCAGTGGAGTTTAGCAAATTTGAATTCAGAGTTTTCCATCTCTTAGACTAAAGGTCAAAAAAGAGCCTAATCATAACCAACCCACAATGGGGAGGTGGGGGCATCTCACTAGCTCAGCCTTTTAACTCCATACTTGTCTTGTGCCAATCACTGACTGTTCCACTAACTCTTACCCATAGCCTGAAGGAGAATTCTGGGATTCATACCTTTTT
The DNA here is from genome assembly GCA_963585895.1 of Sepioteuthis lessoniana. NCBI lineage: Eukaryota > Metazoa > Mollusca > Cephalopoda > Myopsida > Loliginidae > Sepioteuthis > Sepioteuthis lessoniana. Next base: position 39,716,998 of record OY757929.1, on the reverse strand, counting down.
CCAAGGGTATCAGCATGATGTCAAACTCATTTCATTGTGTAATGATAACTATTACACTCCAAACAAGGCTAGCAGATCATTATTAATGAATTCATTTCTTACTAAGTGCTTCATACTGCTGGCCTTATGCTATACTAAAGTGACCCAAAGCCTCCCTTTTTAATAGCTACTACAGAAATTTAAGCTCCTTAGTTTTCCTCAGCTGATCACTAACTGACTGTTTCACTAACTCTTGAAAAATCCCCAACTCTTATGTGACCATTACTTGCACCTATCACCAGGTTCAACAGAGGTGGAAAGGCTTTCACAAGGTTCACCAGGGCCGGAAAGGCTGCCACTAATCACAAGGTTCACTGGGAGGTGGAAAGGCTCCCACAAGGTTCAACAGGGTTAAAAAGGCTGCCACTAATCACAAGGTTCACTAGGGTGGAAAGGCTCTTATAAGGTTCACCAGAAGTGAGTTTTGACTTAGTTTGATTTAATGGCATATCAACCACTGTAGGTCATTTAATGCCAAATCCTTTTTATACACATTAAATAAGATTTCTGAACACATTTCGTAGATAACATTTTTAAACAAGCCCGAGCTCAATTTTTTTTGCATACAGCTAAGTGGTTTCACTTAATTTCAAACAATTCAGTTTAGCATAATTACACAGTTTAGCTCTATTTCACCCATAGATTAGACCCTATCAGGCGCTACCACTCCGGGCCAGAGTGGACTTGGGAGTAATGGCAATGAAGGAGTATTCCGCATTCCCCAAAGCTCCAGCATTATAGGAACTTCACTATCAAATTGTTTAGTGTCATAATCAGGACCCTCATCGGAGGAGCCTTACCCCTCTGCAGAGATGCAGTCGGTGTATTCTGCAGCCTCAGATGACTGGGCCAACCAGGGGTGGGAAGACTGCCACTAGTCATAAGGTTCATGAGGGGGGGGGTCATTCGATTCAAAGAGAGGGAGGTTGTCACTGGGTTCACAAGGGGAAAAACCAGGCTACATTACAATAGTCATGCAAAATCTAATCTCTTGTACAGGTTGCTTCTTCATATATTGTCACAAAACCATTAATTTATATCAAATTAATTTTAGAAATTGAGGCTTGCTCTATCCTTCCTATCATGTCTAAATTTTAACCATACAAAATTAACAAGTTTTTATTGCCTAAAAATTATCTTTTTTTTTCTTCTTTTTTTTTCGGATTATCTATATCATAATTCTGCTTGTTCATTCATTTGTACATTACACTTATCTATATACCCACCTTGCAGGCAAGTGAGATATTCTTCTACGTCTCCTCCCACAGCAAAGTGGTATATTCTTCCACCCTCCACTTCAATCAATCGGTTGGCTGAAGACCTGATGAGCTCTGAAGTTCTGATAAGCTCCAACAAAAGTTGAAAAGGAAAAAAAGCTTGGAATATTTTTTGGTACCAGTAATACCATTATCCACAAAATAGAATATACAATTATCTAGATATGTGTATTAAGTATTACATATATAGTTATTGTATATTTTTGTATTATTCATTGCAAAGGCAACAAAAGGATTTATATGAAATAAAATTGCAAATCATCCTTTTTTTGGTCAAATAGTGCATGTTTTTTTCTTTTCATTCCATGGAATTTCTACAAGTTCTGCTAGTATACAATTTTGTTGTCAAACTGGAAGTTATCAATATTTAAATGAATTCTTTTGTTTATTTTTATTTTTTTTTGTTTTATTCAACAATTCCAAGAATGTCTCTAGTTGTTTTTTGGGGTTTTTTTTCTATTTTGACCCAGTCAGTTAGAAATCCTTTACTTGAAGGCCATTGCAGAATGGACATTAATTAAGAAAGAAAAGGATTTCCTGGATTAAGTTTCCTTGCTTTCCTGCCCCAAATCTCCTCTATATATGAGTTAAGCAGAGAATCTGATACCATAAAGACAACAGTAATCAAAGAACATAGCATTAAAATAAAAATGCACGTTGACATTATACAGCCAATTATAACTTTCTACGAGTCAACCAACAGACTAACTCCAGAGAAAAATGTCACTTTTAGGTTGATACAAAATCTTAACATTATATTTCAAATATTTTATCAATATAAATTCAGTCTCCTTACATAAAGTATTTTTTCTAGTTTTCTGTGATATTTCATAAACTTTCAACTATACTGTTTATTCCATCATAAAATAAAGATTCCATTATGTTTGTATTTACTCAGCCTCTCCATGTAACACAAGGTCAATTTTTAAGCAGAGAAAAACTGAATTGAATTCAGAGTTTTCCTTCTCCTAAACTAGTGGCTAAATCAAGGTTAAAAAGCCCAGTCCACCCTACTATTTACATAGTCAAACAAAGAACAAATGGATTCATGCTTTTCCCAAGGGTATTAAGAATGTTGAAACCATAAAAGAGTGCAAATTATTTGAATTAAAAAATAGTTACTTAAAACTATAATTGTTAACTAAGGATTATTTTTAGGTATTTGAAACCATTGAATTGCTTGTGGAAAAAAAAAATTCAGATCAGAATTTAAAAAGTTTGTTTCATGACATATCAAACCTATTTGGCTATATATTTGAAGGGTTGCAAAAACATTTTTTATTGTTATTTATACTCGACGTCAGAAGTTTTTGTTCAAATTCAAAATTAATTTTACTTTTACCTGTTTGAAGATGCAAATAATAAAGAGCTGAGTAAACTTGAAAAAGATTTCTCAAAACAAAAGATTGTAATTGGAAGCTTTTGCATCAACTTAAATCAAAAATGGGAAAACAAGCAAGATTTAAGACAGATACAGAAAAAAGACTCACACCAAATACAAAAGAGATTTAAAAAGACAGGCAAAAAAAAAAAAAAAAAGGACACGCATAAAAAAAGTGATAACCCAAAATTCTTAGACATCAGATATTAAATGTTTAATATTTTACACATCTGAGACAAATGAAATACACACTAATGACAATCTTAAAATTCCTCATTAAATTTTTCAAAGTATTTGTGGATATTATATTTGAATAATATAGAATTAGGGAAAATAAAAACAATCTAAAAAAAATTAATATTTTATAGATATTAATACTACAAAGCTAAGGGGTTGTTTACTCTAATTTAAAATCAATTTTACTCTGTAAGATTCCATAGCAAATAACCTCTTCAAAATTAGCCTCCTATAATGTAGACTTGAATCTACCAATCTGTAAATTTTCATCAAGTACATACAAGTCCTACAAAAACATTAGTCACTTAAATGTGTTATTCACCAACTGAATTCACTGATATTCTATAAACATCAGCCTTGGAGCAATTGTTATCAGGTTAGTCCAACAAGCTATCGTTATCTAATTTGAGCGTCAGCAAGTGCTTTTATAAATGTAGACTAGTACTAAAATTGGACAGAATCAGCTCAATAATAATAAAATTAATACAAAAAACCCACTTTGAAATATAAATAGCAATGAATCAACAAAAATTCTCATCTTAGATATATCATATGAAGTTTGATTGACACGTTAGGCCTCTTACTGAGTGGCATCACTGATAGTTGAGATAGGAAAAATATTTGAACATTAATTCCGTAGTATATAAGGTCCTGTTCAAACATGCTTAGTGTTAGTTCACAATGAAACAGAAGTGAGTAATAGCATTCCTTCATGTAGGTTATATATAAAGCAATGCCAAACAATTTATAGCAATGGTTGAACGGATGTAGAAAATGTCCATCAGTAGTTTAAGACACCGAATTATAGAAAAATCTGTCATATGAATCCCACAACAATTGACAGATGCCATGAAGGAACAGAAAAAGGTTTGTCAAGAACTCATTAATTCACCCTGTTGGAGGAACTGAGAACATGCTGACTGTATTCCCTGCCAAGAGGTAAAACCTACCCACCAAAAAAGTTTTCCTAGCTATGACAAACAGCATCTGATGGTGAGGCTCCAGTTCTGGAGAGGACATCTGGGGAGTGTAGAGAACCTCCTCATTGCCATTACTCCAAAGTCTACTCTGATTCAGAGTAGTAGTACTAGATGCAGTCCCATACTCAGGATACCCCCTTTTGAGGGATGTCTTACTCTCTATAGAGAGGATGCAATCAACAAATCCTAAGCCCATCAACAGGGTTACCAGTATTTCAGTCTCATGGAGATCAAGTCAGATACCATAACTATTTATGTATAACACGCATCCCTAACTTTGGGTTACAAAATTCAAGAAAAAAAAATTTCTCATGCATAATATACACTGACTTTTTAAAATCTGCAGCAGTTAAACTTAGCATAAATTTAGCATTTTTTTCAATTCTTTTTTTATCAGTTCATACTAAAATAAGAATTTAGATTAGTTTATGTTAGGTCTTAAAACACAAAATTTACATAGTATTTAGAACAAATACACTGACATGTTACTACAAAAATAAAACAAGTTGTGGTGAAAATAAGGTTAAAATTATAAACAAACACATGATGCACTTGTCTTTAATTAAAAAATTAATTCTCAAACACATGATGCTTCGGCCCCAAAACCATGCCTGAACCCAGGGCCATCATCTGATGAGGACTTTACTGGAAGCAAAGCTGCTTCTTTTGCGGCAGTTTTTATATATAATTTTTTTTTATTCCGGTAAATATTTCTATGAAATAGTGTAAAATACATTAGTTTGGACTATAGATATAATTTGCTTTCAATAATCCTATTCTGAATATAGTGAAGCATGTAGCAGGAAAAATGTTAATTATATAGATCTTGTGTATAATATGCACACTTAACTTTTGGGCTTGTGTTATATACTTAAGTAGTTACAGAACTAATGATAAAAGGCTTGATATAGCAACCATTCAGTCTTTCTTTTTATGGAATGATGAAGTACTTTTGATACCCTAGAATAGCTGGGATGTTTCATGTTTTGTTTTTTTTTGTGAATTCTGCAATAAGGGCGATTTCTTGTATCATTTACAGAAAACAGATTGATTTTATTTACTGTAATGGCAGAATTTGATCAAGATTATGTCAGATCAGCTCACAGGTGATAATCATTATCAAGAACCTGTTAATGACAGTCTGAATGTTCACACAGATCTAGATCTATCTCCATCTGAGGACAGAAATGGCACAAGTGTCACAAACCAGAAAATATCAGAAAATGAACAAACTTCTGATTCCAACCTTCATTTGTTTGTTTGTTTTTTATAATGAATGGAGGACAGTGGACTAGGGCCAGATATTGGATATTTTTGAAGATGGTTAGTGAAACAAGACTTGTACATATTCATAATCTTGAATTTTGAGGTGCACATTCAAATTTCATTTCACAGAAAAGTTACAGTGTTTCAAAGTTAATGATTTTATCTAAAAAATTAAATGGTAAAATTTGCACATAGAAATTTATCATTGAAACTGTGGTGCAATATTTAGAAAAGTTTTCTAGTTTGGGTATATGCTGATTTAAAATCAAATACCCCAGTGGTTTTCAAAAATGTTCATTTATTTTTTTTTTTTTTTAGACTGAAAGGTTTAGCAATATATTTTTTAAGTTCACCCTACCTCAAAATGCCTATTTTTGAGGCTAAAAAAAAAAAAAAAAAAAAAAAAATTCTGCCTCTCTGCTAATATAAAAACTCAAAGAACATACTATATATAAATAAAAAGGACCTAAGTGCTATCTCTTAAGTGACTTCATTCAGTTTTAATTCGGCTATTGGGAACATCCACAATCAAAATTTTCTTTTAATTTTTCAGATAAAATTCAAGCTATCTTAAGTCATCTATAAAAACATGATCATAACAATTAATTAAAGATAATCATTGAATAGAATAAAAGAGCCCCCTATCTCTGGGTTTTAGTCAATGTTGAATGCTAAAACTAACATGCAGAATATATGACAACAGACTGTAATTTTTCGAGGGTTTTTCTTTTTGTGTTTTTACATGTTTCAAAAGTTTGATAATTATAAAATTCTTTCCAACATAGGGCTATTTAGAGGTCAGAAATAAATACCTGGTGAAATTCAGTATGGGTTATATTTTTTGATAAATTTGGAATGTTCAATTCAAATGTTAACAAAAAAGCCACTATGTACAAGTCATCACCTTCATGACCTTAGCAAAAAGGTTTCTGGAACTGCCAAATTGTGCCTAACATTACCAAAATATTGCAAAACTTTTGACTCCCACTAGCAAAATAAAAATCTTCAAATCTGAGACTTATATGCATGAATAGTATTCTATATGAAAGATTAAATACTTACATAGTATCTAGGGCAAACACAGACATGTTCACACAAAAATGCAACCAGCTTGTGACAAAAATAAGGTCACATTAGGAGAAATAAAATTATAAACAAACACACATTCTAGTGGATATTTGTAAGAGTGTAAAACACATTTAGTTTGGATTATAAATATAACTTGCATAACTTACTTTCAGTCATCCCATCCCAAATATGACAAGCCATGTGGCTAGAAAAAAGTTAATTATATAGTTCTTGTGTATAATACAGACCCCCAACTTTTGAGCAGGAAAATCTGGAAAAATAGTGTATCTTGTACACAGATATATAAGATGGTATATACAAGTGGAGATGTCATAGTTAACCATTATTATTATTATTATTATTACAGTAATAAGTTGTGAATAACATTCATTCATGTCTAATACACACCCTTAACTTTTGATCTGAAAAAATAGTGCATCTTAAACACAAATAATTATGTTGATTTTGATTTCTCTTTTCTTTAAAAACAACTACAGTTAAAAACTGTAAACGTTTTTCATTGAGATTCAGTCAGGTCATAATTTCTATGACAGCAAGAAAAAGAGACAATGGAAAAATACTCAAGTCAATTAACAATAGTAGCAACAAATTCATTATCAACAAGCTTTTAAACTGTACATTACCTTTCACATTTACAATGAAAACCACATTCTAACATAAGGCTTAAACATGAGCTACACACATGAAACTAAAAGGTACAAACATGACAAATACATATTTGACACAAAGTAGAAACTCTTTTCACTGTGGTCTGAAATAAAAATTTTCATTCTAAAAAGTGTCATAATGGTGTTACTGACATGGTATTTATGTCAGACATTTCAACTGCAAAAGTTATCCAACAGTCAAAGTGCATTATCAAAAGAATGAGGTTTGAATAAAGCAGTCTTGATTATTGAATAGCCTAGTGGCACCAAAAATCTGGTCACTGTGGAACGTCAAGGATTGTACAAGAAAACCAAGAACACTTCTCAACTACTAATCAGTTGATTTAAATTCAGAGCAATGGTAATAGGCATTCAACAATTTTTTTTTAATTTTACAATAATTGACCAATAGGATTTCAACCATTACCTGGGACTGAGAGAAAAGAAGGATGTGTAGAATTAGTTTGATAATATGTTGTCACTGTCATTTTTTTTCTAATTTCAAATTAGCAGGTATAGCTTAGAGACTAGTGAAAGAAAAAAAAAAAATTAGATAATGCGCGCACGCACACACACACACACACACACACACAGAAAAAATAAAATTTCACCACCCTTAACAATGCAGATTTTAGACTAGATAACAATATGTGCACTATAGAGGCAAGTAAATATTTATATAAAATTGTTAAAGTCATTGTTTTACAATGTACTCATCCTCATACCAGTATACCATCTAAAACACACAAGAGTCGAGGTCTGTGTTAATACCCAAGGAGGACATACAGTAAATAGATATGGGAGTCTAAATACTGTTGATAAACCCTTTATTTTGGAACTTATGTGCATATTGATCTATATGTGAGATTCCTTGGAATTCAATTAAATTACTAGTATGTTAACTCTCAATTAAATTCAAACACACATTCCAGGTGTTGCAATTTTGCTTTCCATCATTGTATATACATAAGAGTAAATGACTAAAATAAAATGACTAATAACTCAAAAGAATAAGTTCAATCCAATATTTATTCATCACCAGGGAATAATCAATATTTTGGTAAACCAAGTAGAGTGTTTGCCAAAGGTCCAAGAGACTGGGGTTCAATCCCAGGTCAAGTTATACCAAGGACTAAAAAAAAAGGGGGGGTACTTGATGCTGCCTTGCTTAACACTCAACATTATTAGGTAAGGATCAAGGGTAAAGTGGAGCAATCCAGGGAAAAGAGTAGCACTTTCCCCTACAACTCAGTGTGGTAGCTATTGAAAAGGGAGCCTTCAGGGTCACCCTCGACTAAAGTCGCCAACAACTTTACTATTTCTTTCTATAAAAAAATTAGACAATGATAAAACAAAGCTTTAGCAAAGATATATTAATTTAAGAGACTTTTTTTTCTTACAGTTCAAATACACAAACCTCAATGGATAGACTCAAAAGAAAGGAACAGACAAAGAGGCTATATATATATATATATATTAAAAAAAGGGGGAAAAAAAGCTAGTTCAGCCTTTGTACACTTTCTTTACGAGTATTTCTTTGCTATTTTTGATGTAGCTACATCAGAAGGAGAAAAAAAGAAAGGAAAAAGAGTGGGGGGTGAGACAGAGAAAGATGCTGTGAAATAATTCATTTATATGCACGAATCATAATTCTTATCTAATCAAGAACATTCTGCATCCATGTTGAATTTGCATTTTTTTTTTCTCTTTAATCAGAAAATGAAGTTAGTTCTTTCCAATGCCACTACTACTAGCAGCTTGTCGAATTTGTTTGGACTGAGGCAAGGATGGAAGAAAATATGGAGCAGATATATCATTTCTAGTCACAGTCACATAGTGTGCTGAAAATGTTGAAAGGTTTCAACAGGAATATAGTCATGTATTCACTTGATTAAAAAAAAAAAAATATTCAGTTTGTCATCAAGGTTTTGTAAAAAATTTATTTTTATGAGAAAGAGATCAACAGACAAAACAGAAAGGGAGAAAGCGACAAGTAAACAGAGAGAGAGAGAGAGACAAGCAGACAGAGAGAGAGAGAGAGAGAGAGAGAAAGACAAGCATCAGACACAATGAGAGAGAGAGACACACACACAAACAGACACAATGAGAGAGAAAGACAAGCAGACAGACACAATGAAAGAGAAACAAGCAGACAGACAAAGAGAGACAGACGAACAAATAGAGAAAACAAAGACACAGAAAGATAGAGAGAAAGACACACACACACACAGATATGGGTCAAATAAATTTGTTGAAAATTTATCAGTATTGGATAGGAATACTTGATACCATATAACTGCATACAAATTATTTGTATTAAGGATAGTTACTTAAAGCTATAACTGTTTAGTAAGGATTATTATTATTTGTCAATTGAAACCATATTACTATGAGGAAACAAGTGACTATTATTAAATAGAAATAATACATTGAAACCATATAATTATTAGTATTATATAATCCTAGACTCAGACATGCCATTAAAATCAATCAATTGATCATTTGGTCACTGTAGTGTTCATCAATGGGCCGGGAGACCTGGGTTCAATCCCAGGTATCAAGGGTAAAGTGGAGCAATCCAGGGAAAGGAGTAGCGCCCTCCCCTACACCTCGGTGCAGTAGCTATTGAAAAGGGAGCCTTCTGGTCACCCTCAACTACAGTCGCCAACTTTACTTAATTTTTTTCCAGTAGATCCCATTGACAAATTTTCAAAGAAAAATGACACTTTTAGAAATATTACTTGAAAACTTTTAAATCACTAAAATATTAATATAAATGTTAAGAATTAAGAGAACATTTTCTGAATAAAATAAATAAATTCACTGGGGATTTGACTAGCTGCACATGGCATGACATTAGGAATTCAATAATAGTCACTAACTGCAATAAAAAATGTTTATATCCTGGTAGACAATGAAATTTGTAATATCTAAATGCCAAATGACAATGTATTACTATTTTAAAAATGTAAATGCATTTATATGCAGATATAAAATGGAATATCAATATGGAATATCAATACTTTTGTATATGTGCAAGTGCTAAATATTGGTGCCTTTTGTCCTGAATTTTTTTTTTTTTTGGCATTTACTAATAATAATGAGCAAACAATGATTTTATTACTAAGCAACATATTGCTTCTTACAAACAAGCAGCAGATTGCAAATGTATTTGGTCAGTTTGACAAAAAGAACACCAGAAAATAGAACCAAAATAGCTGAATGTCTTGTCTCATGAGTAATTGACATAGTTACAAGTACACTATGTTGATAATGGGTGTACCTAACCAATTAATCCCAGAAGAAGATTGAGGTCACACTCAGAATAATAAAACGCTAATAAACAGATAAACTTTGAAACTGCAGAAATTCCAGTTTAGTTAGTATCTTCTAAAAATCTTTTTTTAGAATTTTAACAATAGAAAATATTGAGGGAAAACAGAGAGTGACAAAGAATGACAGCCAGACAGAGAAAAAGAGGGAGTGACAGTCACAGACAGAGAGACAAGAAGTGACAGTCAGACACAGACATTTTAATGTTAATCAGTACTGATATCAATATATTATGCTAGGACAAACTTATAAGAGACTTTCTTCAATGGACTCCCGACACATAGGCGTACTAGTGTTGGCCAACCAGTAAGAAGTTTTTTTTAATATCAGCTCTGTGCAGATACATAATGGAGTTTGGAAGACCTGCCAGGAGAAATGGATGACAGAGAGAGAGAGAGAGAGTCAGGGAAATCCATGCTGTCAAGATGACTTTATGATCACAGCATTCCATCATCTTTAACTGCATTAATATAATATCTGGTCAAGAAATAATTTGTGATATGCATGTTTATCTTAAATTTTATGAAATAAAAAAAAGCAATAAATTGTTACAATTCCAATAATGTTAAAGTATTTCCCTGAAAGTGAAAAGCACAAGAGACGAGTAATTGACTGGGACAAAAGATGCCTCATCTAAATCATCATGGAGAGAACAGTGTGCTCATTAATCCGATAACTGTTTGCCTGTAGATCCATGTAATAAATAGTATATGTATATGGGTATAAGAGAGTTAGGTTTCACTTATCTATCCTTCAACCGGGGCACCTCTGGTGGTTTAACGGTTAGCAAGCTAGACTATCAAACCTTCACGAGTGAGTTTGAGTCTCATTGGGCACCCCTTTCATTCGGCCTTGTGCCACATCTAAGCAAAGAGCTTTTTAAATTACTATCTATCCTTCAACCGCTACAAATCAAAGTGTGACACACACACACAGACACACACACACTAAATCCCATGGATGAAGGTAAGTAAATAGTCACCATGGTATTAATATACAGATACTTGTGCTTCTAGATTTCTGAGATTAAGTCAGATATCTTTATCACTTAAAATATTCAAACTGTAGGTGGATAAGACATTTGGTTGGAAAGTGCATCTGAATGAAATCATCAGAAGGTTGCCGGTTCAATCCCAACTACAGGTGAGATAGCAAAGAATACTTACTACATCTTAACACTTGCAACCATACTTAATACTTGTGAATATAAAAATGAAGATGAAGACAATAGTCTGAATATTCAAAGTGATAAAAATAGATACTTGTTCTATCCCTAGAAAATATTCGTGCTGACTTATCAGAATGGAACACCAAGTGAAAAATGACTTTTTTAGTCTAGGAGATAATTCCTTGGCTTTTAGCCCAAAACTAAACTGGTTTATATATCAGACAGATAATAGAAAAAAAGATCTTCTGAAATCGACACAAAAGAGAGAAGGAAAAAAAAAATAGATAATTTTATTACATCTGAATTACCCTTTTTTTTTGTTTTGGTTTTTTTTTTCTTCTTCTATTAATGGCTGAATTTACATTAAAAAAAATTTTTTTAACATGACTTACAACTATATAAAAAAATTTTACCGACTTATTTTACACAAAATAAAAATATAACCAAGAAACAAATCTAAATTTTCTTGTTAAAGTTTCAATTTGATGAATAATAAACTAAATTGCGAATATTCAAAAAAATTTTTCCTTTCACTCAAGAATAAGATACAAAACAAACTGAATAGCAGACAATAAAATGGAGATTATTGAACCTTATTGATTGATTTGATTATTGCATCAAAATGCCATAAAAGTTAACATGATAAAAAAAATAAAATTTTAAAAAAATGAAATAAAATAGAATAAAAGAAAATGAAATAAAAAGAATTAAGAAAATTAAATAAAATAGAAAAAAAAAAATGAAATAAAATAATAATACAACCAGCTTTCAAAGTTCAGTCTTGACTTTTATGATACTGTTATAGCTTCTTTCTTAGATTTTATTTTTAATGGCATATCAACCTTTATGGGTATTTCTAATGACAAAGCCATCTTGGTAAAAGAACAGTCTTGGTCCTATATAACCTATAGCTGAAGAGGGGTTCATACCTTTCCCAGGGGTACTAATCTGAAAATTAACACAATAGCATAACTGAAGTTCAAAATTGCTTACTATGATTTTGCAGTTCAGCTCGTAAGCCATTACACCATGTGGAGCCCCCACAGCCCCCATGAAGGTCAGAAGTGTTCAATGTAAAAACAGAGTGTTTAAAAGCTTCTTTTTTTCGGTTATTTTTTTTCTAACATAACACAAAAAAACAACATTTAATTAAAAATTATCAAGACTGAATCTTTAAATCTTAAAATTTAAATCTATATCTCAAATGAAAACATACACACAGCTGATCAATTTATTTAATAAGGATGTCTAGATGCGTCAATGCTAATTCTCAATACATTTTGAGTAACAGTTTTAACAGATTTTTAAATGAACAGTAGAATTATCTGTGTAAATATTGTCTTCTTTCCAAACAAAATGATTTTTAATGAGGGAGCAATTTAACTGTAAGCTTTATTTGTTCATAAGACACAGTATTTTTCCAGATTTTTCAACCCAAAAGTTAAGCATGCATATCATACATGAGAACTATACAATTAACTTTTTTCTAGCTACATGCCTCACCAAATTTGAGATGGGATTGATAAGTTTAACAGAGAATAAACTTTGCAAACTCCCCAATGGTTTCTCAATGTCCTAAGTCAATATCCAGTGTTTAGCATTCACACATGTATGCATTCCCAAAGACAAAACTTCAAATCTAAAATGGTCAACACCTGCTAGGTATTTTATAATAATTAAAAGATTTATTTTTCTCCGAATTCAATGTCAAATTGCTATATATTTTTGACCAAAAACTACAGCTAAAACCAAAGATGATAATCCAACAGTTACAAAGTTATAGCTATAGTCTGAACTAATATTTTATGGCAGAGTAGAAATATTCACAGGAATGTTCATTTGTTTATAATTTTGTTTCTCTAATTATGAGCTTATTTTCACAGTAAGTTTGTTGCATTTTTATGTATGAACATGCCCATGAGTTTTCTCTAAATACTGAGAAAATTTTGTGTTTTAAGACAATGTCAAGTATATGAATTCTTATTCTTAGTCACTATGAATGGATGTTAGTCAAGTTGAACAAATACTAAATTTAGAGGCTACAAATTCTAAGTCTGTATGTATTATACAAGAAAATCTTTTTTTTCAGAAATCTTGTAGTCCAAAGTTAATGGTGCACATTATACTCAAATGATTATAGTATATTTGTATACTGTATCTTATGGAATATAAAAACTATTTAGGGAGGAAAAATGTGCCCAAATATTGTATCAAACTGGATGCCTATCATTGTCAATTTTACAAAATGAAACTGATAGCTAATGGGAAAGAGATTTTTTTAACTTAACAGGAATTCTTCCAAGCTGTAACCATGTCAGTACTACTATACGGTTGCACCATTTGGGATCAAACAGAATATCTAGAGAAAAAGCAAGATAGCACACATTCTTGTGTAGTTCCTTTTTGGAACAAATTCAGGAAGTAGACCTCTGTGAGATAGGAGGTAATTGGCCATACAGCTACTATCACACAAACCAACCCGTGGTGTAATGGTTATCGTCATAGGAAATGGACACGGCGACACGAGTTCAAATCCTGGACAAGACTGATTGCATTTCACATAGCACTAATACCCTTGGGAAAGGTATGAATCCAATTATCCTCCCTCCAGCTATGGGTAAATAGTAGGGCAGACTAGGTTCTTCAGCCTTGGTGAGGCAACTAGTCTAGGAGAAGGAAAACTCTGAATTCAAACCTGTTAAACTCCGCTTAAAAATTGACCTTGTGTCATATCCTGCCCGAGCGGAGGGGTTGGGTAAATAGGATCACACAAACCAACCAAAAAAAGACAAGATATGCCAGGCACTACTGATTAGGGTATTTGGTTTAATGGCACATCAACCCTTGATGCTTATTTAATACCAAATCCTGTTTACACATGTATATGATTTTTAAAGGAATAGTTGGTAGGTTACATATATTAAATGAGCCAGAGCTCATTTGTTTGCACACAGTTAAATGGTTTCAAGTATAGAAAATGATTGAACAGTTCTATTTGACCCATAGATGAGATTCTAATAGGTACTCCCACTCCAGGTCAGAGGAGACCTGGGTGTAATGGCAATGAAGGTATACTTCACATTGCCCAAAGCCCCAAGACAAGAGCTTTACCATCAGATGACATTTAGTATCATTTCCAAGATACACAGTGGGAGAAGACTGATCCCTCTGCAGAAATTTAATCTACATATTTTACAGCCCCAGCTGACTAGGCTAAGTCACTGCTGGAGAAATAAGGATAAACTCATAAGCGACCTTATCCTGTGGACTCCTACATGTGAATATAGCAATGTTAGCCAACCAGTAAAAACTTACATAACCTCTGTGCAAACAATGGATGATGCCTAGATAGTTTGCTGAACAACAGTAACAGATGGTGAGAGAATCAAAGGAATTCAAGCTGTCTGAACGAAATGACCAACAATAATTTTCAACTGATTTGGTCATAGTCATGAAAATCAATCACCAATGAATTATGCCCTGATACATGGCTAAGAAAATGTACACAACTTATATACCTGCAGGATGATCCAGTGTTATTTAGGTTAAATAAACTGGGTTTTTTTTATATTTGCTTTCAACTTGAATGAATAAATAGTAGAATAAAGAAAACAAATATCTGTTACTCATGGTCTGTTCAAAATAAAGTACCAGTTATGGAAATTAAGCAGAAATTAAACTATTCAGTACTTCAATGGGTAACCACTTGAGATTAGTCTGTAAGGAAACAGAGGTCTTTGTGCCAAACTAAATAAAAGCTCAGTTAATTCTTAATAAAAAATAAAAACAAAAATGAAAATAAAATTAGCATCTTCAGAGTATAAAAGAATAAAACAAATTTTAGGAAGGAGTGAAGGATTCTCGGTAATATTCCACAGTTATCTTTGTTATATTGACAAACTAGATGATTAACAAGTTTAAAAAAAAAAAAAAAAAAAAATGTTAACCTGACAAAATTGACATTCAGTTGTCAAATGGAATTTGACTGTAAATAGCTATTTCTAAACATCATATATATATATATATATATATATATATATATATATTTCAATCATACATCCTAGATGCATTAGGGAGGTCTTCAGTGATGCACTGTCTTCATCGCATATATATATTACACACTAAAAATTTAATACAAAGCATTTTTAATCCATAGAATCTTTCCTGTGCTCAATGTACAAAAATGCTGTGTAATAACATGATATATTTTGACCATGGAGAAAAATAAATAAATCAAAAATAATTATATGATATGAAACAGGATAAAAACTCGTGACCTAGTATTCAGCGTTTGACTTTTTTTTTAAGTTTGAAAGCAAGCCGTGAGTTTAATGCTCAAAGTCTTTTTAAATCAGTAAAATTTTCAAAGCACTCAATACACATACATGCAAATGAATATCACAATAAAATAACAATAAAAACTCGCAACTTAGTTTTGCATTGTCGATCGACAAGTGAGCTAGTATTCAACATGTCAGACATCAGTTAGATCCAATTAAATAAATATGTACTCTTTTTGAGTCACATGACTATTAGGTCAATGTCATACTAAGTCATGTGTAAACAAATGGTAAATATTCAATAAAATTATCAGTGTTACACAGAAATACTTGAAACCATTTAACTGTGTGCAAACAAATGAGCTCTAACAGCTTGCTTAAAAATAAAGTAACCTGCAAACTATTTGCTTATAAATCATATCAAGACACATTTACACAAGATTTGGCATTAAATGACATACAAAGGTTGACAAGTCATAAAACACCAACCAACCTATGTACGTACAAAGTTATGTGGATTATATATACATATATATAAGAGATGGCTGCCACTTTGATAAAGTGTGTCCATATCATATCAACTGGTAAAAGAATTCTTGGCTCCAATGAAATTTAGCCAGTTTCCTCTGTGTGTGTGTGTGTGTGTAACATATCAAGACTGACAATGGTTTGGTTGGGTTCTATGACATATCAACCATTGTAGGTTATTAAATGCTAAATCCTGTGTATACATATATATTAAATATACATGATTTGTAAACATTTTCAAATGAGCTAATTTTTTGCACAGAGTTAAATGCTTTCAAGTATTGCTATCTAATATGAATAATTCTATTTACTAATAAACATTTGTTGCACACAGTTAAATGGTTTCAAGATTGCTATATAACAGTAACAATTTAACATTAGTCATTTGTTTTCACACACTTAAATTGATACTCATGATATGTAAGAGATTAGTTAGTAATTTCATTTTTCAACGGATTAGAACTAATTTGTTTGCACACAAGTATTGCTATTGTTTCTACACAGTTAAATGGTTCCTACTATTGCTATCTAACATTTATAATTCTATTCAATATTAATTATTTGTTTGCACACAGTGAAGTGATTACATGTGTTGCTATTTAACACTAATTATTCTATTCAACATTATTCATTTGTTTGCACACAGTTAAACGGCTTCCAAGTATTGCTGTGTATCACTAAGAATTCAATTAGACATCAGTCATTTGTTTACTTACCCAGTTGGCTGGGGCAGCAGAATACACTGACTGCTTCTCTGCAGAAGGGTAAGACCCCACACACACACACACAACAAGTGGCCTGGATGTATGACACTTAAATAATCTGATGGTGAGGTTCCAATAATGATGGAGCTTTGGGGAATGCAGAGTAACCCTTCATTGCCATCACTCCCAGGTCCACTGATTCAGAGTCATAGCACCTGATAGGGTCCTATTTATAGGTCAAATACAACTAAACTGTGTACTTATACTAAACTGAATTGTTTGAAATTTAATCAAGTGTTAAATGATCCGAAAAGGGTCGATACACAGTAAAAGAAAACCAACTATTTGTTTACATACAGTTAAATGATCTAACAGTTTTACTTCAAGCAATTTAATTTAGCATAAGTCATTTGTTTGCACTCAGTTTAAATGTCAAACAGTTCTATTTGACCAATAGATAGGACCTTATCACTCTGGGCCAGAGTGAACCTGGGAGCAATGGCAATGAAAGTGTACTCCACATTCTGCAAAGCTCCAGCATTACAGATTGTGTACCCAGGACACTTGTTCGGTAGGGTGGGGGGTCTTACCTTTCTATAGAAAAGTAGTCGGAATATTCTACAACTGGGCTGGACTGACAATGGGTAAAATTTAACAACCTGATCAATTTGCAAAACACCAATATATTTATAAACACTAATTCACAATCAATTCATAAACTCGTTTCTGCTTAGATTATTGATGATGAAAAAAAAAATAAAATAAAACTGCTTCATCTTTATACATCTTAATAAACAAAGGATAGTTTTAGTGAGAGAATTGCCAAGATAGAACTCAAACATGTTTACATTTTGGGTTGTTTAGTTCTAAGATTTATTTAGAATTAGAGAGAGAGAGAGAGAGAGAGAGAGAGAGAGTGAGTGTATGTGTGTGTGTAAGAAGTTGGAATGAGGAATGAGATTTCTTTTTACAGTCCAGCAGGACCCAAATGAAATCCGACTCTGAGATTCGGCTGCCATTAATGCCAATCTGGCACTCTCCTGTTCTGCCCACTCTCGTTGACTGCTGTCTGAATGTCAAATGCCCACACCACTTCTTCAATTGATTGCTTGCATCTGCCAAATCTCCAATTCTGAATGCCTGGTTAGCTGATTATATATCTCATGACCATAGCCACAATATCTTATAGGTATGAGGTGAATTCAAAAAGCTTGATTGATTGATTTTAATAGCAAGTCAAACCATCTAGGGTTATTTCAATGCCTAGAGGTTATGAAATTGTGTTTATTGTATATTTATATTAGTGTATTGGTGTTTCTTGCACAAAGTTATATATCAAGTATTCCTATTACATGCATTTATAGGATATCAAATATTCCTCTCTAAGACTAATTTATATAAAATTTTAGTTTCAAGTAACTATTTCTATTTATTAAATGATCATTTATTTGCACAGTTATATGGTTTAAACTAATAAAAATCCTAAGTAAACAATTATAGCTATAAGTAATCATTCTAATGATAAATAATTCATAGCAATATGATATCAAGTATTCCTATGTAATAATTTTCAAGCAGATCTATTTGATCCATAGGTTGGATGCTAACAGGTATTAACCACTCCAGGTCAAAGTGGAACAGGGAGTAATGGCAATGAAGAGGTACTCCACACATCCCAAATCTCCCTAAATTCAAGCCTCACAATCAGATGCAGTTTAGTATCATACCCAGATCCTTGTTTTGTTTTTTTCTTAATGGAGAGAGTCTTACTCTTCAGCAGGGAAATAGTCAGCTTATTCTAAACCCCCAATGAAGAGGTTGTGTTCAAAAAGAATTTAAAAAATTTATTGTTTGTTTGTTTGTTTCTGTCTTGGTAAATATATCTTCAGAAACAAACAATAAATTAAACCAATTTTCTTCAAAATACTTCCCCTGGCATCAAACATTTATTCCAGCGAGTTTTCCAAAAGTTGAAGCATCTCTGAAACTACTCTCTACATATGGTGTGAATTGCTACTGTATTTCTTTTAATGTGGTTCACATCCTCAAATCTTACCCATGGGATGTATTTTCAGTTTAGTTTAATTGCATTTCAACCCTTAATAGTTATTTAATGCTAAATTCTGTTTATACATGATTTTTAGGTGAATAGTTGGTAGGTAACATTTTTTAAATGAGCCAGAGCTCATTTGTTTACAGACAGTTAAATGGCTTCTTCCATATACATGTATATATGATTTGTAAACAAATACTTTGTAGGTGACATTTTTTAAATAAGCCAGATTTCAATTGTTTGCACACAGTTAAATGGCTTCTCCTGTCAACATGTATATATGATTTGTAAAATACTTTGTAGGTAACATTTTTAAATGAGCCAGATTTCATTTGTTTGCACACAGTTAAATGGCTTCTCCTGTTGACATGTATATATGACTTGTAAAATACTTTGTAGGTAACATTTTTAAATGAGCTAGATTTCATTTGTTTGCACACAGTTCAAACTTTCAAGTATTGTTATCCAACACTAATTCTATTTGATATTAATCATTTGTTTGCATATGTTTTGTAAATGATTAAATAGTTCTATCTGACCCATAGATGGGAGCCTAACAGATACTAACATTCCAGTCAGAGTGAATCTGGGAATAATGGCAATGAAGAAGTATAATTTCAGTTTAAGAAACAAGAAAACATCCTATGGGGGTAGTTGGAGTGTAAATATACAAAGCAGGTAAATATACAAAATTGCTGCACTTGTATAATTCAGTATTTCACTAAAAACTGCTCTTCACAAAGTGTAGAAATAGGTTTCATAACTCCCCATTTTCAAAGTGACATTGACTCATCTAGAAAGCAATTTTGACATCACCCTTTTTTTCCCCTTTTTTAAATAAATTGCTCAGCTGTGCAAATATCTTCATTTAAATTTTAAAACTTCAGCCTTAATTGATCACAACTTGTATTTTTATCACATGACTCAGCTAAATGCTCCACTTTCTTCTGGAACAAGTTTACCCAACATAGTCAAATATCTCACAGTAAATGTATGTGCATAATTACACACTCAAATTGAAATAGAAAAGTTGGACTTCAAATGAAAAATAGTTTAGATTAGATTGATTTTCACAGTATTTCAACCCATCTAGTTATTTTATGATTAGAGGTTAAGAAATAACATTCATTATACATTTATATTTACATTTTTTGTGTAGTTGCTTCTTAATGTTTTTTGCATAGTCTCATCAAATAAAAATAATTTTCAAAGATTTGACCCAAAGAGCATCCTGAAAGGTACTATCTCTCCAGGTCAGAGCAGGTAATCTACACTCACCAAATCTCTAGAAATAAAGCCGCACTATTAGATGCAGTTTAGCACCATCCCCAGCACACCATTTTGCATTCGAGGTGGGGGGGGTCTTTTGTACCCTTCTGCAGGGGATCCAGTCAGCATATGACAAGGCAATTTTGATTTCTTTTTTGTTTTCTTATTAATCTAAGGGAATAATCAAAATGGATGCTTATCATGTTTAATGCATTAATTTTATTTTTATAAATTTTTTAAAAATGTCCCTGCCCCTAATTTATTTGCATGTAAATTTTTTTTTTAAATTTAAAAAATACAATAATTATATAAGTAGAGAGGAAAAAGAAGTCAAAAAGCGATACATTTTGATACAGGAATTGAATATCATTTGTTAAGACAGGAAAAACAAATGATCTGGTCTTTACATATTAAAAATGTGGCCAGAATTTTGTGGGGTTTTCTAAATCTTCATTAGAAATTTCTCATAAGTTTGAAGATGCAGACCTAACATTTTTAAAAATTAGGTTCTGCTGAAATAAATATTACAAAAAAAAAAATTATTTTTAAAGGTCTTTCTTTTATACGGTGTGTGTGTGTGTGTGTGTGTGTGTGTGTGTATCTCATCGTTTTGTTTTATTTTTTACCAAAATCAAAGTTTTATCTTTTTTTTTTTTTTTTCTTTTTAATGAATAAGATATAATTAAAAAGGAAAATAGTTCAATTTTTATCATTTTAGTCTAGTTTGAAACTTCTTTTGATGATAGTCCTCTTTTTTCCCATCAAAGTTTTAACTGCTTTTCAGAATGTATTGTAATTATGTAAAATTTTTTTTTCCTTATTTGTCAACTTTTTTTTATCTTATCCAGCCATTAAATTTGTCACCAAATGCAACTTATCAAAATGGTTAAAGAACCCCAGAAAAATAAATAAAATTTAGAAATAAACTACTTTTTGTTTCTGAGGAGGATGTTTTTTTAATTTTGTACATAGCATTTTTATAGCATTTCTAATAATATTTCTATTAAACCCTTCTTGTTACTCTTTCAATAGATGCTTCTTTTTTTTTTTTTTAAAGTTTCATAGATCAATTTTCAAGTTTGCTTCATACATCAAGTTGTACTAGATTTCATGTTTCTTTGGTGACCAAACAAAAGCCGTTATGACTTGG
Organism: Sepioteuthis lessoniana; assembly: GCA_963585895.1. Lineage (NCBI taxonomy): Eukaryota > Metazoa > Mollusca > Cephalopoda > Myopsida > Loliginidae > Sepioteuthis > Sepioteuthis lessoniana. The sequence continues at coordinate 39,695,597 of OY757929.1, read as the reverse complement.
TTGGGAAGTTTCCACTTATCCTCTACATCTCATCTTTAGATTACCATTCATTCAAGTTTTTACTGAATTCTCTTAATGGAGAGAAGAAAAAAATCAATTCCTTGGATGACTGCAAAAGGCACCTAGGGCAATTCTTTGTTCAGAAAGATAAAGACTTCTGGTAGAATGGAATTATAAAAGATGGCAGAAGATAGTGAAACAAAATTGTAAAAATATGCTATTCAATAAAGTTAATATTGAATTTTTTTTTTTTTTCAAATATACATATTTTATTGACTTAAAAAGATTAAACGTGACCAATTTTTATTCAAACTAAACATCAAGATCTAATAACACTTATGATTGCACTATTGGCTATATTTTCTGTACTCACTCAAGAGGAGGAGAACCCCCACCCAGGGGGTATCTTGGTTATGATACGAAACTGTATCTGATAGTGAGGCTCCAGTTCTGAAGAATGAGAAGTACTCCTTCACTGCCATTACTCCTAGATTCACGCTGACAGAGTGATAGTAACTGATGGAGTCCCATCTATCAGTCAAATGGATCAATTTAAATACTATTTGTATTCAATAAGAATACTTGATGTCATATCAATTAACTATTTGTATTAAGAACAGTTACTTGAAGTTATGATTGATAACCAAGTTTTATTATTATCTACTTGAAACCATATAATTGTATGCAAACAAATGACATTAAATAAAAATAATTATTAGAAACCATAGAATTATTAGTAATAGATAGGAATACTTGAAAGCATAAAATTTTGTGCAAATTATTTTTATTAGATGAGATTTCTTGATATCATAACTGTGAATGAAGAAGAAAAAATAAAGACTAAAAAAATGAGTAAAACACAATTCAAATTCTGATTTTAACTGATAATGAAAATTTCATGTTAATAATTCTATTAAAAAAATTTTTAAATTGGAAAAAAAAAAAAAAAAAAAAGAAGAAACACACACACACACACACACACACACACACCTTCACAAAAATTCCCAAATCATATTTCCTCAGACTCTACAAAAGTCTTGGCATTGGTGAATCAAAATTGAATTCTGAAGACATCAGTTGCAATTTATAGCTGCTATACTCATAGACAATCATGACAAGAAACCAATATCTAATTGAATACATGAACTAAACCATATATATGCTTGATGTCAGAGGTAGTTGAGGTATTTTCCCTCTGGTGTCAAGGTAAAAGCCAGGATTTAAAAGTCAATTTTTCAAAACATAGAAGCCAGTGCTTATACCTAGCATAACAATATCCCAAACTAAGCTAAACCAACACTGTCGACAAGCTTTCGAATGTGCTGACTGTATCCCCTGCAGAATTATGCATAAGACTCAACTTTTTAATTTTTCTATTTTTTTAAAGAGTAGGGGGATCCTGGGCATGAGAATAAATTGCATCAGATACTGAGGCTTCTATACTTGAGATCTGGGGAGCATGGAGTACTTCTTCATTGCTATTACTTCCAAGTCCACACTGACCAAGAGTGGTTGTATCTGTTTGGATCCCATCTATGGATTAAATATATCTGTTTAAAAAGGATTCATATTAGATAGGAATATGATACAAACAATTAATGCAGTTATCATCAAATAGAAATGATTACTCAAAACCATATAATTGTGTATGAATTATTAGTGTTAGATAGGAATACAAGAAACCATACAACTGTGCATAAATTATTTGTATTAGATAGGAATACTTGCTATATAACCTCAAGACCTACTATGACTACTTGAACTCATAACTGTTAGACAGCTGTATGGTTTCAAGCATTCCAGTGTGCTATCAATTTGTATTAAATAGGAATACTTGATATCATAATCTCTAGGCATAAAATAACCCTAAATGGGTTAAAAAGCTGTTAAAGAAAAAGCAATCAATCAGTTAGCTAAGCTAAATAAATATTTATAATAAAAGACTGCTGTCTGTTAAACAACAGAAACTCATGTTTGACTTGTTAGTATAAAGAAATCTAAATCAATGAACAAGTTGGTTTATTTATTTATGAATTGATTAGAACTTGTATTATTGATCAAATTAAGCAAAATCTAAGTGAAAAGATTTTTTATTAAACCTCAAGAATAATTATCTCCCTTGGCTTCTCATCTGATAATTCTGAAACAGAACATTTTTTTAATAATGTACTTTATTATTTCAATTGAATTAAACAGACTGAAAGAGATCAAAATGAAAATCAAAATTAATCATTTCTGTGAGTAACAGCTGGAATTCTGTTCCTAAATTAATGAAAAAAAGTTAAGAAAAATTACAAAGTATAAATACCATAAAATACCAGAACAGAGAGCTTTCTATCCTTGGCTGGTAACTAGACTAAGAGAAGGAATTATAAGATCAGGGGTAAGATTACATAAAGACATTCCAACATTGTTTTTAACCTTGTTTCAGTATCTTCTGTACCACTGGTACCAAGTCTATAGTAATGTTACTGGGTGGGTTATTGGAATAATAACTTGAGTTGTAACATACAATGAAAGAAGGGGTTATTGTACAAGGATGTGTTAACACAGGTATATTACTAGCATGTCTCACAAGGAGTAGCTGACTGTCAAGGGCAACATTGTAACTGCTTATATTCAAATAGAACAGTCCATTCCAATACAAAGGGGAATCAACTCTTCTCTACAAAACACAGTCCTTGTTCTTTTGAATAGCATCAGCGCCATAGAAAAAAGAGACCTGCAGCATAAGCAACAGTCAAACGTTGTTCAGATCTATAATATTGCAAAACTTTCAGATGCTATATGTATAAAGAACAAAATTTGTTTATATTTCTTAGAATTGACTTAAAATGATTTCAAGATGACTAAAAGTCCAGCATAAAATATGTTTATATTTTAGTTACATTAGTAGTTTATAAAATAAAAAAATAAAAATTTTTTAAAAAAGATTTTTTTTTTTGTTTTTTTAAATGCTGGGATGAATAATTTTTTTTTTTTGGATTTAATGAATGCCAGAAAGGACACTTTACACAGTGAGGACTTTCTTTAAATGCTTAGATACCCCAACTTGGGTTGCAACTTCCTATCAAAAAAGAATGGAGCTCTCTGGTTCCTTACCAAAAAGGATATTTCACACTTCTACAAAATCAATTTTCTTTAAGTATAGGGGGGGGAGAAGCGAATATGTTAAAAATTTCTTAGTGATTGGCATTTTACAGTATGCTTTTTTTTTTTTCTTGTGCATTTTTTAAAAATCTTATTAGTATAATTATAATAGAATCCCCACATGAATTTTTAAGGTTTTTGTTTACAATCACAGAAACAAACACTACTGTAGGCCATTGGCCTAATGAGTAGACTGTTTGGCATTGGTCTGGGAAGCCGGGTTTCAATCCCAAGTCAAGTCATTCCAAAGACTCAAAAAAAAAAAAAAAAAAAAAAAAAAAGGTTCTTTATGCTGCCTTGCTTAGCACTCAGCATTATAATGTAAGGATCAAAGGTAAAGCGGAACAATCCAGAGAATGGAGTAGTGCCCTCCTCTACACCTCAGTGTAGTAGCTATGGAAAAGGGAGCCTTCAGGTCACTCTTGACTATGGTCACCAATTTACTACTGATCTTGCATAAATGGTGATCTCTGATTTAGGATCATGAAATCATTCATTCATGGATTTACTTTTTAAAACCAACAATTGTTTCTAATCTTTCACATTATGCTTGAATTACAACTTTAGAAAATTATTACTCATGTATATGTCAATGCTCATTCTTTGCTTAAAAATTAAGAGGAAGATTTTTGTTTAGTTCAAAAGACAGACAAGACTGTTTAAATAATTAACTTGTATCTAATACTGAAAAAATGAATAAAATAGAAAATATGAAAGAAAGAAATTTTTTAAAATACAATGCCTTTAAAAAGGAGCTTCTCTCACAAAAAAATAAAAAATAAAAATAATAAAAGAATAATAATAATCCCATGCATTAACATTAAAGAGAGAAAAATATGTGCAGAAGGTAGATAAGAGAATAAAAATGTGAGATGGGTGAAATACTAAATGACTTACAAAGATTTAACTGTACAATGCATAAACTTTTAACAGGAGATTATCATACATTTATATTAAAAAAATAAAAATAAAAAAAACAATGCTTAGTACAACATGCACACTAAGTGACTGATTAACAGGACCAATACAACAAAGAATTATTAAAAGTTGCAAGAGAACCATACTAACAAAACATCTCGAATCAGCACAAAGTTGGTTGGACATTTTATGCTTTTCTTTAAGGAGCAGTGAAATGATACAAAAAGAAATGCTAAATCTTTTGCAAACAATTTTTCTTATAATTCCATAGTAAGTTAGATGTATATCCAGCAGTAGAAACAGTTTGATTTTTGTTACTATACCAATTCATCCTAAAACAAAGACAATCTCAGCCAAGTCAGCTGGGGCTATAGATAACACCTACTACATTTCAACAAGTCTCCTGATTATGACATTAAACAATCTTGGAGCTTTGGGAAATTTGGAGTACTCGTTCACTGCCTCTGCTCCCACGTCCACTCTTGCCCAGAGTGGTAGCACCTGATAGGGTCTTATCTATGGGTCACATAGAACTGTTTGAAACCATTCAACTGTGTACAAGAAATTAATTTAGGCTTGTTTAAAAATGTTAACAAAATGTATTTACAAATCATATATAAAGAGGATTTGGCATTAAATAACCTACAATGGTTGATATGCCATAAAACCCAACCTAACCAAACTAAGACAACCTGTTTAAATTTTTTTTTTCTTTTAATAATGACACCAATTTTTCATATAGAGGATGTTGTGTTCCAGCAGACCAAGTGAAAACAAAAAGTAGACAAATACTTGGACTTTGCTAGAAAGCCGAAATAACTGTGGAGTATAAAGGTGACAGTGATACCAATTGTAGGCGGTGCACTAGGAAAATTCCCCAAATGACTAGGGGGTAACCGGAAATCAGAGGAAGAAGAGAGACCCTACAGACAATAGCACCATTAAAATCAGCTAGAATACTAAGAGTCCTGGAGACCTGAGGAGACTTGATGTCACTAACTTCACTGAAAAACCACAAGTTAAAACTTGTATAGAGTAAAAATAATAACATTATTACTTTAAGTCCTTAGGAAAGGCATGAATTCACTTCTCCCAACAGTTACACATAAAGAGCAAGGAAAAATAAGTTGAATCTTAATAATTCATTTGAAAAACTGTCTTATAAGCTAATGAAGCCCATTATTAATACTCAAAGATCCATACAGAGAATTTTAGATGATTTTTACAGACAAATCACACTAAAAGCTCTGGTTTCAGTTAGATCACTAAAGATAAATAGTGATAAACCTATTCAGTTTCAAGATGGGTGACCACCCTGAGGACTGGGGATCTATTTTAACAGTAAGATTTTAACTGTAAACCATTAAATAAATAATTAATAATAATAATAAATAGATGTAATTAAAAATAAAATGTTTTCATATATCTTAATGTCATTCCTATTTAAAAAGTAATAAGAACAAAACCTACATAAATTATATCACCCATCAAATTCAGTAGAGGGGTAGGAAAGCTTTTTCTTTTAAGTTATTTTTTCCTCTTTTAATTGATACCATTTTCTTCAAGAATTCTTAATTTAAAAAAAAATACCATTATGTGAATCTTACTCAAATTATAGTTGAAAATCAATCTAAAAATGAAAGACATCACTAATATGTACATAGCCTTATACAGAATTTACTGTATAAGAGATTTTTTAGCCAGACTCCATATCACAGCAAACAGAATATCTAAAAATAAATATTCCCATACAACCAGTAAAAGAAATCCAGAAACAATGTAAACTGAATTATTCCCTCCTGGGCATTAGATATTAATTTCAAACCGACTGAAAGGAAACATGGAGAAACTTAACCCTGAAGCAAGAGAAAGAGGCTGCCAACACGATTACAAGAGAAACAGAATAAATGGTTTGTATCAGTAAAACCTATTTTGCTATTGTAGTGCTTGTGCTCAAATTTAAAACTAACAGTATCAACGAAATGATTTTTAAAGCAAAGAAAACTCAGTTGCTCTGCTGCCTCATTATTTACTCTATGGCAACCCAACTTCAAATCTTCGATAAAGCTATATGCATTTCACTTCATGATAATGCCTTTAAAATTGGGGCAAGTATGGACGCAGATTATGATTACAAACTAAATTAGAAATCACTATTTTCTAAGTTAAATCAATTTAACAATTGCAGTAAGAAAAATCTCACTCCAATCTATTTTTGCTATTACAGCAACGTACAAAAATTAGATCATTTATATAATTGTATCCCAAATTTTATAAGCATACAAAGAGATTAAATTTTTATCTTATTGTAGTAAAAATTAGTTAACTTTTTATAGATTACATCTATTCCAAGGTAAAATTTTTAAAAATCTCGTTATTTAGCATCAAAAATTTAATTTGTACAGAGGAAATTCAATGTACTATTTAGAACTAAAAAGACAAATCAAAAATCTTTTTTAAAGATTTTTAAAGAAAATAATACTGATGCAATTAAGAGTAGTCTTTTATTAAGACTAGTTTAGCACAAGGCCAGAAATATGGGAGGCAACTTATGAGAATCCAACTCATTGCCAATGGTCTGCAAGCCAAGCTTACTAATCATTATAGCATACAAGGTAACCATGTAAATAAGAGTTTTTAGCAAACAAGTGTGTCCTCATGCCATCATTTACAAACTTAAAAGAAATTGAACTTCAGAGTACAAATACATTTCTTTTTAAGTATACAGTAACTCACTTCAACCTGTTTCAAAAAAAAAAAAAAAAGACCATTAATTCTATATTTAACATTGCTATTTTTTTTTTTTTTTTTTTTTTTCAAAATCATTGACATAAGTCCCTGTTTCATTTAGATGCACTCTGAATGTGGCTTTGTGCCAAAATTGGCTCAGTCCAAAATATCTATATCCATACATACAGTTTGTTGAAAGACCAAGTTTGTGAAAAAAATTCAGTCAGAGTTACTTTCTTTTATGACCAGCCATTACTAAGCATTCGCAGTAATAAGGGGTCTAAACCATTTACACCAACAGAAACTGATATTATTTTGGAAATAAAGTTCAATAAAAAAAATAAATAAAAAGAAAAAAAACAGATCCCTCATATACATAGTTTAGCAAAAAAAAAAAAAAAAATGTTGGCATCTCTAGTAATGCAATTCGACAAAATATAGGTGTTGAAACACTAAGAGTATATATGTAAAAAACATACGATTATTCTTTCCAGTACGACACTTATTTGATAACTGAAAGTGTTTAGTCATTATTTCGTCTAGTATTTTCTTTCATCTTTTAATTTTAGTTGCTTTTTCTTTATTTTTATTTTATTTATCAGCATTCACACAGTCATTTCTATGACAGTGAAGAACAGAACATAGAAAGCAACACTAAAGGATAAGCTCTCAGTAAGACTGTAACTCACATACCCTTTTGCCTAGAGAAAGTCTGGTAATCCATACCAGCTGTTTTACAAAGAGTAACTGATATAGAAAAAAAATTTTAATTTAAAAAAAAAAAAAAAAAAAAATTTTTTTTAAAATTAAACAAGATGAAAGAAAATGATAAAAATTGATAATGATTGACAATGCATCATCTCAACAACAAAAAATTGATTAAAATAAAACAATATCTATGAATGAATACTTTCTAATCAGAAAAAGCATGTCTTAGATAATAAAATATAAAATGGCTGGAACAGAGGGGGAAAAAAAAAAAATGTAAAATACTGGAAATTTAATTTCTGAGTTAAGCATGCTTTCACAAAGACTTCTTTTTTTGCCTTTTTTTTCTTCATTTTGGACATTTTTTTCCTCAGACATCAATGGTGCTCCAAATATAGAAATTGTGGCAAGAAATTTGACCTTTTAAACAAGTCAGATACATGTAGATAAAGAAGTGGGGTGGATGGAATAATAAGAGTTTGCAAGCAGAAGGAAATCCAGTGATGTGAAAGCTGATCAAGAGAAGGAAGCAGGCACTTGTAACATGATGATTGACCACTTGAGAGACAAGACGACAAAACACAGTACATTGGACTCATGCCGTTGTGTAGTAAACAGTAGTAGTTGTTGTATTTGGAGTAATAATAATAATAGTAGTAGTAGTAGACAGACAAACAAAAAGACAAACTAACGTGCAAGTTGGAAATAGGGACTTGCTCACAGTCACGTGTGTTGATCAGCAATACTGGTCTCAGCAAATGATGTCCACCTCAAGTCCACTCGTTCACTAAAAGGAAAAGTGACTACATTACACCCTGGAATGGCATAGGCTTATTATTTTTCCAACTCTGCTCTCAAAGACAAAATTTATATTACCTATAGAAAATTACTGTCTTGACAGTTCTTTAAATAAATTAAATAAAAAATATTCTTTTAAAAATGAAAACAGACAACTTTTCGTGCTTTGTTTTGTTTTTTAAATAATTTTAATTGGTTTCATATTCACACTTGAATCTTTTTCCAGATTTTTATTAAAAAAAAAAAAAAAAAAAAAAAAAAAAAAAATCAAAATTTCTATACATATGAGTAAACATCGCTTAGAAGTTTTTTCAAATGTTTTTGTTTTATTAAGTCATAAGTTTTTTTTTGTTTTTTTTTCTTTTATGAAATTTTTTTTCAGACACCTTTCTTTCAAAAAAAATAAATAAATAAATAAATAAAAAAAATTTTTTTTAAATTAAAAAAGCAAAATTTTCTCATTAGATTATCAAGGAGAAAAGAAACACCTCACCTACTATATATATATATATATATATATATATATATAATAAATCACATCACATCTCACTCTCTCTCTCACACACACACACACACACACACACAGAGGGTATTTCAAAAATATTAATATCATTTCATCATCTAATAATTTGACTAAGTCTCATTCAAATAATCAAGTTTTAATAGTATGTGCAGAAACAACTCAAAATTCTATGTTTAATGATTAAATGCCTTTTCTTAAAGATCATTTCAATGAGAAGTGGTCAAATTATTAGATTATAAAAGAATATCAGTTTTTCTGAAACATCCTGTACATCTCAAATTATATGAAACTTTTTTTTTTTTTTTTAAAAAACACCCTGTATTTGAAATAGAAAAAAAAATTTAAGATATAAAATAAGATCCCCTGTTTTACATCTTTTTTAGACTTGAAATGTGTGTGTGAGAGAGAGAGTCACAATTAATTTTCATATTACTCCAATAATAATAACATTCTTGGTACACTGATGCGAAGAATATAAAGATTATGTAGCTCAAGTCAACAAAGATGATAAACGAAAGTTAAAATAGAGAAAATGATATTCCTTTATTGGTGGAATGCTTACAAGAAATGTGTAAAATATCCAATGAGACATGAGAAATACAGATTAACAGACTGATCAATCTGTTCAAATTTCCAAAATTTGAAAGTAGTACCAAATATTCTTCAGCACAACCAATAAAATGGTATGAGAGTATTTAAAAAGAAAGAAAAAAAAAAAAACATGACTTTCATTTTATTATTTATTTCAATGGAGAATCAATCTTCGATAATTTTTCATAAAAATTGTCAAATTATTCTGATAAGTCAAGGTACAAAACTACAAACTGTCGCATTAGATTTAGATCAGAAATAAAAATATATGCTTAAAAATAAATAAATAAATAAATCATGGTAATAATGAGAATAATTAAAATGAACTTCAAGGAAATGAAGAGTTAAGAAAATTCTGTTAATAGTCATTACTAACAAATTTCACTCTTGTACAGGGCAATATTTTTCCAGAAGTGAGGCACACGAGATATAGTTCATCATTAAGTGGATCACAGTAAAATATCCAAAGTAATTTTTCGTTGAAGGTTCCTCAATCATTTTCACTACTTAACATACATGTAAGCATCTCTTTAGAAATAGAGAAAAAGTTGAATTTTTTTTTTCTTCTGTAAAAAGATCTTTTCTATAAAAACTGAAGTCTTGGTAAAATATAATCACTGATATCAATGTGATTAACACACTGTGCTTCCATTATACATTATAGAATCATTAAAAGAAAAATGAAAACTTGAAAAAAAAAAAAAAAAAAAAAAAAAAAAAAAAAAAAAAAAAATCAATGTATTCAATATGAATACTATCCATATATCAAAGAAAAATTGAATACTTTCATAATCTGTGAATTAAAATTTTATTAAAATTATTTCATTAAATTATAGCATCTATAATTTGAAGAAAACAGTTTTAATAAAACAATCTGACAATATGATTTGTCAATTTTAAATTGAAAAGTAAAGTTAAGATAAAAATACATAATAAAAACATATATAGACTTAGTAAAATTGCTTTCATATTTATTCATTTGACTATACAAAAAAGTGAACAAGTGAGAATGAAATGAGACAAAATTTTAATGAGGTCCCCCCCCAAAAAAAAAAATTAGATGGGCCATTCAGAAAGTACTGCAAGCTGCAAACTTTCATGTGTACAATTTTTTTAACCCTTAATTATCATCTTATTTTCTGTCAAAAAAAAAAAAAATCAGTTATAGGGGCTTTCATAGAAAGAAATAAACTTAACTCATGAGATTATTTTCTAATTGGTCAAACAGTCAAAATCCAGACTATTCCAGACCCCAAACAATTTTCTTTCATAACCAACACCTCGGTGTAGTCACTATTGAAAAGGGAGCCTACAGGTCACCCTCAACAAAGGTTGCCAACTTTATTTACTTACATACTGTGACTTCCTTAGGAACTCCATTTCTGACTAGTTAGATGATCTTCCATTTGCATAACACAAAGAAAGTTACTTTTATGCATGATAACACCAACACATAGCAAATAAAACTACGGAGTTCTTACACTCAAAGACAATCTGATTAAATCACAAGCATGTTATCCTGATTAAAATCCAACAAAAATTTCTGGTATATGATCAAAAGATAGGTTTACTTAAATGCAAAGCAGTACTATTCAAAAGAAGCCCTTGGAAGACAAAAAGAAATGATTCAAAGACTATTCAACTTTCTATTATCAAAAAATTTACTAATTCTACCAACAAACATTTTTGAACTCAAACAAATGACTGCATTTTCCAGTTATTTGTACAATCATTTGCGTCATTTTTTTGTAAAATAATGTAGTTGTGATTATTTTTTATATATAAAAGTTTTACTACATTTATTATTATTTTCCTTAAAACCCTCTTAAAATATCTCAAGATTAATATTGCCATTTGCCTAAAGAACAATATTTTGAAATAATTCAAGAACAAAAATTTTCATCTTTGACTGTTATAACAACCCTATACTAATAAAAAAAAAAAAAAAAAAAAAATTACATCAGTTCAGCCATTTTTGAGATATAAACAAAAAGTAAATGAACTAATAATTCCATTTGCAGTGTAAATTGAAAAAAATCTACATCAGCCATCCTATTTCATAATTATTATCAATTTTCTTTACTACTTTTTTTAACTTATATTTTTGAAATTAAATAAAGTATGATTAAAAAAAAATAACGATAAAAAAATCTCATAATGCAATATGATTGACTAACAGGATGTCAACCAGTCTAAGATTATTTCATGCCTAGAGAATGAATTGCATTCATTGTACATTCATATTTCCATGTTAGTTTAGTTATTTAAGAGGTTTTTGTTTTCACATGGTCCTATCAAACTCAAATAATTTTAAACAAATCTATTTTACCAATAGACGAGACTATAAAAGGTACTACCACTCTGTCAGAGTTGACCTGGGAGTAATATCAATGAAGAGTTACTCTACACTACCCAGATCTCCAGAACTTGAGCTTCAGCATCAGATGCAGTTTAGTGTCATACCCGCTGGTTGGAGAGGTCTTACCCATCTGCAGAAGATACAGTCAGCATATTCTAAAACCCCACTAACAAAGCAAATTAAATGTAATATTATCAGTTTGTGATACTTCCTTTATAACAAATAAAAGATACTAATTATTTGCTTCCCCTATTGATTGAAAGCACTCAACCTACAACACAAGCCATTTCACCACGGCCAACTGTGTAGTCATATCTATTGTAAAACTTTATACAGTTAAATTTACAAACTTAAATTAAGGTATACACTGAAAATATGACCAGAAAGAAAATAGTTCATGAAATTATCTTTCAAATAAAAAAAATTTGGCAATTCGATGTGTCAGTATTACTGTATGATTGTATCACAAGGACTCTTAAAATACTTTGACAAAAAAACTAGATGGTGATTATACAAGAATGCAGCATCCTCCAAAACAGCAGTTGTATGGTCACTTACCTCTCATCTCACAAATCATGCAAGTATGATGAGCAAGACATACTAGGAACAACCAAAGAAGAACAAACTCATGAGAGACATTCTTCTAGATGTAGACGCATCATCAGCTCTGCACGGACACTAGATGCCGTCAAGTCAAATTACCGATAGTGATAGCTGATAAAGAGTGATGGATAATGAGAGAGAGTAAGGAATCTGTGCTGTCGGCATACCTTAATGATGATTACAATAAATTTATTTGTATGGGTACATTTTTATGGACAATTTCAGCAACGCAAAATACTTTAGCCATTACACCACAGAGACTCCCTACCAAACACAGTCAGATATTTGGTTACATCTATGATAATTTTTGTTTGTGTTTTTTTAGAGCAGAAACACAAATGAGAAAAATAAATCACCCAACTGATTGTTTGATTTTAATGGCACATTAAGTCATCTCGAGTTATTTTATGCCTAGAGGGAATTGCATTCATTACCCATTCATATCTTCATTATTTGTGCAATTGATTAAGGGTTCGTTTTTTTTTATGGGGGTAACTCACAGTTTTATTGAATACAAATAACTCTTAGAAAGACCCACAGATGCAACCCTAACATGAACTACCATGCCAGGACAAAGTGGACCTGGGAATAATGCTAATGAAGGAGTACTTCACACTCCCCTTAATTGCAGTTTAATGTCACACCCAGAACACCCCTCTGCAGAAGATACAATCAGTATATTCTAAGCCCTGCCAACAGAGTATATAAATCACCAGAATCAATCAGAAAAATCATTCATAATAAAACACCACACACATCCAAAAAATTTTTCTGTGGAGATGTTCATAGCACAATAGTTTTTATCATACAAAATTGAATTGGCAACTCTTGTTTAAATCCTGGACAAGGCTGTTTGCATACCACTTAGTTCTCATGCCCTGAGGAAAGGCAGGAATCTATCGCACCACCTCCACCCCAGCTAGAGCTAATTAGTAGGAGAGTGATCTCTTTAACCTTGGTGTGACAACCAGTCTAAGAGAAGGAAAACTCATAATTCAAATCATTTATAGTCTGTTTAGGTTGGTTGGTTGTTTGGGTTATATGGCATGTCAACCTTTGTAGGTTATTTAATGCCAAATCCATTTTTATAAGAATAATCAGTTCTATTTCAAACAATTCAGTTAAGCAAAAGTACACAGCTTTGTTCTATTTGACCCATAGATAGGGCCCTATTAGGTGCTACCACTCTAGGCCAGAGTAGACCCAGGAGCGATGGCAATGAAGGGGTGCTCAGTATTCCCCAAAGCTCCAGCATTACTGGAACCTCACCATCAGATTGTTTAATGTCATATCCAGGACACTCATTGAGAGGGTCTTACCCCTCTGCAGAGATGCAGTCAGTGTTTTCTACAGCCCCAGCAGACTGGGTAATATAGTCTGTCTAAAAATTGACTGTCACATTCTGCATATGGCAGAAGGGTTGGGTAAATACATATAAAATTAGTTCTTCCACACCAAAAATAAAAATAAAATACCAACAAAAGCAACTAAACTATGGAACTGACTAATTGAGAAATCAATGGTCTTCGTCTGGTAACAAAAATCCTTGATAGAGTGTCAAAATATGAATCTATTCAGTGCAGAAAGGGTACAGTTTTAACAATAAATATTAATCACCAAGAAGCCATTGTTTTTTTTTTTCCATAAAAACAAACAAAAAAAAAAAAAAAAAAAAAAAAAAAAAATCAACCCCGTTTCAAAAGTTATTTTGTGCAAAATTGGTCAATGTAAATTTATACTTCTGTTGATATGAACTTTGAATGTCTTAATATCTTATAAACCCATAAGCACAAACTAATGTATAGAATATATTTAGGTCAGCAGACACTTGCTGTCTCAGATAAGTAAAAGTTAAACATCTGGCTAAAAATTTGGTTTAAAACAAAGCTTCTTAAAAATATCCAGGAAAAGATTTTTTTTAAAAAACCTATTTTGGAGTAAGTTAGTTAAAACATGGTAATTTTGAAATATCATTTAACAAGTATTGGTCATTGTATTTATCAATTCTACTAACACCACATTTGTCTGAATTTCTGAGATGAGGAATAAATTATTATACCATTCTACAGAGATTTGAGTGCTCACTTTAGCTTTTAATCCACATTGTCAGAGGGGCTTAGAACATGCTGACTGTATCCCCAACAGAAGGGTAAGGACCTCATGGAAAAAAGAAAAAAAAGGGTTCTGGAAATGACACTAAAAATCATCTGATAGAGAGGCTCCAGTTTTGAAGATTTAAGGAGCATGGAGTACCCCTTCTTTGCCATTACTCCCAGATCCACTCTGGCCCTGTGTGATAGTACTTGTTAAGATACCAGCTATTGGTCAAATAGATCTGTTTAAAAATTATTAGTATTCAAGAGGAATATTTGATAACATCTAAATTATTTGTATTAGAAATAGTTACAAGAAGCTATAATTGTTTACTAAAGATTAGTATTAGTTACTTGAAACCATATAAATGTATGGAAACAAATGACCATTATAAATAGAAATAATAATTTGAAACCATATAATTATTAGTGTTGGACAGAAATACTTGAAACAATACAACTGTGTGCAAATTATTTGTATCAGATAGGAATACTTGATATATAAATGTGTACAAAAACAAAAATAATAAATAAACTCTTAAGAAACTACACAAAAAAAAGTAAATAAAAATAGAATTTAAACATAAAAGAACAATGAACATAATTCCTAACTTTTAGGCATGAAATAACCCTGAACAGATCAACTGCCAGATAGGATTGTACTGTTTCAGCTGTTGTAATCTGCAGCCTTCTTTAATTGCCCCTGATAGTCAGTAACCACTGAGGAATTTTAAACTGAACCTTTTATTCAAGCCATTGGAACAGATGATTCTCATTCTGCCAAGCATACAAAGAGGATCTTATATCAATTCTTCCAAGGCAATTCATCCTTGAAATGTTACTGGTCTGTTTTAATGGTTGAACCAGTACCTATAGTTTTTAAGCATTACCCAGCCCAAAGATTGAACTTACAACCAAGCAGATAAAATACATTTTAACTTACACTGCTTCACTTGGCTCTGTCAACCTATGACATAAAAAAACAAAAAAACAAACAAGATAAGCACACAAGACAAAGTATATATTTACCAACTCCTCCGCATGAGCAGGATCCAACACAAGGTCTATTTTTATCAAGAGTTTAACAGGTTTGAATTCAGAATTATCCTTCACCTAGACTGATTGCTATATCAAGGTTAAAGAGCTCAGTCTGCCCTACTATTTATTCATAGCTGAAGAGAGAATAGTTGGATTTCTGCCTATTACAGGGGTTTTCTAGTGTTATGTGAAACGCAAACAACCTCACCCAGAATCTAAACTCAGGTAGCTCTATCCATTTCCTATGACACTAACTATTACATCAAGAAGGCCTTCCTGCGAATCTGAGTATATCAAAGTATGTATTTACCCAACCCTTCTCCACAGATAAGATATGAGGTGCATACGATAAGTTTCCAGACTTTTTTCATATGGGCATTTAAAATTGCCGTGGACTCTTGAAAATTCGGTAAGTTATTGCTATACATCTTATGAGATGACTGACAAATTTTTATGATTTCAGCTTCAAATGAACAGCTACAGCAGCAATTAGAATACACCCTACTAAAGCCTGATTGTCACAGCTGGTCAATTTTAAAAATGCAATCTGACACTTTAGAAGAACGATATGCAATAAAATTCTGTTTTAAACTTGGAAAAAAGGCCACAGAAACATATGGAATGCTTCAGACTACTTTTCGGCCATCTTGCATGAATCGAGCATCAGTTTTTGAGTGGCATAAGAGATTCAAAGAAGCCAAGGAGTCTGTGAGGGATGATGAGAGGTGTGGGAGGAGTAAGGAAGTCAATACACCAGAGTTGATTAGCCAAAAGGTTAGGGTTTCTACGTTGAGGTTTTAAGGGAGTTCAGAAAGAGATTCCATCGGAAGAGGCCAGCACTCTTCAAATTGGGTCAGTGGCATTTCCACCAGGACAATGCACCAGTCCATACAACTCCATCCTTGTCACAGACTATTTGACCAAGATGGGCATCAAGACAGTTCCTCACGCTCCCAATAGTCCAAACCTTGCTCCTTGTGACTTTTGGTTATTCCCTAAGCTCATAGGAGATGAAAGAGGCTGTGACGAAGGTCATAGACAAGCTCACACCAGAGGACTTCCATGGGGCCTTCCAGAAGTTGATGGAACGGTACAACAAGTGCATTGCATCTGGGGGAGATTACTTCGAAGGGGACTAGAGTTTCATGTGTGTACTATCAATAAAAGAGCCAATTTTTAAGCAGAATAAAACTGGCTTGAATACAAATGTTTCTTTCTCCTATACTGGTTGCCTTGTCAAGACTAAAAACAAAATCTAATCTGCCCTACTATTTACCCATAATTGGGGGATAAAAGATAGATTAATGCCTTTCCTAAAGGCATTAGCGTAAAGTGAAGTACAAATTGGATTTGAACTTGAGTCACTAATTCCATTTACTATGACAATAACTGTTACCCCAAGCATGCCTCCATCAACATATAATCATCTGTACATCAAAGAGTATGGGGGGGTTTGATGGCATATCAACCATTGTGGGTTATTTAATGCAAAATCCATTTTTATACATATAAACAATCCTATTTCAAACAATTTAGTTTAGTCTAAGTACACAGTTTAGTTCTATTTGACCCATAGATAGGACCCTATCTGGTGCTTACACTCCGGGCCAGAGTGGATCTGGGAATGATGGCAATGAAGGGGTACTCCACATTGCTCAAAGCTCCAGCATTACTGGAACCTCAGCATCAGATTGTTTGGTGTCATATACAGGATGAAGATTAATAATTATCATTACTTTGAATATCAGACTATCGACCTCATCTTTATTGTTATAATCACAACATTTTGGTTGATATGTACTATGGCCTTCTTCAGGTGTTTCAATATTGAACTCAGGAGTCCACACAGAACCTCAAACTGAACCCTTTATTTGAACCACTAGGGTCAACTGTTCCAAGTGTTAAGTTATAGTAAGTATTCCTTGTTAGTTATACCAGTTGTTGGGAACCTGCAACCTTCACTCAAAAGTACCTTCCAACCAAATGCCTTATCCTATGTGCTATGTGTCTTTGCTGGACAATTCAGAGGGAATTTGAGGGGCTTATAAACCCTATGTCTCCATCACTAATTCTTAAAAAAAAAAAAAAAATTTGGTAAAATGGTTCCCAAATTGTATTAATCTCTACTTGGTCTGCTCAACATGTCACTGGAGCCTAATGTGCATCGCTTCTTTGAAATGTCTTATCTTCCAGTATTCTTCCCAGTTAATTATTTTAGCTTAATCTCACAAGGTCAGATGGTTTCCCAACCCCTTCCAAATATGGTCAGCCATATCTAACATTTCAATTTCTCCAACGTATTCCTCTAGCCTTATTTTTAGTGGGCGGCAAAAACTAAAATCAGTTTAGAGATTTGAAATGACATTCTTTAATTAGTATCATTTTAATTGCTGTATCTAGTGAGGCAAAATTTCAGAATAAAAGAAAATTCAACATAGGTACTTGATTCAAGTTATCAAAACCATGATAAAGTATTAGAGACATACTTACATATACTAGCTCTTGCTCATAGTAGTCAGAATAATAGGATTATTTACATATAAGAAAATTAATCATTAAAAAAAAAAAAAAAAAAAAAAAAAAAAAAAAAAAAAAGATTAAATAGCTTCAAATAGATTTATTAGCTTCCTAATAAATTAGTTTTTATTTTCTTGCTTTTATGATTATTTTAAAATTAATCTTAAAAGCAAGAAAATTTTTCAAAAAGCTGATTTATTATATTCAATTTAGCAAAAATTAATCTAATTTCAATATTTTTTATTTTGGTCCAAATTTTGTCAATTTGAAGCAAATAAATCAATTTTATTTTCTTACAGCTAATTAATTTTCTTATATATATATCTCCAACACCTACATACAAGCAGGATATGACACAAGGTCAATTTTTTAAGTGGAGTTTAACAGGTTTGAATTCAGAGTTTTCCTTCTCCAAAACTACTTTTCATATCAAGGCTAAAGACCCCAGTCTGCCCTAATATTTGTCCATAGTTGGATAGAGAATGGTCTTTGTTTCATGCTTTCTCAAAGGTTATTAGCACGATTTGAAATGCAATGTACACAGGGTACAGATTTTAATTAATTTAGAGACAGGGGGGTTATTTCGAAGTTAATTATCTCAGGCATTATTGCTCTTCCACCAACTGCTATACTCATCAATTGACCTAACCTAATAGATATATAGCAACCTTAAAATCTCTTCCTTCACACCACAACATCATTATATCACCATCTGACAAAGGCAGAGATGTTGTTATGGATTCTTCAGTCTATAACCAAAAACTGAAGTATCTACTGGACGATAATAATACCTAAGAACAGATATCCCCACTAACTGTTTTAAAAAATATCAATGATTTTAATAAGTCTTACAAAAGAAATTAAATCACAAAAGTGAACAAATATTGGTCTTTGCTAATCAATTACAACCCCA
>OY757929.1:39311656-39671656 GCA_963585895.1 Sepioteuthis lessoniana | reverse complement strand
GTTCTTGTATTTCTGCAGGGGATACAGTCAGCATATTCTAAGCCACAGCAATGGAGGTACAAAGTACTGAGAATGTGATTTGGTTTGTTTAATGGCATATCAATCCTCATGGGTTATTCAATGCCCAAGCCATCCTTGTTGAACAGCAGGGATATTATTTAACCAGTAGCTGAGAGATAATGAGGGTCCATACCTTTCCCAAGAGTTTGACCTCTCTTATGTCAAGGATGCAGTCCAGCATTTTAGGCCTTATACCACTTGGACTCCCTCCTTCATTAAAAGAAATGAAACAATGAAAAACAGTCATAATAGTTGTAATTTACTAAGCTTTTTGCTTAAATGTGGCATCAGACTGCATAAATAGGCTCAAACTCACTTGTGAAAGTTTGCTAGTCTAGCTTGCTAACCATTACACCACTTAAGGTTCTCAAAAACAGTTATAATAGTTTCTATGCAATTTTGGTTGGTATTAGTCTTCCAGAAAAATATAGCTGTTAAAATTTAGACAATTTTGAAATATGAAACCAAAGATATAGGAGAGGAAAAGAAAAATCATTCTTAACCCAGACACTCCAAAATAGACACTCACTTAAGGAAAGTCAAATGGTTTAAGAAAAAAAAAAGATGGGAGGAAACCTTGAAACAGTGAAATATAAAAAGTTGGTTAATTTGCTTCAAGGAAGATTATGGTCAGTCCAAGTGAGAAACAATTATTCCTTCCTCCTTGAGTTATTGATCCTTATATATATATATAAGGACAATCTGAGACAGCTGGTTAACATCTGTGGAGAAATGAACAAAAGCCTATTATTCCATATATTAATATAATTAAATAAGCATGAAAGAAAAAGAAATCTGAACAATTAGAATAGAAAATTTAGCTACACCCACTTCATATAGACAAAACAAAAAAATAGTAGTCAAAAATATATAATCAGAATGACTAAAGGGGAATTAGCTGTGTAGTGAGCAGGTTGGTTTAGGGTTAAAGCTATTAAGTTTTCAGCTACTTAGCACTAATACACTTAAGAAAAGTAGAAATCCACATCTTAACTCTTGTTTAGGAAGTTTGACAAGAAAGAGTAAAGAAAAAAATAAGCAGTGTAGACAAGTGAACACTTGAACAATCCACTCTTCCCAAATTACCCTAATGATGATATAAAAGATAAAGAAGGAAAGGGGGGGAAAGAGGGGGAGAATGTAAAAATAAGAGATTTAAATTTTGAAAGAAGAGGGAAAAGGAAAAACAGAGGAAAAAAAAAAATGGAGAAAAAAAAGAAAGAAAGAAACAAGAAGAGTGAAGAAAAAGGGAAAAGAGAGAGAGATAGAGACAGAGAAATAGGAGAGAAAGACAAGAGTAAAGAAAAAGGAAAAAGAGAGATAGAGACAGAAATAGGAGAGAGACAGAGAAATAATTACACTACCTTATAACCATCTACATCTATTTAAAGTGTAAAATAACCAGTTATCTATTTATCTCCCATTTATGATTTTACTTGAAATGAAAGCTTTTAACCAGATTTAACTTATTCAGAAGATAGATAACCTGTACAAAAAAAGAGAAAGAAAAAAGAAAGAAAAAAGGGAAAAGGAAAAAGAAAAGGAGAGAGAGAGAGAAAATATAAACATTTAAATTTTACTTTTATTAGAGTGTAGACATTCATTTTAAGTTATCCTTTCATTCCATTAAAAGAAAGTCTCAATAGTTACTAAAATAACACTTATTAGTATATCAAATGTGGTCTCCTTGAGACCCAAAATAATGGGCTCATGATATATAATAAAGTAGGACACAAATAATTAAGTCATGGATTATAAATATTCAATAAGTCTTTATTCTCTTAATACTATTAAGTATTTATTTTTTTTAACCAGTCAGTTTTAATTAGCCATTTCATCCAGGGAATTTTTAGCCAATTTCAGATCTACATGAAACACTTTAAACGAAAGAACAAAACTTCATCAAAAAGACAGCTGAAGAATAAATCAACCATGATACTGCATATACTTGTGCTTCACACAACTTTTTAAAAATCAAATTTTAGCTGAATACTTGTGATGAGTTGGATTATACGCGAGATACAATCTTTGAGTGTGTAAATAGTTTGTCGAGGCTAAACCTACACCAACCAGTAAACCAACAATTTCTAGCAGTAAAAGTCAACAAGTAGTCCCAAATAGTATCAGATGATACTTAAATACTTATATCACAAAAGAGAAATAAATTAGAATTGTCAGGAAAAATTAGAAGAGTCATTCACATTATTTATTTAAATTAGCAAATTTGTATCAGTAGTGATACCACATTCATTGCATCAACAATAATGCTTACTATGATAATTTAAAAGCTGAAAGACAAGAAAGATCTTCTATTAAGCTTATTGTTGTATAGTAGCTCATACCACGTGACTTCCAGTATCGCAGAAGTATAAAAGACGTCATGTCTCTTTAGCATGGGGAAGCAGAAAGAGAAACAGAGAGATAGCTCAGAAGGATGCCGGTCAGTATTAAGACCAACTTCGGACATAACACCAACAGCACGAGACTTATAATACTAGTCGGACTGTACCATTTGAGTTAATAAATAACTAATTCTATTTCACTGTGTATCTTTTCCTTACTACAATACAACACTTATCAAATATAATCTAAGTTTTGTTTTTGGGTTCCAAAATAACAATCACTTTAAGCAAGTACCATCTTAAAAACAAATATTACTTGCCTGTATGTTAATGATTTCTTAAGCCCTAAAAACAATAATGCATAACTTTTTAAAATGTAATAAGTAAAACTAAATAAAATTCATGCCTTTATGAATTTAAACAATGCCATGTTTTTCAATAGTGAGTAAATCTTAGAAATATTTAAACTTTACTTGATTCTTTGTATGTGTATGCGTGTGAGCATACACACACACCACTAGGACATGAATATCTGAGACACATGAAAAACAAGTATGGACTAATAGTAATATTACCCATAAAATTAAGATGAATGTTAACAGGTCCTGTGTGTTGAATGTTTCTTTTTTTTTTTTTTTTTTTTTTTTTTTGGTACTCAAATGAAATATGGACATTGCTTTGTAGACATCTGAAAATATTGGTGCACTTTTATCAGAAGTATTCGAGATGCATTCTAATATCAAGTAGAATACCAAAATACCTAACACAGACATTAGAAAAGCAGGATGCACAACCATTGAGTCTCCTATCATAACAGCCCAAATGCAGTGAGCAGGTCATGTTGTGCGTATGAGTGACGATAGACAAGCAACTCCTTTACAATCAGCTGCATGCTGGCAAACGTCTACAGCAAAATCCTTGGAAGAGGTATAAAGAATGCCTAAAAAGTAACTTTGTGGATATAAAAATAGATCCTAACCACAAG
This sequence comes from Sepioteuthis lessoniana, assembly GCA_963585895.1. Taxonomy (NCBI): domain Eukaryota; kingdom Metazoa; phylum Mollusca; class Cephalopoda; order Myopsida; family Loliginidae; genus Sepioteuthis; species Sepioteuthis lessoniana. The sequence continues at coordinate 39,668,269 of OY757929.1, read as the reverse complement.
GAAAAGCTGGCATTGAGAAGGAGTAAATAGAGAATCCATATGGATGTTATCTATACCAGTTTGGTTAGGTTGGGTTTTATGGCATATCAAACATTGTAAAATATTTAATACCAAATCCAGTTTATACATATATATTAGATATATATGATTTGTAAACATAAGTCAACAAAGTTAAAAAGTTCCAAGTATTGCTATCTATCACTAACAATTCAATGAAACATCAGTCATTTGTTTACACACGGTTAAATGATCTATCAGTTCTATTTCAAAAACTTCAATTTAGCATAAGTCATTTGTTTGCACTCGGTTTAAATGTCAGTTCTATTTGACCCATAGATAGTACTCTATCAGGTATTATCACTCCAGGTCACAGTGGACCTGGAAGCAATGGCAATGAAGAGTACTTCACCTTCCTTAAAGCTCCAGAATAACTGGAGCCTCACCATCAGATTATTTTGTGTCATATGCAGGACATTCATTGTGGAGGAAAGGTCTTATCCCTCAGCATAGATGCAGTTGGTGTATTCTATAGCTCCAGCCAACTGGGTTGACCAGTTTGGAAAGGGAATGCATTGAGCATACAAACCTCAAGCGTCAATTTTGGAAGAGAAACGCCTGTAATGTTGTAAAAGCATGAATGGGTGGCTGTAGATAACAAACATGTGGTCAGGTTTTGCTCTCTAAGGCTGGATGTGTCAATCATCAGAAATATCATGAGAGACAATCCATGAACAAAGGTTTTTCCACAGGAACAAGACAATGTGACTTACATAATATGTAATAAAATTTATAAGTCGGTTTCTGTTCTCAAGAGACATACAATGGTGCACAAGCATCAAATTTGACAAACTGATTTGATCAGTAAAGTGGAGATGACGTCCTTCTTGTGACACATTCGCTTCAGACTTGGTGGATCTGAAGCAGAATTGATGAGTAAAATATATATAAATAAAATCTCACACACACACTAACAAAGAGATTTGGGGCAGTTCTTAAACTGCCTAAAACACATGACATGTCATTTTAAAAAAAAAAAAAAAAAAAACCTAATAGTAACTATTTATTTGCACACAGTTATAAAGTTTCTAGTATTCCATCTAATACATAGTTGGAGCCCCAATAGGGAGTGGCAATGATGGGAGGTACTTTGTATTATCCAAGGATCCAGAGCTGAAACCTTGTTACTGGATGCAATTTAGCATCATAGCCAATATTTTAATGATGCATAAGAGAAATGACATAAAAAGGAAATCTAGCAGTGAAGTTACAAACCATATCAAAAAAAGTGTTTCAGAAGTGCTTAAACCAGTGGGTAAATCACTGGAACAAGAGTATTAAATGCCAAAAGAAATACTTCAAAAGAAAATCAATGTTTTATTCATTGTTTATTTTGGTCATGCTAAAGATAGATTTAGTCTTGATCAGAGATTTTCAAAATGGTCTATATGAACCCCTGGGTGTGAATAAATTTTTGTCAGGGGGAAATAAAAGCATAAGTGTCTACAAGAGATTAATTCAATCATTAGTATTTATAAATCCTTTATTATCTGGGCTAAACTCTGTTTATACAAATCTACTTTGGACCAATGCAATTTTAATATTTTGCAAATTTGTCCTTTAAAGAACAAACAGACAAGTGTCTTGTTTATATAAATCACATAAAGAATTGATTCAAGGATCTCTATAAACATGGAAATTCCCAAATAGATTATTTCTCCATATGATGTTGAAGTGGAAAGTGCAAATTTAGATACCATTCTTAAAGAATTTATTGAAATGACTTTTGATCTTGTAGTTAAGTCTATGTATATATTTAAAAGAAATGGATATCAATGAATGAAAAAAAAACTGTAGCAAAATCTCCCAAGCTTTATGTTGAGCTGATTTTTAAAGCTTTTTTCCAAGTTTGTATATGGTGGAATCTGAGTTTGGTAATGGGCATTATTTACAGACCAAATAGAGAAACACATTGATCATAGAATGTGGTGATTTGCGGCTCAGACTCATACACCTGCAACTTGATATTTATTTCCTCAGTGCCAATTGAACTCATCTTTTTCATTAAAAAATAATTAAAGAATTTAAGTCGTGTATCAAGACTAACATTTAAAGATGTGGAGGAGTAAAGAAATACAATAACAAAGCTACAATTCATATCAAAAGAGGAGTTGCAGGTGCTTCAACCAATGAGAAACTCGCAGGAATAAGTGTGTTAAATGCTAAGAAGCTTATTTCAAAAGAAAACTAATGTTTCATCCACTGTTCATTTCTTTCTTGCAGAATACAGCTTCTTCAGTCTCTTTTGAACACACCTCATAAACCTTAAGAGAACTGATATGGAACCTCAGACCTGCTGCTCAGACTTTTTCTCTACTTCATAGATTAGCACTTAAATGAACTGTAAGATTCAGTCAAGCATAACATGCTACTCCAACTTGTGTTTCTCTAAAACAGTAGCAATATAAAGAAAGGAAATATGGAGAAGAGCTCATGAAGGCATCTTAGTTTTCAGATTGATCAAAGACAATTATTGATCCTCTTGGGGATGTAAAGTATTCTTGTTATTATGAATTTAAACAGTCTGGAAAAATAACAAAACGTTATTGCTTTAATCAAGTACATGTGTACTACTAAATTTAAATGAGGATTAAAAACAAGGATATATTCAAGGAAAATAATTAACCAATTAAAGAAACATTTTCCAACACAAAGATCTTTCTTCCCAAAAGAAAATCTACAAAATTAGGTTTTGTCTAATGAGTGGAGTGTTTGCCAATGGTCTGGGAGACCCGGGTTCAATCCCAGGTCGAGTCATACCAAAGACAAAAAAAATGGAGCTTGATGCCTCTTTGCTTAACACTCAGCATTATAAGGTAAGAATCAAGGGTAAAGTGGAGCAATCCAGGGAATGGAGTAGCACCCTCCTCTACACCTCGGTGTAGTAGCTATTGAAAAGGGAGCCTTCAGGTTACCCTCGACTATGGTCGCCAACTTAGTTATCAATTTCCACTTAATAACGTTTAAATGCTTATAAAAATAATAGTTTGATTTAGTTTCTTTATTTAATGACTTATCAACTTTCATGGGTTATGTAATGCCAAAGTTATCCTTGTAGAAGAACAGTAATGGTACAATTTAACTCATAACTGAGGAGAGGGGATCTCATACCTTTCTCAAGAGAATTAATCGGAAAGTGAATATAATAGCATGACTGGAGTTCAAACTTACTAATCACCTCTATATCTATTGTAGTCACAACAAAAAAACACATTAAGCATGTTTTAGAAGGATAGTAGTGATACTATTTAACCTATAGCTGAGGGATAAGGGACTTCATATCTTTTCCAACGATATCAGTCAAAAGAGAATGTAATATTGCAACTGGATTTCTAACTTGCTTACTACAATGTCACAGTCCAGCACATTAGCCACGATACCACGGGGACTCCCCATCTATGAAATAAAAGAACTGAACTCTAGAATGTTTAGAGTAGTGAATGACATGTATTATTGAGGAAAAAAGTTTAATAGTTTAGTTACATAAGCTGGGTTTTCCTTAAAATGCCATCATCAATTGTCTGCTTCAATCTCTTGATTGAATACTTTATTTCTTTTTATAGCAACACACTGATTGTATTTACATTATATGATGTAAGTAAACAGCATGGGAAAAAAAGCTTCTGGCAAGATGTTAATTCACTTTTTATCCTTGGGCTAACAAGTTAAAATCTCCAAATTTTCACTCACTTTTCTGTCATATATCCACACAAACCACAGCTTAGTAGAGCAAGATTTATACAATAAATTCAGAGGTACTATTGCACCAACTCATACACTTTTGCATATTCAACTTAACTCACAGGAGTTAGATACTTAAAAAAATTTATAAACAAAGTAAATAAATTTTGAGCCAAATTGCAAAAATCTGGTAGCTGATTGATGTAGCCAGAAACTATCTTAAACTTTCACACATTGTCTGTATAATGAGTAACACAAACAGACCATATGCTCATTTTTTAATAATAGTAAGTCAATCTACTGGCTCAGTTTGCCTTCTAGATTAAGAAAAGTTATACTGTCTTCCGAGAAAGAAGAATTAATTTCAAATTCCTTTCCATCTTGGTATTTTCAAAGTGAAACCACATAAGATTTAGATAAACTAAGAATGTTATGTGATTTTTTTTTCTTTACCTAAGAATTGTTTTTTTGTTTTTTTTGCTGGGTTTTTTTTTTCTTTAATATATCCTATTTGTCACATACATATTTGCTCTTTCCCCACCTCCACTTATTATCTTCAAACTTTTTGCTGTACTTTTTGTGTTACCATCCTGAACTCTCTGTCAGCAAAGTCTATTCTATTCTGACTGGCCATCATGTGGGATTGATATAAGAACAAGATCTTTTTCATACTTACAAAAGAATTGAGTTGCTTAATATCTTATCTAAAAGTATTTTTATGAAAATTTCTTAACATTTTAAAGTAATTCAAAATTTTCACCGGGCATTTTTATACTGAGAGATTAGGTTGTGTTTTATAGGATATCAATTCTTGCAGCTTATTTAAAGACAAATCTTTTATATATATATATGATTTGTAAACAAATAATTTGTAGGTAACAACTTTTAAACAAGCCAGAACTAATTTGCACATGGTTAAATGGTTTCAAAGATTGCTATCTAACACTAGTAATTCTATTCAACATTATTCTTGCCCAGTTGGCTAGGGCTGTCAAATACACCGAATGCACCTCTGCAGAGGGGTAAGACCCCCCCCCCAATGAGTGTCCTGTATATGACACTAAACAGTCTGTTGGTGCGGTTCCAATAATGCTGGGGCTTTGGGTAATGCGGAGCACCCCTTCATTGCCATTGCTCCCAGGTCCACTCTGGCCCAGCGTGGTAGCACCTGATAGGGCCCTATCTATGGGTTAAATAGAACTAAAGGCATACTTATGCTAAACTGAATTGTTTGACTAAACTGAATAGATTGAAATAGAAATATTTTTGACAATTAAACCGTACTTACATTTAAACTGCGTGCTTATGCTAAACTGAATTATTTGAAATTTAACTGTTTTTGACATTAAAACTGTATTTACACTAAATTTATTTGTTTAATATAGAACTGTTTTGACATTTAACTGTAAGTAAACAAAATCTGTACTTATACAAAGCTGAATTAGAACTGCTTGACTAAACTGAATAGCTTGAAATAGAAATGTTTTTCACAATTAGACCGTACGTACTTTTAAACTGCATACTTATGCTAAACTGAAGTGTTTGAAATAAAACTATTTTCATAAAAATGGATTTGGCATTAAATAACCCACAAAGGTTGATATGCCATAAAACCCTAAACCAACCAACCATCAACATTATTCATGCTTTTACACAGTTAAATGGTTCTAAGTATTGCTATGTAATACTAACAATTCAATTAACATCAGTCATTAGTTTGCACGCAGTTAAATAGTTTCAAGTATAGTAAATGAGTAAATACTTCTATTTGACCCATAGAGAGGAACCTAACAGGTACTACCACTTTGAGGCAGAGTGGAACAGGAAGTAATAGCAATAAAGTGGTATTCCACATTCTCCAAAGCTCCAGGACTGGAGCCTCATCAAATAGTTTAGTGTTATGCCAACTGCATCTCCGATGAAGGGTAACTCCACTTCAATCAACATCCTGGATATATTTTACAACCCCAGCCAACTAGACTGAATAGGAAATTACATTTTTTGTACATTTATAATGACATTTTTGGGTAGTCATTTACTTAAGAGTTTTTTTTCTACACACAGTTATATGATATCAAGTAAACGAATCTAATAAAATATACACACAGTTGTATGGCTTAGAGTAATTTCTATTTAATAATAACCATTTGTTTGCATATTGTTATATGGTTTCAAGTAACTAACTAATAATAATGCTTAGTGAACAATTACCTTCAAGCAAGTATTTTTAATACAAATAATGTACTGTTATATGGCATCAAGTATTTCGATCAAATAGGAATAACTTTTAAATAAATCTATTTGATCCATACACAAGATCCTAACAAGAATTACCACTCTGGGTCAGAGTGGACCTGGGAGTAATAGCAATGTAGGGGTACTTCACACACCAGATCTCCAGAACTAGAGCATCAATATCAAATGCAGTTTAATGTCATAATAGAGACACCCTATTTTTGGGGGAGGGTTGGAGGGGGCCCGTCTTATATTCAAAGTATTCTAACCCCAGTCAACAGGACAGGATTAACTGACAAGGAGGTAATTAGAAAATAACCAATTTTCTATTATAGCTAAGTTAATTTGAAGAAATTTGTTGATTCATTTGGCTTTACATCAAAAGTAATAATAATCCTTAATTAAAGAGAATCTAATGGTTGGTTGGTTGTTTTACGGTGTATCAACTTTTTCCAGGTCATTTAACACCAAACTAAGAACAGTTTTTTGTTTACACACAGTTAAATGATAAAACAGTTCTATTTCAAACAATTCAGCTGAGCATAAATACACAGTTCAGTTCTATTTGACCCATACATAAGAACCTATCAGGTGCTATCACTCCTGGGGGGGTCACAGTGGACCTGGGACCGATGGCAATGAAGGGGTACTCAGCATTCACCATCAGATTGTTTAGTGTCATATACAGGACATTCATTGAGGAAGTCATACCTCTCTGCAGAGATGCAGTCAGTGTATTCTGCAGCCCCAGGTGACTGAATCAAGATTCAAATGTTCACTCCTTGAAAAGCAGACTGTTACTACCTATGCTACCTACTTACCTCCAGGCTAACCATATCACAGAATTACTCAACATTTACAACTAGTTTTAAGAAATTTCCCTCACACAGAACTTTCACATTCATTAAAACAAGTATAATCAAAGAATGTGTTACTAAATACTGTATGTATTTACTTAACTCTTCTACCACAGGTAGAATAAGACAAAAGCTTAACTGATCTTAGAGTTTTCTTTTTCTTAGCCTTGGTAAGGCAACCAACCTAAGAAAGAAAAAAAAAGTTTGCCCTACTATTTTCTCATTGCTGGAGAGAGAACAGATGAATTTATGCCTCTCTCCAAGAGCATAGAAATTTCATGTGTACCACAACAAAGAAAACAATATTGGAAACATGAATATAATATCTGGCCACAGTAAAAGAGATATATAAACTATTAGCAACAATAAACAAGTAATCTTCATTGAACAATAGGAAACCATAGATCCAATTATATAAGAATTTGGTCACAGTATATCCAAACAATATACCTATTCAGACTTCTGATTTTTTTTCCCTTCTTTATAGAATATTTTTCCTACCAAGTTTACATCTTTATTTTATCATTGTCATCATCATCTAATTTAGTTGTCAGGGAAACATTTTCTAGGAACGAACACACTGCACTTGCAAGAGAAAATCTTCAATATATAAAAAATAAATAAATAAAATGATGACAGCCAAGAGGAGAGATAAAGAAATGACAAGTAATCCATTAGAAGGCATTATCAATATGCTGATAACTATGTTTATCACTATATACAGAGCATTTAATGATAAACATTGCTAAGCTTAAATTTCAATTTTTCAAATATAAGGTCCAGAAAAATGAAATAAAAATGCAAATAGAATTAAAAGTGCGACTAATGAGTCTTTGACTCTTCATCAATAACGATGGTCAACAAATTAAAAATATTTTAGTGTATCCATTCTTTCTTTTATTATTATTAATAATAATAATAATAATCTTCAGTCTAGCCCATTGGTATAATGATTAGAGTGTTTGCCAATGGTATGAGAGACCTGGGTTCAATCCATGGTTAAGTCATAACAAAGACTAAAAAAAAAAAAAAATAAATAAATAAAAAAAAAGGTAATTGATGCCTCCTTGCTTAGCACTCATCATCATGAGGTATGAATAGGGTAAGTAGAGCATTGAAGGGAAAGAGATAGCACCTGCCCTTCATCTTGGTTAGGTAGCTATTGAAAAGGGAGCCTTCAAGTCGCCCTTGACTACAGTCAGCCAACTTACATATATCCGTCATTGACAATAGTGTTCATTGATTGATCGATTTTAACAGCATATTGACCCATCACTAGTATTTATGCCAAGAGGTTAGGGAATCACGTTTATATTTGCATTTTTTGTGTAATTATTCCTTACAAGATTTTTTTTTTTTTGCTTTTTATTCACAGTCCAATAGAATACAAATAATTTTTGAACAGATTTCACTCAAACATAGGACCCTAAAAAATTCCAAAATGAATGGGTACTCCACACTTGCCACAGCTCCAGAATGAGAGCCTAATCATTAGATACAGTCAAGTGTCACACCCAGGACATCTTTGGGAGTTTTACACCTTCAACAGAGGATACAGTCAGTATATCCTATGCTACACCAACAAGATATGAAAACACAGTTCAGTTTTACATTAGATTACATAATAGCATATGCAAGTATGGAGATTATTTTTCTTGCCTTCTTTTAAACTGGGCCTCACAGCCTCTGGAGCTGTTGGTAGAATTTGGAAGTGGAAGAAAATGAAACAGTATCTGACTATTCTGCTCCAAACTGGCTTAAACATTTTTTTTTTAAGTGATACTGCTTTGTCTCTTGCATCAAATCTTAAAAGTAGATTACTTTTAGACTTTGTTTTAAAATGTAATTTAGGAAAGAAACTAACAACTACCAATAAAAAAAATATTTGAGATAAAATATATCATAAAAATGAATAAAAATTCCCCATTATCTCAATTGTTTTACAACCACCAGGAATATTTACTTAATGGATTAAAATAAAACATTAAGAAGCAGTAGAATAGTAGCAAAGTCAATGGGCACAAGTTAGCATTAAAATAATAACCTGATCATTATTTTATTTTCTCTTCCTTGCCAATTGAGTTTTTTTTTAGTACTATATATGTAATCATCAAAGCGGACAAATGAAATTTTTGAAATTATTTGTTTAATAAACACAATCCATAATACCACAGAGCTCCTCTGTTTATGTAAACAAAGGGTAACAGTTATTCTAAAAGGAAATGAAATTAGCAACCAGAATTCAAATACTGGACATTTTACCTCAAGCTAATGCCCTTGAGAAAGGCATGAATTCATATCTCTCTCTCTCTCATAGCTGGTAGGGAGAAAGAGATATGGAAAATAGTAAAGCAGACAGGGTTCTTTAGCCTTGGTAAGACAACCAGTCAAGGAGAAAGAAAACACAAAATTCAAACCAGCTTTACTCCACATTAAAATTGACCTAATGTCACATCCAGCTTATGGTGGAGGAGTTAGGTAAATACATATATTTGCTTGGCAATACATTCTTAGATATAATTGATTAAAATGAAAGTTCTATGTGAAGGAATTTACATAGAGTAGTCATAAATGTTGAAGAAAGATTCTGTGATATGACGAACCTGGAGGTAAGTAGGTAAACTAGCTATACTCCACCATTTGGTCTTGTGTTACGTCCAGCCAATGGAGGGCGGGGGGGTAAAGACATACATAAACAAATCATTTTCATACCTTAAAACATAGTTAAATGTTTAAATTCTTAATTTAGGAGATTTATTCTTGTACAACGAAACTTAATATATAATGTAACCTCACCTCTTTTGGCAGCTAAAATAGAACATATTTTATCCATTTATATAATATGACCCTCACTCCCAAATATAAACAATATATATAAATTTTTTTTTCAAGAAACTCACTACAAATTTTAAAATGTAACATAAAAGCCTAAGTCACTGTATTTGTTTGCTGGTTTGTGTGTCAGTCATGAGAAAAAGAAAGAAATCATATCTTTACAACAGCTCTGTGCTGATACAGAAGGTAGGCTGGAAGACCACCTGAGAGTGATGGACAATAGAGACAGGCAGTGAGAGAGGGTCAAGAAGATCCATGCTAACACCGTAACATGATGATGGTGATACTTATGACACTTTCTTTTAAATCTAAAGGCAAGAAAGAGAAACTAAGAAAACAGAAAATTCCAACTATGTTCCAACTTCCCCACTAGATACCATATTCTATATATTCATAGCTTAAACTTTTCTCATCCAGTCTTGACTACCACAACACAAAATCTTAATTTTCACAAATGTGTTACTTTTCTGTTTCCAGTGGAATAAGCAACAAGTCTAAGCTCAAAGTGGATTATAGGTTTCATTTCTTTGTTTTAATGGTATATCAAGTTTTGTAAGTTATTTAATGTCAAAGCCATCCTTGTAGAAGAACAGCAATGATACTATTTAACCCATAACTGGGGGTATAAAGGAGTTCATGCCTTTCTGAAGGATATTAGTCTAAAAGTGAATGTAATAGCATGCTTAGAGTCAGAACTGGTTTATTTCAAGGACATAGTTCAATTCTTTGGCCATCATGCAACAAGGTTTGGTTTGATGTCTTATCAACCATTGTAGGTTATTTAATGCTAAATCCTTTTTATACATATATATTAACTATCTGATTTCTTAATACATTTGTGGATAACATTTTTAAATGAGCCAGAGCTCATTTTTTGCACACTGTTAAATGGTTTCAAGTATTGCTATTTATCACTAACAATTCAATATCAGTCATTTGTTTACACACATTTAAATGATCAAACAGTTCTATTTCAAGCAATTCAATTTAGCATATCATTTGTTTGCACTCAGTTTAAATGTCAAACAGTTCTATTTGACCCATAGATAGGACCTTATCAAGTGCTACCACTCCAGATCAGAGTGGAACTAGAAGTGACGGCAATAAAGGAGTATTTCATATTCCCCAAAGCTCCAGCACTGCTGGAACCTCACCATCAGATCATTTAGTATCATATCCAGGACATTCATTGAAGGAGTCTTATCCCTCAGAATAGATGGAGTTGGTATATTCTACAGCCCCAGCTGACTGGGCTATATACAACAAGGATTTGATCTTCAAACTGGTATATAGACATTGTGCAGTATTTGAATTTGAGTAGTGAGATCAGGAGAGTGTGGAGTACTCCTTCATTGACATTACTCCCAGGTATACTCTGACAGAGCGATAATACCAATAAAGATCCCATCTACGGATCAAATAGATCTGTTTAAAAAACCCTCAGATTTGTGGAAAAAACTTTAAATGACACAAAAAGATATGAATGTATAATGAATGCAATTCTCAGACCACTAAGCATAAAATAACCCTAGACAAATTGATAGGCTGTTAAAAAAAAAAATCAATCAACCATTCTAAACACTTGTCAAATTTTAGTTTAATTTTAAGGTAATCAAAGTGACAAAATTTGATTTAAATTTACCTAATTTTCTATAAAATAAAAAAGAGCCAAATTCTGTATGTATGTCACTATATTACAACCAAAAGATTTAAAACTAAAGTATAATACTGGCACTCTCCAATTCTTAATTCCAATTTTTATACTAATCTCAAAGTCACTAGTAGCTAAGTCAAAGTCAATAGCCATCACAAGAAAAGCAAAAAAGATAAAAACTATAATTTCTGCAAATTATACATATTTCTACATCATAGTTTTAGTAAAAGCATTGGGGAGCAGCTAAATCAAACCAATTACCTAAGAATCTAGACAAATAGCTTTAATACCATCAGTATGTTTCTTTTAAAAGTTTTCAACATTCTACTACACCAATTCAAGGAAATGGAATATTCTGTTTTTTTCTGATTGACTTTCATATTTCTTGCTCAAATTTGTTTAAAATTGGCCAATTTACTCTTAACAGTATATCAATTCAATATATATAAATTTGGCATTTCCTCCTCAATAATTTAAATTTATTTTATGATCTATATATGAGGTAATTTCACAAGTATTCTCAGAATCAAAGTATTAGTATAAAAATAGTGAAATCTTTGGTGTTAAACATTATCACTCGGTATCATAAATGGCAAGAGTTAAGGATATGTTGAAGACACAAAAAGACACCATTCCTGCATTGTAGGAAGCTGGCAAGACTCAAAACGAGACCTGTCCAGGTGAAATGCTCTTAGTCAGCCATCTTGAAGATAACAAGACAAACTCGTACAAAAATGGTCCAACTGCAATTCCAAATTGAAGACAATAGCTAAAGATAAACATCAGCTGAAGAGGATCCTTAGTTCCAATCAAATGGCCAATTGTAGTGAAATATTCAAAACCTACAATGATACTGGTCTAGCTGTTTCTCAAGCCACAACACTCCAGAGACTCCATCAGCTCAGATATGACAGTAGGATACAGATTTTTAAACTACCCCAAATACGTAAGCAGAAAGGTGTAATATTAACAAGCTAGAAATCATCAAAATTGATCAGTTGATCTATAGAACCAAGCCCTATTCAGTGATCAATCAAGATTCTGTATTTTCTTCAGTGATCATAGCCCCCACATCTGAAGAAAGTCATGATATATGATGCCAAATGCATTAAGGAAAAAGAAAAGCATAAAATTCTCTCCATCTTTAATGATTTGGTGTTGCATGGCTACGACTGGTGTTGGGAAGATCTGCTTCTTTAAAAAGATCAACTAATGCTGATGTTTATCAAGATGAGCTAAATCATTTCCTTATCCCATACATTGGAGACAAGTTTGAGAACAATGTATTCATCTTCCAGGATGACATTGCTCCACCCCATACAGCAAAATCTACAAAAGAATGATTCAAGGAGAAGAGAATACCTGTTCTTAATTAACCTGCAAATAGCCTAAATACAAATCTAATAAAAATTTTATGAGGAATCTTCAAGAGGAGATTAAGAAAATAGTAATCATCAACTCTTGAAGAATCAAAGCAAGTCATTATTGAAGTGTGGGAATCAGTGTGACCAGAGACTTGTCATGATTTAATCGGTTCATTACCAGAACAAATGAAAGAAATAGTAAATGCAAAAAGTGCTATAACAAAGTATTAAGTGTACTAATACAGTCCTTCAAAAGAGTGTTTCTTGATAAATAACACTTTTTTTTATCATTAAGGGTTCTTGGACAATTGTCTTCATCTTTATTGTTATTTCCACAACATTTCGGCCGATATGTCCTCCAACCTTCTCCAGGCATTTGTTGAACTCGGGAACCTTCACGGAACTTCAAACTACGTCCTTTATTGAATCCACGGGGATCGCCTGTTCTGATTTCGTTAGGTATAATGGGGTACAAGTGTTTAGCATTTCTGTATTGTTACTCGCCTACAGTAACCAATCAATGATAAAAATCATCAAGCTTCGTCTCAGAAATTTAGACAACTAATAACATTTTTTGTTGCTCAAAAACAATTTTCAAGAAATTTTAAATCACAAAGAAAACCTGGTTTGTCAGTGAAATACTACCAGATTATTTTCATATATTGAATTGATATACTGTAAACTGATATAGTGTAAACTGTCAAAATTTAAACAAATTCAAAATAAAAAATATGAAAGTTATTCACAAAAACTGAATATTGCATTTCACTGAATTGCTGTAGTATTTAAAATCCCATTTAGGCACCTCACAAGGTGTAATATTTGCAAGCTAGATTAGCAAACCATAGTTAGTAAGTTTATTTCTCATTAGATCCTTAAGTTCCAAATAAGATAAGCTTAGTAAATAACTACAGTAAATTCAAGCATATAAATCAATCAAGATTTTTAGCTGAAAATTCTGAGTTAGACCTATACCTGCTGTACAGGTAAAATTCCCAAGCATACAGAAGGCTACTGGAAGGCCAAAACTGACCCAGTGGGCCTAAATGAGGATATGAATTCACAATCTATAGTGCTATCACGAAATTGTGCAGATAAACAATGGACCATAGTTGTCTGACTTGCCATCTGGGTGTTGTGATGTTCTGGTTAGTGTTTATTCAGTACATCAGCTGTTGGAAACACCATATGATATAGCATTAATATAATAATTCATTTGCATCACAGTTTCATTATTTTATATCAATCCATGTCTTAAACTCATGTTTGGTTATATCTAAGTTGGAAATGTTTGTAGCAATCAACTGGAGTTACAGTAAGTGGTGTATATCAAATGTTAAGAGCACTGTTTCACTGACTGACCACTCTTTGGTGAAGGTTTGAGTTTTAGTTCCATTGTATAAGTCAACTCTTAGTTTTGTAGAGATTTTTTTCAGGCTTAAAAGACTATTTGGACATCACAATTTACAATATTTCAAATCCTATTCACAGTTTAGGGAAGAAGTCAGGAGGTATTTCAAGTGAGAAAATAACCTAAATCAAAGAAATCCCAAATAGTAACTTTAACTATTTTTTAACTAAATATAAGGCATGTACCTTGAGTAATTACTCGAGGTTGATAGTCTGTTGATCTTTATTACAATTTTCCAAATGGAAAAAAAAAAGCAACTTTATAATACAGCAACAATTTAATACACCAACAAACAACCTTGAAATTAGTTCTATTACACAACTTTGAATAATGAATCAATAGAAACTTTTATCCGATTGTTAACCTATTCATCAGCAATAGTTAGTTGAACAAAAATTATTGATCGGACTGACCAAGAAAATAGAAAGGGAACAGCTTGAATTTATTTTTTTAAAAAAAACTTTAAGTAATTCTTTGACAATAAAAAGACGAAGAAAAAAATATTAATTTACAAGATTTTCAGTTTATTTTGTATAAGGAATAAATTCAAAACAAAATCAAAGGATTTTTATTAATACATTCAACATACACAAACTCCTGAGTCTTTAGCAAATGTAAGATGACAAAAGGTTAGGTTCTGTTGGTTGGTTTTATGGAGTGTTAACCCTAATTCGGTCATTTAATACCAAAGCCATCCTTGTAGAAGTAGCAGTACTATTGAACCCATAACAGCGGGGTACGAGGGGATGATAACAGGGTTCATACCTTTCTCAAGGGTATTAGTCTAAAAGTGAATGTAATAAAGCAACTAGAATCTCAACTAACTATGATGTTGCAGTCCAGCACGGAAGCCTCAGAGATTTCTCCCTTATATAGTTAGACATAACAATTCCTATTTGATAATAATCATCCTTTGTACACAGTTGTAACATAGCCATACATGAATATTGAAATGTACATAGAGTGTTCATAACATATACACATAGAACATAGGAATCCCGAAACACTAAAAACACTTATGACTTCTTAGTTCAGGTACGAAACTTTATTACCTTTGAGTTAAAAGGTTTTTTGACATAAGGAGAGAGGCACCATCTTTCTATGCTGGCTTTTCCATCTGCCCCCCACAACACGTGTGGCACACGCCACAAGGCCACAGCAAGCAAGAGAAAGTCAACCGTCTTCTTCTGAGGTAGGACTCAACTCTCATAACTGACTTTTTCAAATCTCCCCAAATCATCCGCGCACGCTTCCGGTGCATGACGTCATTCACATCCCACCGTCACATTTTCTATCTGGGGTTTTTATTTTGACATCTGTGAACGACATGTTAACACCTGCGCTCAAGTTTGCACCTAAATAACCCATGTGCTGAGCCAAAAGGTTCTCAGCCTAACTAAACCCTGCTGTTATTGCTCATTATCAAATGTGGTTTGTAGCAGCATCCATAACATGACTGCAATACCATGACTGTATTATTATATACTGAGATTGAAAACATACAAAAGAATTATGTCTAAGATGACAGAATGATAACCATTTACTAACTTACATACTGAAGTTACAACTCTTCAAATGTACTAGTAACAGTCAACTATACAAGCTTGTTAACCATTATACCACTCAAGGAAACCAGGATTAATCATAATAAATACTTCATGCAAATGAATTAATATTTAAAGAAGTGAATCATTTTTTAGCAGAGTTTTAAAGAGACATTTTCCTTAATTGACCAACCTTGACCATTTTGTTTCTTTATAACCTTCTTGTTAAAACTGAGAAAGAAAAAGCCAACACTTGAAAATATGGAGAAAAATAAAAGCAATTTAACAATATAGTAACAATCTGATATACTAATTTTAACAAACAGAACCTTGAAATTAGTTCCTCTTCACAACTTTGAATAATCTAATAAATCAATAGAAAATTTTTTCCCCCTATTCCAACCAATTCATCAGCAATAGTTGTTTGAACAAGATATATTGATTGGACTGACCAGGAAATTGAAAGAGAACAGCCTGAATTACCCCCTCTCAACCCCCATAATTAGATTCTTAACGCCTCTTCTGTTTTTTTTAGACCCCACTTCCCTAAAATAACACAAAAAAATCCAAACAGAAATAGAAGCAAGTAGAGATGGTAGAAATCGCAGTGAAAATATAGAATGAGAATACAATAATCAACTTAGATTGTATATACAGGGCAGGGTACTGTATGCCAATTGATAAAATATCCTCTCATTAACCACAGCCTTGTCGTCAAGGTTTAGTATAAGCAGAGGGATAACAGCTCCCCACCAAAAAAAAAAAAAAAAAAAAAAAAAAAGAGTATGATATTAAGCTGCATCTGATGATGAGGTTCCAGTTCTAGAGCTCTAGGAAGTGTGGAGTACCCTTTCATTGCTATTACTCCCAGGTCTACTCTGATCCAAAGTGATTATTTCTATTGGAGTCATCTATGGATCAAATAAAACTGTTTGAAAATTATAAGTATCAGATAGAATACTTAATACCATATAACTAAATTATTTCTATTAAGAATAGTTAATGAAAGCTACAATTAGATTATTAGTAGTAGATACTCGAAACCAAACAACTGTGAGCAATTTATTTGTATTGGATTGGAATACTAGATATAACATAAAAATGAGGGAGGAAAAACAAAAACAATTATACCAAAAATATAAATATGAATGCTATTTTTGAACCACAAGACTGGTTGACATGCCATTAAAGTCAATAATTCAAGAAAAAAAATTTTTTTTTAAATAATCAAAAGAATCTTAAGAAACATAGAAAACTAAAAAGAATGCCTTTCATAATAAAGGAAAAAAATTCAAAGATTTCCAATTTCTAAGTTGTAGAACAACCATTATTAAACACTCAAAAACTAGGATGAGTGTACTCGTCTCAGTTATTAGTCAGAGAATGTTTTAGCCCTTGTACTCCTTTGGGCCTTCTTCAAGTATAGGTCATAAACAATAAACTTATTGGAATTTTTAACCAATGTTGTTCTCTTTCTGCTGTCCATGCTAAGAGAATATCCTGGATCAGTTAATCTCAATTATAAATTCATTAGGAAGAATTAACTGATACATGATATCCATTAAACATGAACAGTGAAATAAGAAGAATCTACAACCATGTATCAACTAAAAGGCTCAGTTTGAAATTCCCAGAAGGTTACCAACTACAACAGATACTCAAACCACATCTGCTGGTGTGGCTCATGTTCTGGAGAGTGTGGAATACACTTTCATTGCCATTACTGTCTGATCTACTTTGTTTTGGTTTCTTTGTTTAATGCAGATCAACCCTTTTAGTTTATTCAATGCCAAAGATCTCCTTGTAGAATAACAGTGATGCTATTTAACCGATAGATGATTGTGAGGGATAAAAGTGTTCATATCTTTCCCAAGAGTATTAGTCTGAAAGTGAACATAATAGTGCGACTGGCATTTGAACTCTCTTACTACAATGTCGCAGTCCAGCACATTAGCTACTACATCATGGGGACTCCCAAGGTCCACTCTGACCCATAGAAGTAGTACCTGTTAGAGTCCCATCTATAGGTCAAATAGATCTGTTTGTAAAATATTACTATTCGATATTATCACGTGCAGAAAAAGTCTTGAGAAATGACACAAAACAATGAATGTGATTCCCTAACCTCTCAGCATAAAATAACCCAAGGTGGGTTGACATATCATTTAAACCAATCAATAAAAAGCCAGACAGTACAACTGCTTCAATGTTACTATAACAACAACCAAAATACAAACACTAGCCCATGTAAATGAAAGTATGTATTTATTAACACCTCTACATGAGCAGGATGAAACATAATGTTAATTTTAAAGAGTTTAACAGGTTTAAATTCAGAGTTTTCCTTTTCCTAAACCAGTTGTCATACCGAGATTAAATAACCCAGTATACCCTACTAATTACTCATAGCTGGAGAGAGAATAGTTAGATTCATATCATTCCTAAGTGTATGAGCATTATGTGAAAGTCAAACAGCCTAATTCAGGATTTGAACTCAGTTCACCCTATCCAACCACAATAACCATTACACCACAAGCAACTCCTAAATCAATGTATAATCTTATAAATCATCAAATTTCTATCTGTCTGTACAGCAAAGGTTCTACCATTTCGGGCCTGATTTCAACACAAATTTCTATGAATTATTAGAGTATTTCTTCAGATGACCTCCACATTTAGGTCATCAGTTTAAGAAACAAGAAAAAAAATTTAGTTCAGTCAGATAAGTATGGAGAGTGCTGCTCTAGCATAATCCAGTGTTTAGCCAAAAAAATAAATAAATAAATAAATAAATAAGACAGCTTGAAAATATTTTTCTTATAAATTGGTATTGACTTACATAGACAGCAGACTTTATCATATCACTAACTCACTGTACATACATCATTTTATATTTTAAAATAAAAAAAATTTAAAGATTCAGTCTTGATAATTTTTGATCACACCGCTCATATATTTACCTCACCCCTCTACACAAGCAGAAGAGGGTTAGGTAAATATATTTGACCACAAATAACTAGTTGCTCAAGGTCAAGCAGAATTTAACAGGTTTGAATTTAGAGTTTTCCTTCTCCTAAACTAGTCGCCATAGAAAGGTTAAAGAACCTAGTCTGCCCGACTATTTACCCAAAGATGGAGAGGGAATAGTTGAATTCATACCTTTCTCAGGGGTATTTGCAAAATGCAAATAGCTTCATCCAGGATTTGAAATCTGGTCACTGTGTCCATTTTCTAGGATGATAACCATTACATCACAAGCACCTCCACAAATCATACCTCTTATATACCAAAGAGATTTAATCAATCAGTATTAATTATATCTAAAAGTGGATGGAGACTCATGAGTCAAAATTATGATGCCATAATGAACACTTAAAACTTAAAGATTCAACCTTGCAATCACCAAAACTAGTCATTCAGCAGTCCATGCAAAATTGATCTTTATGTTCAGCCTCACCAAAGCATGCTGACAGTACAAATTCCTTTGACTCTCACCATCCATCACTATCAACCATCACTTTTGGAAAATCCTCTAAATGGCACCTAGTGTCCATATAGAACTGACAAATGTAGGTTTTTGCTGGTAGGCCAACACTGGTATGTCCATGGGTAGTAATCCATAGAAGAATGTCGCTTATGAAACAGTATGTAGTATCCTTGTATAGTTCCCATCTAGTTTTTTCTTCAATAATTTTTAAGAGTTTAAGGTGTGCAAACATACAGTAGTACTGACATGGCTACATCTGGCACATTGGCCTAGTGGTTAGAGTGTTTGCCAATGGCCTGGTAGACCGGGGTTCAATCACAGGTCAAGTCATACTTAAAAAAGAAGAAAAAAAAAAAAGGTACTTGATGCTGCCTTGCTTAGCCCTCAGCATTATAACATATGTATCAAGGGTAAAGTGGAGCAATCCAGAGAAAGGGAAAAGGGAATTGAAAAGGGAACATTTGAGTCACCCGTGATTATAACTGGTTTGGTGGGAAGAGTGTTTGCTAAAGGCCAGGGAGACCCGGATTCAAACCCAGGTAGAGTTGCACCAAAGACTAAAAAGAGAGAGAAAAAAATGGTACTTTATGCCTCCTTGCTTAAAACTCAGCATTATAAGATTCAGATGGATCAAGGATAAAGTGGAGCTATCCAGGTGAAGGAGTAGAACCCTCAGCACCACAGTGTAGTAGCTAATGAAAAGGGAGCCTTCAGGTCATCCTTGATTACAGTAACCAACTTTACTTTTATATCTGTTATATACTGCCTCTATGAACATTAAATAGGTATGTTCCAATTCTCATAAATAGGTTGGATACTATTGTAAGAGGGGTTAATATGCTGACTAAGTAGTTCACCACTAGCAGTGGGTGACCTTCATGCTGCTGGTGAGTATTTTATTTTGTTAATGTAACAAAGATTCCATTTCATTTCCAACCTCTGTCTTTGTTATTTCTCATTCAGTAACCTTTTGTTAGGTTACAACAATATCTGAGAGTCAGATGGACACTAAGTAATCAAAATTGTTATTATGCCACAATGTCTTCAACTTGGCAATCACCACAATTAGTCATTGAGCTATCCATGCAGAATTGACTTTCAAAACAGCACAATACATGACTACTTAAATGTATCATTTTATAGAAAACTTCTTACTTTCCAAATTGTAATAATTTTTTTCCATGCTCTACTTTTTGAATTTCAGAGTAATCAAACTATCAACAAAATAAATAAAAAAGAATTTTTCTATTTTGTTCATAAGTTTCAAAGAAAAGCTACTGAAATATCAAACATTTAGCCAACAATTGGTTTCTGATCATACAGGTCAGCATTAGTTCAAAAAAGTTTCAGTAAGAAGATACGAGTCTATATTAAGAATACCAAGAAAAGAAAGCAATCTTTTGATGATGACACACTAAGCTTTTTTGATTGATTGATTTTAACAGCATGTCAACCAGTCAAGGGTTATTTTATGCCTGAAGTTAGGAAATTGCATTCATATTTGTATCTTTTTGTGTTGTTGCTTTTTTTAAGTTTTTTCATACAGTTCTATCAAATATGAATAATTTTTAAAATAGATCTATTTGATTTATAGATAGGACCCTAACAAGAAATACCACTCTGGGTCAGTAAGAACCTGGGAGTAATAATAATAAAAGAGTACTCCATGTTTTCTTTACAACTCCATATCAACCACAGAACACATGCAACCCTGTTGGGAAAATTGGGATGAAAATAGCCACTCACGTTAGAACATATGCTCCGCGTGCAAGATTCATTTTCTCGATTGGAAAAAACATGGCCACCCCCAGCAAGCTTATATTGCAAACGGTCACGTATCTTCATGCTGGCAGTCATGTAAAACCACGGAGAGTGAAGATGCACATGCAAATGAGGGCAGGCAGAAAAGGACATAAAAACAACGAACGTCAACCACTCTGGTTCTTTTGCTTTGGACAAGAATTGGTCAGAGGAGAAGCAGCGGTCAGTTTAAAGAGACGAGAAGAAGAAAATTGTTGAATACAGAAAGGAAGTTTTTGATCAGTCATTGCATTTTTTTATTGTTAAGAGATGCGATACCTCTACGAGGCACAAACCACTTATTACCATGTTGATTACACTACAGTTACTATTACAAGACAAGGGACATAACTACGTGTTTTCAACTAGCATGTTAGATAACTCAGACTTCAACACTCCAAAATCCCCAGATCTCTAAAACTGGAAATTCACTATCACATGCAGTTTAGTATCATATCCAAGACACCCTTTTCTTTTTGGAAGAGGTCAATATTCTAAGCACTGCAGACAGGGTCATTAGTAGAGGTGAATAGCCAAACAAATATCTAGTTGATTGGTTTAGTTTATTTGCAACTTTCGTAGGTTATCTAATATCAAAACCATTCTTATAGAAGAACAGTAGTAATGCTATGAGCCCCCATAGCTGGGAGAATAAGGAAGTTTATACCTTTCACAAGGGTATTAGTACAAATATTGAGGCTTTAGGATAGCAAAAAAGAGTAACTGTTATTTTTTTTATTATATGAAATAGTTAAGACTTATCTTCCTTTGCTTAAAAGGAGTTTTTAAGCCACAGCATCTATTTAGTTCCAAGATCAAGAGTGAATACTGAAAACCAATTAACATAGAAACTTATTGCAAAATAAAACTGTCAAATTGACTGAAAACAATTACTATGATTATTTGTGTATAATATGCACCCAAAACCTTTGTCATCAAAATTTTGGAAAAAAATTTTAAAATCTTGCATGTATAATACTGTCATGTGGTCTACCACTGAGAGGAGAGAAATAAGGAATTTCCCCTACCCAACCGTGTTTGAATTAACAGGCCGCCAAAGACTGACCGTTAAAAGAGGAAGAAGGATTGTAGGTCGACTTCGGCCGGCCTGTTGAAGAAAGTAATGAATGTAGGTCAGGCTATCTGTACCCCATAACCTCACCCGGGTGGAAGAGATAGTAGTCAGAATGAATCGCCTGACAGGGTAAAGGAAGGAGAAAGAGGCCGAATGATTGGCCAGAACCCTAAAAACGGAAGTATCTTTTTTCTTCGTCAGTAGAAATAGAAAGAAAGAAATCAGTTTAGTGGATGGAGGTCAATGAATGCACGGGCAAATCTCATGCCAAACTCTGAGTGAAGAAGCGAAATAGAGCTCTTGGACAAGATGACAGACGCATTCAACCAAATCTATATAAAATCCCGCTAGCCCGTAAAAGAGAAAATACTCTCAGAAGAAACCCGTCCAAAAGCTAAGTAAACCTTAAGACTCTCTCCCTACACCCTTCCTAAGTACTGCAATTACATACTCTCTCTCTCAATTTAAAGAAGGAAGAAAGAAAAGAATAAGGAAGAAAGACATTTGTATATTTGATATTATCCACTGATAATATAGCTGACACATTAAATATGTGTGTCCGCATGTATTAAAAACCTTGTTATATTTTATATCTCTCCTCGTGTCGAAATTTATTCATTGTGTTGTCTGCCTATCAAGTTGTCTCTTGCATGTTCCTTTTCAGCTTCATTCGCCTCATGTTATTCTTGCTAAATGTCCTACTCGCCTTTAAAAATATTACACGGGAAACTGGAATTGTCGACTACGATAATTAATATTATTATATCTAAACCTAGAGGCCCATATCTTCCATTATCCTAGGGGTAGGAAGAGGTAGTGGTCTGGTGGGTGTGTATGTGTAACGTGAAAAATGGAAACCCCTTGCCAGCGGCAGTCAGTCTAGCCCCAAATTAACCCCCACATAATCTGCCATTTTCCCTACACCCAAAAAGGGAATCTTAACTGGAACTTATTTTGTAAGGGATCAAGTGCCAGGCTGCCCCGTCTTCACACGTGCGAAAAATAAACTCCCGTCCTGGGATAAATATTTAATGGCACCGTCACAATACGCATAGACTTTTTAGAAGCAAAATTTAAACTAAATTTAGTTTGTATAAAGAAAAAAAAAAAAATAGGAATTTATATATATTATGTTTAAAAAACAAAATTTACACAGTATCAAGAGCAAAGGCAAGAACATGTTCACACAAAAATATAATAAACTTCTGGCAAAATTAAGTTCATAATTAAAGAAACAAATTACAAACAAACACATTCTAGTGGCTATTCCTCAGTAATGGTATGTAACAGAAGTGTCCATTATACATTAGTTAGTTTGGACCATAGATATAATTTACTTTTGGTTATGCCATCCCAAATGACAATACACATGGCCAGAAAAAATTTAATATTTTGTTCTCCTGTATAATACGCACTGCTAACTTTGGGGCTGAAAAGTATGCAAAAAAAAAAAAAAAAAAAAAAAAAAAAGTCTTAAAACACAAATAATTACAGTATATGAGGTGCAATCAAAAAGTATTGAGACTGAAGCTTTATACTTATGTAAGAAAATTGACATCTAGAGAAAGTGTAAACGAGTCAGAGCAAATAAAAAAATAAATAGATAATTATATATATATATATATAATAGAGAGAGAGAGAGAGAGAGAGAGAGAGAGGAATATATAACAATAGCCATACATTGAGCACTCCCATAGATTTATATGAAATCCCTCAGATATTCTATATACGAATAATCCACACCCATAGTCTTCGAACACCGAGTGGATATTACTGGTATATGTGTATATAATTAATTTTTTTTTCTTTGTGGGGAGCCAGAAAAAAAAAATAGGATCAAGCCAGCACAGCACTCTCCAGACCAACCTCTGCTGGGCAAATGTTTCCTCTTTCCAAAACTGAAAATCTCAAAGTTAAGACTTGAGGACATTAAAAGAAATATAACGATGGCACAGCTGAATTCTTTTTCAAAAGTGGAGTTTCAGAAGTGATAGATATTGTAAACTATGTTTGGAGGAAAAATTAACAATAGCTACATATAGACCAAAGGAATTGCTTAACCAAAGATCTGAAGTATTTAATATTTGCAGACATAGAAAAAATTGGTTAACTAGTGGATAAAAGGATTGACAAAAATTGTTAAAGATGGAGAAAAAGAGAAGGAAGGGAAAGGAAAGAAAGAAAAAAAAGATAACGGGAATTTTTTTTTGTCAGTTTCTCAAATAAAGGTTTGATTGTTTGTCTTATAAATATGCTAATTTTTGTATAGGTGAGGGGTCTTTTTAACCAACTTCACTAACCCACTTCACCGGAGCAATCCTGAAGAGTCATTTGGTAAAACCTAGGTAGACTCGCTCTGGGCCATCTAGAAATAATTTTCATTATATATATAGTACAATTTAATGGAGACTCAAACTCTATTAAGTCATCATATGATGCTACATATTTAGGCACCAGATTCTCTTGTATGTATGTCTTTTTTCAAGACGCCAAACAATAAATTAGTGTTAAGCTTTTTATTCATTTTTTCTTTTTGGTGAACGAGATGTCACAATTGTGGTTGTAGACAGTTTAAGAATGGTCTGAAATAGCCCAAATATGGGTACTTTTGATCATCTTTGAGGAAGTAGGTGCAGCCATGTTGTGGAGTGTTAGATTGATTCTGAGTTCAAGGAATTTTTAGGTGCACGTGACATCAGGTGTGTATACATAGACCATTGGCATGTGTGAGATAGATAGATAGATAGATATGTCACAGTCACAACAAGTATTGTTCAGGCAATTTAACTCCTTATTTATATTCTTGATGAAGAGGATGAATTATCCTAAACATTCAAGGGGGGGGGAACCATAGCCTCTACTTATGGTCACAAAATTATTAATTAGTGGAATTCATTTTAGAAGCTGAAGGTTTGTTTGAATTTCAGCCTTTATTACTCATGTCAAAGTCAACTGCTTATTTATGGTCACAAAATCATTAATTTATCAAATTTATTTTAGGAGCAAAGATTTTCATTCCAGTCATTCCTATTATGCTTGAATTTAAACTTCTACAAAGTCATTACACATGTATAGCTGGATGCTTTTTTTTTTTTTTTTTTGCTAATAATTAAGTATCAAAATTAGACATATCTGTTATGTTAATGATTATTCTCAAAATTATAGACAATATAAAATTATAAATATGTATTATAAAATTCTGATCCGTATAAAATGACAGAATCCATCGAAATAAATTATAATTACAAAAACAATATATATGTCCATGTATGTCTCAAGTAGCTCATTATTATTTCGCCCACATAATGTTAATGTCAATGGAAGTCGTTTACAAATGTTTTAGAATGAGCTATTCTCTCTTCATATCTCACTGTTAACCTAGGAATAATAAATTGATTAAGCTTTGGGAAGGGTATCTTGCTTTGTTTGATAAACATTTTAAATTCATAGAAACACACAAGACCATTATAAAATGTAAAAAGTCACTCAAGGTTAACAAATATATGTTAAAACCATTCGATATTTTCTTAGCTGTTCTTTGAAGAATTTTTTTTTTCAAAATCAGAAGAAATATAAGTAGTTATTTCATTGATGTTGTAAGGCTTTATTTTTAATGTCCAGATATTTATATAATCTTGATATATAATCTAGCAGTGAAATGAGTTCAATTATAACTGTGTTCAGTTAAACTAAGCTTAGTTAATATCCATAGGCATGAAACAAAAAGTACAATTTCAAATTTATCAAAAATTCAAATCATATACCTAAATGTATTCTAGATTTGTTTCTATTCTTTAAAATAAAATTAAAAAGTGGAGAGTAATTCAAAATCGCATATAAATCAAAGTATTTTGATATATTTTTTGTCTCTTATCAAAGAGGAAGAAAAAGAAAATTTAATTTACTTGAGCTAGTTCTATCACCTACTTCAATATGTAAAAATTTGCATATTTTTTAAAAGCAAAGAAAATCTTTTTTTTTTTCAATCATACTAGGGGGAAAAAAAGCTAAAATGTCTCCAACAAATTACACCCAGCATCATTAGTAGCACAGCTATTAAGTGGGGAAGGAAGTATTGTCCTATTTCCATGATTATTTTTCAATATATAGAATTAAGAGACAAAAATAGAAAGTTTTGGGGGTCTTTTTTTAAAAACAATGTTATTTTAGTCAACTACAACTAAAAAAAAATTTAACTTCATGACTTGGAGACATTAATTTTGTCAACAATTCATCACAAATAGATTAAAACAATACATTAATTTATAGCTTTGATTCCAGCTGATAACTGTTTAATAAATGCATCAAAAATAAGAATATGTTTATATTACCACATTAACATACTTTGAATATCCAGATTTGGACAAATAAAATTTATGCAGGATAACATAATAAACTGTAATAATAAACTTGTCCTCACATCTCAAACTCTCACTATACACTAAAGCATGTTTTAGAAAGAGAAAGTGAAAACAAGGGAATAAAAAGCAGTCAGCTGACACCATAAAATTGCAACAACTCAAGTCACTACTGATTACAGCACACACACAGACACGTGTGTGTGTGTGTGTGTGTGTGTGTGTGTGTGTGTGTGTGTGTGTGTGCTGTAATCAGTTGTGCGTGTGTGTGTGTGTTATAAATTTTGGTGAAAGAGTGATTAGGTTATTTATAATCTTTTATTACATTGCCCTTAAATTAAACAAAAAAATAAATAAATTAAAAAAAAAACAAAAAAAAAAAAAACAATGAGCATATAGATGAAAAAAAATTCTAAAAATTCCAATGCTGAGACAGTTCTTCTATTATAAACCTGAACAATTTTCAGATTCTTCTTCCACTTTCAACTCTGCTAGAGAAAGACAAGAGCAGATCAATAAAAACAAAGTGTTGACTGCACTCGTGCACTTGCTAGTGTTGCTGCAGCAGCAGCAGCAGTGGATCACAGTAGTTACTGTCAGTTGAGACACGTGCACAGCCACACGCGAACTGTTGCATCCTGGGAACTAGCAGCCACCCAACACTTGAGAGTTACTGTCCCCAATATGGCACCAGCAAGCAACAACATCTCATACAGTGTTTTTTAAAGTCAAATTTCTATCATTCTTTTATTATAACTATTACAGGAATGTTAGAGCACCAACAGGTTTTAAACCATTTCAAGTATATTTTATCCTTTGAATTATGATTTTCCTAAATGTTTCAAACTGTTCTAACAACTCACATCCAAATCAATAGGTTACAGCCTACAATGTCTCCCTCTACTTCAGGTAACCAGAAGTGGAGGGAGATGAGGTTGTTCAGCTTGAGAGAATTTTTCATATATTTACAATATTTCATAAGCAAACTATTCAGTCTCTCGTACAAATAAAGATAATTATAGTCCATTTTTAGTATATATAAGTATTTATATAGATTATTAAAAATTTTAAAAGTAAAGCAAACATTATATTGACAACTGTTAATTAGATGGCTCAAACAAGAGAAAGCTATTTTCATGGGATCTCTGATTTTAGGTAGATCAATTTCTCCATAATGTTTCCAAATTATCAAGACTTATCTTAAAAGCAGGTCTATAAGAACACCATATAAAATATTTTATTTTTAAAAAAATCTACATGACCACCATATAAAAAAAATTATATTATAAAATATATAAAAGTTATTAAAAGAAAAAAAAAAGAGGGCAGGATACATACCTACAATAAACCAATTTTTTTGACACAAAAAAAAAAAAAAAAAAAAAAAAAAAAAAAAAGGGCTTATCAAAAGAAATGGATAGTGAATAAGAAACCATAAACAAATAATATGGACAAAATTTGCCATGAATATTGTACAAATAGTTAGAATCAGCAATTGATTAAAAATCAAAGTGAAATCAATTAGAAATCTCTCATATAAAACCCATCAATGTACATTATAATCAATTCTTTTCAAAAAAATTTCATTATTTACTTTTAAGCTTAATACAATCAAAAACAACACTAGATATTTTTAATTACTATATGCTATAACATTAAAACTATAACCCAAAATATAATTGCAATACTATTTTTTATATATATATATATATATATATATATATATATATATCTCACACATACACACACAGAACTTATTTTGGGACAGCTAAATCTACTGCATATTCATATTTTTAGTTACAGGGTTTAAATACTGAAGAATTTGTTAATATTTGTTTTGGTTGAATAATATTCCACTAGAAATAATAAATCCAGGTATGTTTGGTTGAGAAGAACATTCATTTTCCTTTTATAAATATTAAGGGTGTACGTATTAATGAATGAACTTTGTGTATCTGTAGATACAGGGTGATTGAAAAATAACTCAATATTTTCAAATTCTTATAATGTATTTCTTAACTATAATTTTTACAAGAAATAAATTATAGGTATTTAAAAATAGGGAGTTACTTTTTAAATCCCCCAATATATATATATTACATACACACCATATAAATGAAATTTATATAGAAACATTTCTTTATAAGTTTAGATAATAATAATGAACTATTTTAGCTGGAAATATATAAAAGAATTTCAGTTTGAATTGTTAACCACTCAGCATTCGATTTTCTTCTCCACAAAGTAGAATCAAATCTTAAATAAAAATAAATAAAGAAATAAAAATTTAAAAATTTAAACTTTAAAAAAAAAAAAAAAACCTAAACAAAAGGTTAAAGTGTAAGCACAGAAACAGTTTGTATCCATTTCAGATAAATGTTAGATAACTTGTGATAAATGTTTAACAAAGATAACAAAAAATAAATAAAAATACGATGAACACTTTTATACATGTAAACTCCATATCAATCAATGTTTATGGGGGGGGGATTAAATTTCTTTTAGCTAAACTATTTTAATCATTTAAGTTCTTTAATACATGATAGGATTTAAATAATTATCAATATTTAGGGCAGCAGTATTTATAAACTGTTCACAGCAATTTTAGGATGTGGGGGATTTTTTTAAGAGAGAGTCTTAAACTAACTTACTTCCATTGGTAATGCCATTATATAATCACTTAGTGATTATGGAGAGGCGAGATGAATCAGGTACAAAAAAATAGATAAAGAAAAAATAAAGAAAAAAGGTAGAGAGTAGTTCAGTAGGTCAAACATAAGATTAGAGGCCATTTTGAGAGTTCTATTCGTAATACCAGGTTCGTGGTGCTTGTGATTACAACTTCATCTGGTAAATAGAGAAGTGGTTTCAAGAAAGGATAATACTCAGAGAATTTATACACACACAGAGTTGATTAACATTAAGTTTAATGGCACATCTCAACCCATGTATTTGTCGCTGCCTCCCACCAGACACGACTTGACACAAGGTCAAAAGCCCGAAGGCCGATTAAAGTGGGGATAAAGGGGAGGGGAAGGTCGGGAAGGAGCCGAGACTCGAACCCTGCTTGTCTGTGCTGCTCATCGGCTCACTTAGTGCAATGTGAGCCTGATGAGGCAAGCAGTTTCACGAACCCAAATGTGGGTCCGGGCACGTATGCCAGTTTGCGGCTTAAACTAGACGCTTGGTCTAGTGCCGTACAAAGGGGACAAAAGTGCAGCTCGCCCACCCGAAGGTTGCCCAGCCGAAGCTGGGGGCCTATTCGGCCCCGAGTCTGCTCTTGGTTTCGAGCACCCATCCGGCACGAATGCCAGACAGCCCAGCTAAAAAGCCGGGGGCGTGCCCGGCACATCTCAACCCATCAGAACTTTTTCTATGCTCAGAGGTTGGGAGTTGTGTACATTATACATTTATATTTTGGAGTAGATTCTTAAGAGATTTTTTTGCACACAGTTATATGATATCAAGTATTCCTATCTGATACAAATAGTTTGCAAAGAAATCGACTTTACCCTAACAAGTACTACCACTCCAGGTCAGAG
Organism: Sepioteuthis lessoniana; assembly: GCA_963585895.1. Lineage (NCBI taxonomy): Eukaryota > Metazoa > Mollusca > Cephalopoda > Myopsida > Loliginidae > Sepioteuthis > Sepioteuthis lessoniana. The sequence continues at coordinate 39,638,369 of OY757929.1, read as the reverse complement.
TGTACCTGGGAGTAATGGCAATGAAGGGGCGTACTTAACTCTCCAGAACTGGAGCTTCACCATCAGATACAGTTTAGTGCTATATTCAGGACACCTTTTTAGGGGAGAGGTCTTGCCTCTTTGCCAGAAATACAGTCAGTCTATTCTAAACCCACCGACAGAGCTGGAGTTGATTAAAAGAAATGAAAGACATCAGCAGATCTTAACAAAAGCTCTTCAATATCAGCAAATTTATATTCTTCTAAAATCTATATAGAGTATAAAACATTTTTTGTTCAAGTAGGCAATTTTCTAATAAATAAATATTTGTTATAAATGGTCTGTAAAGATGGTGTCAATTCTGATACCATACTGAAAATGAGAAAAAAAAATGTTAAGAGATAAGTCGTCATGATATTTCTTTATAGCAAACACCTCCAATAAATAATTGGTTTTAATTTTTTTTTTTTAAGTTATTAATATTTCTTTAAGATATTAAGTCTTAGGTAAAAACTCAAAGTACATTTAGGAATGACTTTTCTTTAATATCAGTGTGCACAGGCATTCATATGATAAGAGCTATTTATTACTATAGGAAGTGGATTTGGCTATGCATGTTCAAATCCTTGGTGAGGCTGTTTGCATTTCACATAGTGCTATTACCCTTATGAAAGGTATGAATTTAACTATTTTCTCACCCAGAGGGCAACCTGAATTAAACTCGTCATAGACCTGGAGAGAGGGATGGTCAATGCCAGGTTATTCCAGCTCAAGATATACTATAATGTAAACACCTCAACAACCAAACCAGATCACAGGATAAGAGTCTTTTTCAAGCTTCCATAAGTTATTACAATTTTTTTTAAATATGCTCATGATATCTTCTGTATGTGCATGCATACATATGTATTTTATATATCATTATGTTCCAATTATTTAAAAATAGCTCTGGTTAAGGATATACAATCCTTGAGTCTGGCGCCTTAGACCACTCAGCCATTGGCAAATACACCTGACCAAGCCGAAACACTACTGCATAGTTTGGAACAAGCAGCCGCAGGCATAGGCCTATATGTTAATGCACACAAAACGGAATATATGTGCTATAATCAAACGGGGGACATCTCCACTCTAGACAGAACCCCTCTTAAACTAGTAGACAAATTCACTTACCTAGGAAGCAGTGTCGCATCAACCAAAAAGGACATCGACACAAGGTTAACGAAAGCATGGACAGCTATCAATAGGCTATCAATTATATGGAAATCAGACCTAACCGATAAAATGAAACACAGTTTCTTCCAGGCAGCAGTCACATCGATACTGCTATATGGGTGCACTACATGGACTCTAACAAAACGGCTGGAGAAGAAGCTAGACGGCAATTACACAAGAATGCTACGAGCAATCTTGAACAAGTCCAGGCGGCAACACCCCACAAGACACCAACTGTACGGCCACCTGCCTCCTATCACGAAAACTATTCAAGTTAGATGAATCAGACATGCAGGACACTGCTGGAGAAGCAGGGACGAACTCATAAGTGATGTACTCTTATGAACCCCCACCCATGGCCGTGCAAAGGCAGGACAACCAGCACGAACGTACATTCAGCAGCTATGTGAGGATACGGGATGTTGTCCTGAAGACCTGCCTAGGGCGATGAACGATAGGGAGGAGTGGCGAGAGAGGGTCAGGGATATCTGTGCTACCAGCACGACATGATGATGATGATTTAAAAATAAAATTTGAACTAATAATATAGCTACCCTGATTAATGGAAGGAACATAATTTAAATTATGTGCATTTTAGTATTAAAAAAGTAGTAAGGACAAAAAAAATTATCTACAATCAGTTAAAATTATTAGGACAAAAAAAAAAAAAAAAAAAAAAAAAATGAAATTCAGTAAATCGTAGATTTGATAAAACTTATCTGGAGAGTCCCTGTGGTGCAGCACACTGCAACATTGTAGTGAGTTTGAACTCCAAATAAGCTATTACATTCACTTTTGGACTAAAACAGTTAGGAAAGGCATGAAACCCCTTATACCTCCAGCTATAGGTTAAATAGTACCACTACTGTTCTTCTACAAGGACAGCTTAAGTATCAAATAACCCACAAAGGTTAATATGCCATTAAACAAAGAAACCAAACCAATCCTTAATGCTTTATAGATGTTTCAAGAAATTATCAAGTATGTCCTACCATAATCTCTTACATTGCAACACATGAACAAAATCAATAAAAAGGTATCTAGGGAAGATAACAGATAACCTCCATTGTATAATGTCATCCATCTATAATGTTTAATATTTCCTTCATTACTCATATTTTAAAGGTTTGAAAGCAATCAAGATAATAGTATCAACACTCTAAAAATGACCTGATTAATCAGTGTGTGTGTGTGTGTGTGTGTGTGTGTGTGTGTGTGTGTATATATATATATATATATATATATATATATAAACAAAAGAATCTAAAAATATAGTCAGGTATCAAAAGGTTATAATATAATAAATGTTTTTCTTTCAAGTTATAAAAAGTACTTGAAAATATTCAGAAATAGATAGCCTTTTTCACCAATTAAAAAAAAAACATTTTCAACAAGTCAAGAACAATTACATTTTTTTTTTTAATGTTCTCTTATCAATAAACCAATTCTACTATTCAAATATAAAATGTTATTGGCTCTTTGTAACTAACTCATTCAGAAATTATTTCTTCAGTAACAGTGAATGGAGAGACTTGAAAAGCAATCACACAAATTAAAGCACATCTGAAAATGTTTACTGCTACTCAATGTATATGTGCATCATGTGGAATGTTACCCCTGACAGATACTATGGTTAGAATTTTTCTAAATAATAGCAAAAACCTTCTCAATGTTATTTCATGTTGCTTTGTAGATCGGGGGGTGTCCATTGTTATAAAAGAATAAAAATAATTTTTTCTTTTTTTTTTTTTTAATTCAAAATTGTTTTTGAAATCTTAATTAAAAATTTTAATAGATTAAAAATAAACCTGACACATAGAGGGGGAAAAAACAGTGACAAGAAAATACATTAGTGTCATTCTTTATGATTTAGTAAGTTTAATTTTATTTACCAAAATAAAACAGTTATAGTCTTATAATATTAAAAATGAGTAATGATAACAAAAACATAGGTATTACAATTGATTGATTTTAATGACATGTCAACCCATCTGGGGTTATTTTCTGCCTCAAGGTTAGGGAAATGCATACATTGTACATCTATATTTTAAATTTTTTGTGTAATTAAGAGCTTTTTGCTTTTTTTATTTTACATATGCTTATGGTAAAAAGTATTCTTATCTAATACAAATAATTTGCAAACAGATCTATTCAACCCATAGATGTGACCCTAACAGGTACTACCAGTCAAGGCTAGTATGAACCTGGGAGTAATGGCAATGAAGGGGTGCTCCACACTTCCCAGAGCTCTAAAACTGGAGCCTGACCACCATAAAGTTTAACATCATACCAGAGAGGATTTTATATCTTTGCAGGGAATACAGTCAGTATATTCTTAGCCCTGCCCACAGGGTGGTGAGAAGGAATTATGTAAGAGTTTTTAAATATTCAAGGCAGCAATGAAGTGTTAATAAATTTCATTTTATTTAAATTCCAATTATAAAAACTTACATGAAAATTTCTAACAGATTATATAAAAGATCCAAATATCAAAGATAACAGTGAATGTGTTTAAAAACGATTCAGGAGTAGGGTCGAAGCATGAAACAACATCCTTGATTAATTAACTAATAAATCGTCACCATCATGTCCTGCTGGTAGCACGGATATCCCTGACCCTCTCTCACCACTTTTCCCTATCATTCATCGCCTCAGGCAGGTCTTCTGGACAACATCCTGTATCCTCACATAGTTGCTGAATGTATGTTCGTGCTGGTCATCCTGCTTTTGCACGGCCATGTGTGGGGGTCCATAAGAGTACATCACTTATGAGTTCGTCCCTGCTTCTCCAGCAGTGTTCTGCATGTCTGGTTCGTCTAACTTGAATAGTTTTCGTGATAGGAGGCAGGTGGCCGTACAGTTGGTGTCTTGTGGGGTGTTGCCACCAGGACTTGTTCAAGATTGCTCGTAGCATTCTTGTGTAATTGCCATCTAGATTCTTCTCGAGCTGTTTTGTTAGAGTCCATGTAGTGCACCCATATAGCAGTATCGATGTGACCGCTGCCTGGAAGAAACTGCGTTTCATTTTATCGGTTAGGTCTGATTTCCATATAATCGATAGCCTATTGATAGCTGTCCATGCTTTCGTTAACCTCGTGTCGATGTCCTTTTCGGTTGATGCGACGCTGCTTCCTAGGTAAGTGAATTTGTCAACTAGTTTAAGAGGGGTTCCGTCTAGAGTGGAGATGTCACCTCAAACCTGATATATACTAGGTAATGACAGGAAAAAAAAAGTTCTATGTTTTTGTTAACCATTAGTCACTCTTAACTGGAGTGGTAGTACCTGTTAGGATCACATGTATGGGTCACATAGATCTGTTTGAAAATTATTAGTATTAGATAGCACTAATTGAAACCATACAAAACAAATTATTATAAGCTAATAATTACTTGAAACCATATAAATTTTTGCAAATTATTTGAAGCTATAATTTTTTTAGGAATAATCATAATAACCAGTTACTTGAAACAATGTAAGTGCTTAAAAAAAAAAAAAAAAAAAAAAAAAAGATAAAAATAGATGAATAAATAAAAATAACCTCACAAGATTTCAGAGAAGACTTATCCTATAACCTGGTTTGGTCATATAGCTCATCTTGAGCAAGAATAGCCTGACAGAGCCCATCCCTCTCCAGGTCTACAACTGGTTTGAAATCAGAGTTTTCTTTAGACCAGTTACCATATCTAATCTACTCATCAATTTACTAGCCCAGTCAGCTGGGGCTGTAGAATAAACCAACTGTGTCTCTGCAGAAGGGACCCCACACCTAACAAGTATCCTGGATATGACATTAAATCTGATGGCAAGGTTCCAGTAATACTGTGGTTTTAGGGAATGTGGAGTACTCTTCATTGCTATTGCTCCCAGGTCCACTTCGATCCTGGAAAAATTATAAATCCAACTATTTCCTCTCCAGTTAAGGGTAAATTGTGGTTGGGTTTGATAGTATATCTATCATTGTAGGTTATTTAATGCCACATCCGATTTATACATTAAATATATATGATTTGTAAACATTTTGTTGATAAGTCGAAGTGGTAGCACCTGATAGGGTCCAATCTATGAGTCAAAATAGAACTGTTTGACATTTAAACTGCGTACAAACGATTGATGTTGAATTGAATTGTTAGTGACACATAACAATACTTGGAACCATTTAACTATGTGAAAACGAATGAGTAACGTTGAATAGAATAATTAGTGTTAAATAGCAATAGTTGTAACCACTTCACTGTGTGCAAACAAATGACTGATGTTAAATTGTGACTTATATAGCAATACTTGAAACTATTCAACTGCGTGCAAACAAATGATTAATAGTGAATAGAATTATTCATATAAGATAGCAATACTTGAAACCATTAAACTGCGTATAAAAAAAATTTTTAAATGAGCTCTTGCTCATTTAAGACTTATCAACAAAATGTTTACAAATCATATATATTTAATGTATAAATCGGATGTGGCATTAAATAACCTACAATGATAGATATACTATCAAACCAAACCACAATTTACCCTTAACTGGAGAGGAAATAGTTGGATTTATAATTTTTCCAGGAGCTGGATTTGTACCTTTATCCAGGGGTACCAGCACACTATGAAATGTAAACAGCTTTGTTCAGGATTTGAACCGAAGTAGTTGAGCCCAATTCCTATAATGATAACCGATATGCCATGAGTGCCTCCAACAAGAGTTGACACGCAATAAAACCAACTAACCAACCCAATATTTCATGATGTAACCCAAAAAGAGTAGGGAAATGTGAAATGCTGCCAAGAACTAACACTGAGTTTCACAATGCAGGAAATTGCCCTCATGACAATTGGCTTGTGCTTCCCCTACGTTAATACCAAGTCTTTCATTTACACTGTAATAGCTCACCGTACAATTTTTGAGGAAACTGTTAGAAACTAATCACTTATTTTTGATTTTATTACATTCTAAAAGAAAATCACAAATAAGTAGGGCCAAAAAAAAAAAAAAAAAGAAAAAAAAAAAAGGTCAATGGAAAAATAAATGAGGAAAATTCAAAAAGGTCAACCTTTTTTTCAGTCCATGTCTCACAGGAAACTTACTTGTCCAACGTTAAAATACAATAGAATTTACAAATGGTAACAATTACCTTTCTATTATTTAAATGAGAAAAGATGTTAGAAAGAAAAAAAAAAGAAAAAAAAAAGAAAAAATATATATCTTCATACAGATCTCAAAGACCATTGATGCAGAGAGCATTTCTGGTGACTTGACCATTTCAATCAATCTCAAAAGTTATATGCTATTTCTGAACATAAGATTCAGGATTGGATGGAAGTTTCCTATAACATGTTTAGATAACATACTGCATAATTCTCCTTTTCCTATGATTATAACCTTTACACCAAGCAAACTAAAAAGGTGCATTTGCCCTTATAGTTTACAGATTCTTTTCTTGTGTAAATTGCAGCCCAGTTGGTTTGGGCTGTAGAAAACATCGACTGCATCCCTGCAGTAGGGTAAAACTCCTCCAATGACTGTTCTGAATATGACATTAAACAATCTGATGATGAGGCTCCAGCCTTGGGGACTTGGGAAATATGGAGTACCCCTTCATTGCCATTGCTCCCAGGCCCACTGAACTTGAGTGGTAGCACTAGATAGGGTCTTATCAATGGGTCAAATAAAACCGTTTGACATTTAAACTGTGTTCAAACAAGCAACTGATGGTTAATCAAATTGTTATTGATACATAGCAATACTTGGAACCATTTAACTGTGTGCAAATGAATGAAGTATTGAATAGAATAATTAGTGTTAAATAGCAATACTTGTAACTTCGCTGTGTGCAAACAAATTAAATTGGATAGATTTACTAGTGTTAGATGGCAATACTTGAAACCGTTTAACTGTGTACAAAAGAAGGCACTCAGGTTCATCTAAAAATTCATCTACAAAATCAGTTTACAAATCATATATTTAATATATATGTAAAATATACTAAATACTGGTAAATTAGTAATGTTTTGTAATTTAATATTCAATTGATTGATTTAGAGGTGAATGGACATTAAATTCAGTTACAAAGTAAAACGTTTGAAAAACCCAGCATTTTATAATGTAGTCACTGATAACTATTATGCCAGTGATGGCTGTCAGATGAGAAAGAAAAAAAAACTTGTCAAAAGTGTTAGGACCTCTATTGCCTTGTTCTCTGTTCAGTTTCTAAAACAATGGAAGCAGGGGGTAATGGATGACAGGCACAGCACACAGTTTGCTAGTTCACTCTTATTAAAACCACCTCTTGTATCATTGAATTATTCTTCTTTCTCTATTTACACACAAATGTTTGTCTCCCGTATAACCTAGCCATTTAAGAAAAAAAAAAAAAAAAAGAAAGAAAGAAATCCATCATCTTATATCAGGGGTGGGAGTCACAGAACACCCCACTCCTACTTCCACCTTGGATGGATGACATCCAGCCAGCCCCATCAATACTTAGATGGCAAATAGACTCAAGTGACTTCAGCTAGTCTTGTTTAACTGCTGTTTGCAGTCCAGTGTGTAAAATCAAGCATATCTTGTTACACCTAGCTCACTGGAGGAGATATTGAACTTTTTCAGCTAATATTTCTTCCAGCAGTAGGCTTTTTTCTTTTTTTGGATAACTTATCTATTCACATTTTGGCACCATTTCCTGACAATGTTACAATTAGAAAAGAGTTTGTTTTTTTTTTGTTGTTTTTTTAAATAAACTAACCATGTTATCATAAAGTCATGCTGTTAATATGGATTCCCTTAATTCTCTCACCATTTGTTCCTATTAGCCATTGCTCTCAATAAGTTGCTTAAACAGTATCCAGTGTCTGCACAGAGCTGATGAATCTAAGTTTTTGCTGATTAGCCAATGCTGGTTTGTCCATATGTAAGAGCCCATAGGAGAATGTTTCTTAGGAGTTCATTCTTACTTCTCCGGCAATGCCCAACATGTCTTGCTGGTCTTACTTGGTTGGCTTATGAGATGGGAAGTAAGTATATTGACACAACTGTAGTTTGGAAGTGTTAAAAGAAACCAAAAAACAACTACCTACAATGTATTTGGATGCAGATGGCTATCTAAAAATTAATTTCTATCTTTTAATGAATTAGAGGCTGGTTTCTGTAAAGGAAACACATGAATACATATAAATAAAATATTTCCTTTCACTAAAAGTGCTTTTATGAAAGACTCTTGGAGAATTGTTAAAGAAAACAGTTACCATTGTAGTCTTGGAACACTACCATTTATTAAAAGAATCAATCAATCATCATCATGTTTCACAGATTTCCCTGACACTCTCTCACAACCCATCTCTATCATCCATCGCTCCCAGCAAGTCCACGAGGCTACATCCAGCATTGGCACAAAGCTGTTGTAGATAGGTACTAGCTTGTCGTCCAACCTTTGCTCATCTATTTAAAGGGGTCCATAGGACTGCATCGCTTATGAGTTTGCCCTTACTTTTCCAGCAATGTCCCACATGTCTGGTTTGTCTAACTTAGATAGTTTCCATGATGGGTGGTAGGTGGCCATACAGCTGCTGTTTTGTGGGGTGTTGCCTCCAGGACTTGTTCAATACAGTTCGCAGCATTCTTGTGTAATTGCCATCAAGCTTTTTCTCTATATGTTTACTTAGTGTCCATGTAGTGCATCCATATAGCAGTATCAATACAACTGCTGCTTGGAAAAAAAGTTTTATTTTATCAGTCAGGTTTGACTTCCATATGACCGATAGGCATGGACAGCTATCAATAGGCTATGATATTCATTTGCTTGCTGCAAGTAGGTCAGGATTGAGTCAAAATAAGCCAGTAAATGATTTCTGGCCTACAGTCAGTTGGAGTTACACCTTGAACCATTTCAATGCATTCATTTTAGTAGTTTTTGAAAAACACCAAAAATATTTCTCTACCTTGTTTAAATAGAAAAAAATATATAAACAATTCATTTAAGCTACCGAGCCATTGACTTAATAAGTAAAATGTTCGCTAATGATCCAGGAAACTAGGGTTCAATCCCAAAAAGAGTCATATCAAAGACTCAAGAAAATGGTACTTGATTCCACCTTGCTTAACGCTCAGCATTATAAGGTAAGGATCAAGGGTAAAGTAGAGCAAGCCAGGGAATGGAGTAGCAGCTTCCCCTACACCTCGGTGTAGAAGCTATTGAAAAGGGAATCTTCAGGTTACCCACTTCAACTAAATTTGTTGGTTTTGTTTTTTTTTTGTTTTTTTAGTTTTCCAGAATTTCTTTAATATTGTTTTATTTGTTCGTTTTTTTGTTGTTTTTATATAATTCTTAAACCTATTTTGGTGGTTGGATTTTTAGAATTATCAAGTGCTTAGAAAAAAAAATATCACTGAATTGAGGAAAGTGGTATTTCTAAAGACAAACCAAAAATAGAAAATCTTGTTGATACACACTACAAAGTCATCCGTCTATAAGTTGACTGACACAAGGTCAGCTTAATGCAAGAACTCTCACAAGAAGCAAGCCTCCTTAGTGATGGAAAAATAGTCCTAACGATTAGCATTCCCCTTTAAGCAAATATCTCAGGCATTAGGCAATGAACCTGAACCTAACCCACTTTTAGATTATGGAATCCAGATGCTCCCCTAAGAGTGGACAGATTTGTTTTCAAACCAATAAATTCATATATATATATATATATATATATATATATATATATGATTTTTTTTTTTTTTTTTTTTTTTTTTTTTTTTTGAGTGTGTGTTCGAGTGTCTGGAGATTTCCACAGCCAAAAAGTCACAGGACCTGGAGTTTTTTGTTACATGGATATTAACATTTTATAAAAGCCAATTTCCAATTCATGACAATCAGCAAACTTAATTTGAAAAGTGAAGTTCTCTATAACAATTTTTTTTCTTTTTAATCTGATGTCTATTCTTAAAATTAATTCAGTTGAAACAGGAAATGTTTTCAGGAAAAAAAATTTAATGACAAGACTTGACTCCCCCATCACCCTAACATCAAAAATGTCCTATTTTGAGTAAACTTTTAGATTAGAAAAAAAAATTTTTTCATATTCATATTATTAATGATGATGATGATATAACTTATTCAAATAATTATGTTACCAACATTTGAATAAATTATCTTTCAAAAAGGAGTGCAAATATTAGAAAATATTTATCACTAATGTTTAAAAATAGTCTTGCAACTTATTGGTTATGGTGCTAAACAGCCACACTATCAGTTTGACTTCATATCTTGCTAGTTTTAATTCATTTTATATACTTCAGTTCATTCTAGCATGACATGTTTGAGTAAACAGACAAAAAACTTTAGTAATAAAAGAGATATCTATAAGAATTTAGCATTATATATATAATAAATAAAAAGGTTGAATTTTAAAGACCTAATTTTGAGGTAAAGATTGGCATCAATCCAATAACATGTCATATATTAAATTATTTTGTAACCATACATCAAGTATCAACCTAAATGCTTGATGGACTTCTGCACAAGGACATACCAGATTTAAAGTGAAAAAATCTATTAAATGTATTGAGAAAAATCGAAGCACTCGAAAATAAATCATCTATGTAAGAACTGAAATTTTCACCACTCTTATTACAGTTAAAAAAAATAAAAAAATATCCTTCAACAATAGCACGAGATTTAGATGATTATATGCATTCAAATTTGAATATGATAGTAAATCGATGCATGTCTTTTTGGATAAGAACAAAAAATTAGATTCTTTCAAAAAAGAAAAAAATTCAAATTGATGGTTGAGTTTGATGGTATATCAACCCTTTCAGGTTATTTAATGCCAAATCCTGTTTTATATATATATATACATTTGTAAACAAATAGTTTCAGGCTCCACTACTCAACTCTAACATTGGCCAGTCAGTCGGGGCTGTAGAATACACCAACTGCTTCTCTGCAGATGGGTAAGACCCCTCCCAACAAGTGTCCTGGATATGACACTAAACAATCTCATGGTGAGGTTCCAGTAATGCTGGAGCTTTGGGGAATGCGGAGCACCCCTTAATTGCCATTGCTCCGGGGTCCACTCTGGCCTGGAGTGGTAGTATCTGAGAGGGTCTTATCTATGGGTCAAATAGAACTAAAATGCGTACTTATGCTAAACTGAATTGTTTGAAATAGAACTGATTATTTGTATCAAAATGGATTTGGCATTAAATAACCTACAAAGGTTGATATGCCATAAAAATCAATCAACCAACACTAGCAATTCCATTCATCAAGTATTCCATTTAAGTTCAATACTGATCTTTTCTTAGCACACCGTTAGATGATTAAATAGTTCTATTTGATGCATAGATGGGACCCTAAAAGAGTGGACCTGGGAATAATGGCAATGAAGGGGTACTCCGCAGTCCCCAAAACACTAAAACTAGAGCCTCACCATCAAATAGTTTAGTGTCATATCCAGCACACTCAGTGAAGGGAGGGAACCCCTCTGCAGAGATGCAGTCAGTGTAATCTATAACTCCAGTCAACTGGATTACATTAAAATTAATTTACCCAAGCATTTATTCAGTCAAACACAAAATAATTAATCTTGAAATCCAAACTTTGTTACAAAAAAGAACTAATACCAAACAAATATGCCACACTATCTATATTCAAGAGATTTTTAGAATTTGAAATCTAGATTTAAAGTATCTTTTATAGCAATAAAATCTCCTACAGAACTCAACAGTCTATAATAAAATTCCTATAGCAGTTTATGACAACTTAAGCCAGAAACTATGACACAAGTAAAGTATCCAATATTGTAAGTGCTCAGTGACCACAAACCAGAGGCTACTGGGATAGATTAATCTCCTAGGCTGTAGACAGATGGACTGATAGGAGGTCATTAATGTTAAGCCAGTTGGCACGACATCTATGCCAACAGCTTTAATGTCATCAATCTATATGGAAACAGAATTCCTGTTCAAACTGAGTAATAAAAATTATGTCAGGTCCAGAAAGAGACTTTTTAAAAAGTTCATCAAACAAGACTTCTGATAACAATGATAGGCATTCACACATTTACAGAAATGAAAAAAAAATGTTCATATTTATTAAATGAGACATACCCACAGACAGTAAACTCCCTATGAATCCATGGAGTTCCCATTGTAACAATATTGATATAAGCAACAATATACAGTAACTATAAGAAACAAATTTGATACTCTTCAGGAGACATCTGAAAGACATACTACAAATGACAAATATGAAAACTTTGTTACCACCCATATAGAAGCAGTAGCCAAGTGCATACCAACCAAATGAAGTGTTCTCTGGGAGTTGATTATATTTACCAACCCCTCCGCTCGGGCAGGATATGACACAAGGTCAATTTTTAAGCGGAGTTTAACAGGTTTGAATTCAGAGTTTTCCTTCTCCTAGACTAGTTGCCTCACCAAGGCTGAAGAACCTACTATTTACCCATAGCTAGAGGGAGAATATTTGGATTCATACCTTTCCCAAGGGTATTAGTGCTATGTGAAATGCAATCAGTCTCGTCCAGGATTTGAACTCGTATCACCGTGTCCATATCCTGCGACGATAACCATTACACCACTGGGAGTTGATAACAGGGAAAAAACAAGATAACATTGGAGGAGAGGAGGAATGTTAGTTAATAAAAAGAAACCCAACAAATGCCAAGTGCAAAAACTAAAGAAAGACCAAAGAGAACCAACTGAAAGATACCAAAAAGAACTAGAATACATTCAAGGCCAAATAAACAAAATCAGAAATTTGGTAGAAGACAGACATTTAAAACTAGCATTGAAGACAAAGTAAGCAGAAGGAAAAGCATCTCAATTACAATCAGCCAACTCAACATCCAATTAGGACAGTTCACAGAGGAAGAACTTTATGCAATACTGAAAAAAATTTAAAAGTAGAAGAGCCGACAGACCTCGACGAAATACCGCCTGACCTATGGAAGACAAGGAAACTTGATGTCATACTTCTTCAGTTATGCAACTGTGTATAAAAGTAACACAAAAGAGGAATGGAGAAACGGCTGCATTGGAATCACCAAGAACTACAGAGGTACAACTCTTACTGCTATAGTTGTAAAAATTCTAATGCTCTGCTTCTGAATTGTATCTAACCTGAGGTCAAGAAAGTTCTTTAAAAAAATCAGAACAGCTTTCAGAGAAAACAATTCACATCAGATTCTGACTATCCAGCAAATCATTGAAGGAGGACAAAAAAAAAAAATCTTGAGGCAACATTATTATTCAGATAATCCAAGACATTTGATTCTCTGCACAGAAGAAGGATAAAGCAAATACTACTAGCATATGATCTCAAAGAAACTATTACTGCTGTAATGATGAAAGCACATTGGGTCACTCGGCTGATGGTGACACTGACTTCTTCAACATTGTTGCTGGAGTCTTCTCAAGGAGATGCATTAGTACCATACATGTTTATAATCTGCCAAGATTACATACAACAAACATCAATGGATCTAATAAAAGAAATTGTCTCCTGCTGCATAGCCTGGAGTAAATATTGGCCTCTAAATGAATGCAAATAAAACATAGTTCGTGTATTTTAAACAAGGAACCATCTCAAGTGGCAAGACTGGAACTAGAAGACCAGTTCACATACCTCAGCAGTAATATCTCATCTACTGAAAGCAATGTCAAAATACAAATAGGTTATAGATCATATGGAAATCTGATCTCAATGATAAAATAAAATTTGTTTTCTTCCAAGTGGCTATACAAGACTTATGTGCTGTTTTGAACAAATCCTGAAAGCAACACCTCACAAAATAGCAGCTGTACAACTACTTACCTCCCATCTCGCAAACCATCCAAGTAAGCCAAACAAAACATGCTAGGCACTGTTAAATGACAAAGGATGAACTCGTAAGTGATGTTCTCCTATGGACTCCTACACATGGACACACCAGTGTTGACTGACCAGCAAAGACTTACATACATCAGCTCTGTGTGAAGACTGGATGCAGTCTTGAGGGCCCTGTCAGGGGCAATAGATAGACAGACAGACATATACATACATACACAAACATGACAATCTTAGTAATGTGCATGTATAGAAATTAGCCTCTCACTGTACTTCTAGAATAGTTTCCTAAACTGATAACCTGTTATCAGTTTAAAATATGCATGCAATACATTTTTGTAAATTTATCTATTCAGTTATTTTCTTTAAAAATTGGGATAACTACTACTGTTTTAACCAATTATTTTCTTGAAAATAATTTTGAACAAAAAAAAAAAAAAAATCTCAAAAACAAAAGACATCCAAATTCAGATGCATTCTCTTAAAAATTATAATTTAATTCTTAAAGAGAATTGTTAAAAAGAATAAAAAATTACTTTAGAAAAATATGTAAGAAAAAAAAATTTTGGAATATTAGAGAAATTAAAACTAAAATTAGCTTTTTTTTGCAAGTTATGTATTTTTAAGGAATGTAATGCCAACCATTTTAAAACAATTTCAAACTACCTTCTGTGAAAAGTACTACATTTGTAGAAGGAACAATAATTCGTGATATTCTACAAGACAAGCAACCCTGGTAATAAAGAATTGGTTTTCATAGAAATTCTCAAAACATTCTTCTATTGGCTCCTCAACCAGACAATATCTTCATTAAATGTTCTTTTTACAGGAGCCATAGACACAAAAACAAATTTTAGCTACATATAGGAAAAACTTTTTTGTCTCTTGTCTTCAGCATAGTTGTATTATATCATTGGCTTTTTTAGACTAACAAATGGGTTTGGTCACATTCAGGTCAGATTACAGGCTTTAGCATAGTTTTCATGTAACAACTTTAACAAGAGTTTTGAAGAAAAAAATTCTTTTCCCCACCCCTTGCCTTCTTCTGTAATACTATAGTTCAGTGAAGTGAAATCATAGGAAGTTAATACACTTGGTGTGTCCAATACAAAACTCAACTATTAAAACAGCACATAAACAAGATGTTTTAGCTTGATCATAACTGAAATGCAGTGACCTAATATTTTTGTAAAAGAAAAAAAAAAAAGGTTTTAAGTAACTGCATCATGTCGCACTGGTTAGTATTTACCACTAAACTTAATATATTTCCCAAGTTGAACAATGAAAGATCTTCATATAAAATTTCGCTTGAAAAAAAAAAGAAAACGAAGAAAATGAAAAGATAGACAAATATCTACATCATGTCAGAGAGCTAAAAATCCTGTAGGACATGAGGGTGGCAGTGATACCCATAGTAGTTGGTGCACTTGGAACACCCCAGAGCCTAGAAGTGAGACTAGGAAGAACTGAAAATCAGAAGAAAAGAATTAAGAACCATTCGATGACAGAACTTTTTAGATCAGGTAAAATATTTAGAAGAGTCTAAGTAGACTTGCTGTCACTTAGACTTCAGTTGAAAAAAAAAAACAAGTGAAAATTCTGTGCAGTTGGCAGGGCTTAAAACATGGTGCAGAGAGGTAAAACCACTCCTCAGACCTAAAAAAAAAAAAAAAAACCTGTATCCCAGGTATGATAAATTACATCTGATGGTGAGGATCCAGTTTTCAAGCTCAGGGGAATGTTGAATACCTCTTCACTGCGATTACTCCCAGGTTTACTCTGACCCAAAGTGATCGTAACTTTTAGGGCCCTATCTACTGGTGGAATAGATCTGTTTGAAAATCATTTGTAGGAGAAAAACACTTGATATCATAACCATGTGCAAAAATACACTTGAGAAATTACACAAAAAATGTAAGTATAAATGAATGAGTGTTTAACAGCTAGACATAAAATAACCCCATACAGGTTAACATGCCATTAAAATCACTCAAAGTTAAATAATGAAGGATCTTTGTGTGAAATTCTGATTCAAATTAGGAAAATCTTTTTTAGAAAGTTTTCTAAATGTTGCAACAAGCCCGAAAGGTGGAGGAGAAGGAGTGCTTCAACAGTGTATCACTGGTATTAATTTTCCACATTTCCAATCAAGAGGAACATACCCAAAGAGACAATCCTAAATCAACAAACAAATTTTTGACAAACCAAAATAACTATTTTACCTGAACCACATTACACCACAGATTTGACTCCTGCAGATTTTTGATTTCCCAAACAGGAATTCATCCAGAAAGGTTATACATTTCAAACCACAGAAGAGATAGAAAAATGCGTCAATAACTATACAGAATCCTTCAAAATAACATCCAGGATGCATTCAAAAACTGGAGGAGGTGGAGAAAGCTTAACTACAATGAACTTCGTGCATTTATTTAACCAACCCCTCTACCATGGCCAGAATGTAATTCAAGGTCAATTTTCAAGCTGGTTTGAATTAGAGTTTTCCTTTTCCTAGAGTATTTGCCCAGTTAAGGTTCAAGAACACAGTCTACCCTACAATTTACTCAGAGCTAGTAGATAGAAGAGATGGATTCATGCCTTTCCTAAGAGCATTAGCACAACGAGAAAGTCAAAACAACCTTGCCCAAGACTTGAACAAGCTTTACCAATTCCGTTTCCTATGATGATACTCATTACACTAAGCACACTTCCAAACGTACCGAAAGTTTATGGAACTATTTTGAACAATTACCACAACTGAAGGGAAAAAAAAATTAACTCTTGAAAATTTTTCTTTTTGACACTGCATAAAAAAAAAAAAAAAAAAAAAAATTTTTTTTTTTTTTTTAAATCATTCAAGAAAAACCTAAATTAGCTATCATGACAAAATAAAAAGGAAAAAATTAAAAACCCGGTCCAAACGATTTCCATTTCAGACTTTTATATACAAACAGTTCACAACAGAACCTGAGTGATGCTATATGAAAACGAAGATCCTTTACCGTATATTTGTATATGTATGTATGGGTGTTTTTAGTAGAGTTGTAATAAAAGAATTCTTTCTTAATTTCTCATCATTTCTTATAAAGAATCAATGCTTGTATACATGAAAATAAAACAATGAAATGCAAATGAATAATACAGGACAGTTATCTATTAAAACCTGCTTTTGAAAAACATTATGCAAATTAGATATCCTATAACTGTGATAAACAACATAATTAAGACTTATTTTTTGTTCACTCATCCACCAAAAATGCAAAAGAAATCCAGGTATTATCCTGCTTTTAATGTACTGATAATATGGAGAGTGACTGCCAGAGAAAGACAGCAATCCTGTTGTAAATGTGTTGAATGTGAATGGTGTATCACTCCACCCTATTATTGCAAAACAGCATTATGAAGATTTTATATTATATTATATATATATTGTGACGGGGAAATTGACTAAAATCCCTAAACGGGACTTTATTTTCGCACGTGTGAAGACGGGGCAGGTTGGCACTTGATCACCTACAGAAATAAGTCCTGTTCAGAGTTCTTTTCTCAGGCAGATAAGAACTGGCATATTACGTGAGGGAATAATTTAGGGCCAGACTGGCCACCGCTGGCAAAGGGGTCCAAAATTTCACACTATCACACACCCACCAGGCCACTAAACTTCTTTCCCTTAGATAATTGAAGAATACGGGCCTATAGGTCTTAGTTGTGATAATATTAATATTGCTACAGTCGGCAACTCCGGTTTCCCGTGTGATACTTTAGGAATTAATAGGACAGTTCTAAGCAAGATAATGTAAGGCGAATAGAAGCTGAAAGGAAAGCATGGAATAATAACATAGACCACATGGTAAAATGAAAATACATAGGTTCTTTACTACGGTTATATATATATATATATATATATATATATATATATATATATATATACGTTCAAAATGTCAAAGATATATGATAGGATAGTCCATGAATATAAATGTCTTTTCTTGGCTTTTATCCTTTTTCAAATTGAGAGAGAGAGTGGTAACAAAATTTGGGTGTAACGGAAAAATGTCCTAAAGTTACTTATCTTATTTTTTTGACGGGGTTCCACTGGAGAATTTCTCTTCTTTCACGGGCTAATAGACTTTGTACTGTTTTTAATGCTGGCTTGAGAGACTCAGGTCTCTCATGTCTCAGTCTTTTGTCTTTAGCCCGGAGTGAAATGGCTATCATCCATCTGCCACGGGACTTGCTCAAAAACTCCCTTGTTTTGTATTTACTTCCGTTGAGGGGAAGGGAACCCCACTTCCATTTGGGGTCCCCCCGCCAATCATTTGGCTTCATTTTCTCTTTCCCCTTCAGATGTCCTGCGACCCAAGGTCACTTAAGTGCAACCATCTGTGTGACCCACATTCATTTCTAACGGTCACTTTTTGACTGCTAGATAATTTTAGTTCAACGGGGGGGGAGAGTATCATTCCCACCTCCTCGTCTCCGTGAGCCATCACGTGACAATATATATACACACACATATATATACATACACACACACACACACACACACACACAAGGAAACTGCTATAAGTGTCTAATTCAACAATGAAAACTTAATTGTCAACTATCATTATATATAATGAGCTCTATTTTAAAAACTTAGCATTCTGTATAATATACAAAAACAAAAAAAATTAAGTATAAATAGTATATTTGGGAAAAGTCAAACAGTATAGAAAATCAGATTCATACATTCTGTCAAAGTGATGACACTATTCCTGTAGGTAATATGTCAACTCGATTTTTTCACATTCCATTAGATGTCATTCCTATATAATTTCTTTTATTTAGAAAATAAGGCAGGTTCAATAAATCTGTATATGAACTTTACTAAAATCATCCAGGTTTAAATTTTTTTTTAGAATAAATGAATTAATATGTTCTTATATTTATAAGACAAACATTAAATAAAGATAAATGAAAAGTAATACTTTAGATAATGGTCTTTGTTAAAGTTTGACATAAAATAGAAAATCATCATCATCATGTCATGCTGCTAGCACGGATATCCCTGACCCTCTCTCGCCACTTCTCCCTATCATTCATTGCCTTTGGTAGGTCTTCAGGGCTACATCCCGTATCCTCACATAACTGCTGAATGTATGTTCGTGCTGGTCATCCTGCTTTTGCCCGTCCATATGTGGGGTCCATAGGAGTACATCACTTATGAGCTCATCCCTGCTTCTCCAGCAGTGTCCTGCATGTCTGGTTCGTCTAACTTGGATAGTTTTTGTCATGGGAGGTAGGTGGCCGTATAGTTGGTGCTTTGTGGAGTGTTGCCACCAGGAACAAGTATTTCAATAAAGAAAATAAGAAGTCAGGTAATTAATTCAGCTAATCATAATTTTGAACAGTTTTTCAATCTAAATTTATTTAATTCCAAATATTCAAATGATATTTGCAAGTAACAAATAATAAATATGGTCCTTCAATACACAAGCAAATAGTCACAATTGGCAGCATTGGTCACCTTTAAATTCATACAAATTACTAAAGAAAATACAAACAGTTAGCAAAGAAAAAGTAGCAAACATTTCTGAGAATCTTCCTTTGAAAACAGTTGCTAGCAAATTCAGCAGTTTTAGTGACGCCATTATAAATTATTGATTTATTTATAAACATCGACAAAAGCGTTATATCTTATTTGTATACATTAACTCATTTCATTATTGGATAAAGATACAAGAATATATGATACTTTCATTTTAGGTAGGATGGACACAGACACACACCAGAACATTCCATTACAATTAGATAGGACTATTGAGTCATGTAAAAATGTTTTATACAAACATAAGATAGAATTAGCATTAGTAGACAAGCAAACATTGTGTTGTTATAAACAGTGAAAATTAAAGAATTCCTACAGTGAATATATACATACATGGATGTAGATAATTTCTTTAAAGAAAAACCTAAATAAAATATCTCAGAAATTCAAATATTTTGCAATTTTGTCACAGGTACTAGGAGCCAAATTTTTAAAATTCTTGTTTGAATTTCAAAGATGAGGAGGTGGACTAATTATTATTATACACTGCTGTACTCTGAATAGTATCCTCACCTTAATTGCTATATTCAAAACATTTTGGTTGACTCCTAAAGAAGACTAGACCATCCTCATACAGAATATTTTTGCTAAAATGACAATTAAAATGGGAGATATAAGTCCAACTACATGAGTGTAGAATAAAAAATGCACATTATTTTGCTTGGAATTATCAGCATTATAGGAGGCACTCAGTTAAAACCAAGTTCATAATTGACAAGGAAGATGCATACATTCTTTGCTCAATGAAAATGTCCTTTCTTAATGAAATAAAATCTGAACTTACTTGATTTTATAGAAAGTAACAGATATGCAAATTTATGACCATAAATTAAATTCATTATAATATACATTCACTAAAAGAATGACAGGATACAGAGACAAAATAATTCTTTTTACAGCCAAGGTCTCACTACCAGAAAAATGAACATTATTTTCATCAAAGAGTTATAAAAAAATAAAATAAATAAAATGAAATGAAATATAAGTCCTGGTCACATGCAGGTCAGATTACAGACTTTAGCATAGTTTTCATGTAACAACTTAGTCCTGGTTAAAAGTACAATAAAGGTAACCTGAAGCCCAACTTTCTTTTACCTTATTTTTCCATTGCAAGTATCAGCAGATAATGAGAAAAGTCTAAGTCATCAAGCCAAGCTTTGGCCTTTAACTATGCTTTTAACCAGGACTAGATAATCTGCTGTCAATGAAGTACAAATAAAATCACAGCCATTCAATTTTATAGGATTAATGAAAATTAATAACAACTGGACATAAACCAATCCAAAGATAAGATAAAACAATTTAGTTAATACATAAGAACCATTCCAAATGTCTCATCAATAGTTGTGTTAGATTATCAAAATCTTATCTAGCTTCAATAATAATTTTAAATATATTATTAATTTTCAACCAGGATAAGTTCAGGTTTACTCTACCAGATAGACTAATTAATAAGAAATATATAGCAGCTACTTTTATTATTATTTAAGAGATCTCACAAAATTTAACCATCTTAAGTAAAGCATAATCTTAATATACAAGGTAATTTTCCACCAACTCCCCAAAATACCAAATACAAAGACATATATGTAAGAAAGAAAAAAAATGAAAAACATTTGTCTGGAAAACAACTTTTCAGCTTGCATGCTTAACATACCTTCTATTATCATTTTATCCTTATTTTTATGCTTTAAATAATTTTAGATAGAATACCTTGTATGTAGACAAATTTTTAGTCGAAACACGTCGGGAAAGTAAAATACAATGAATTTTCGTATATCTTTCTTCCATCTATCTTTTCAACAAAGACACACACATATTATCACACACACACACACACACACACACACACACTGCCACACTAAAAGGAATTAGTTTTGTTTCATTTGAAGATGATGATATCCTAAAATGAGAACCTAATTCCTTTTAACCTTGTAATGTTTTGCTGGTCAGTATTTGTGCACTTTTGATACAATTGTTTATTCTATCTATCTCTGTCTCTCACTCATACAATGTAAAAAGGAGTGTATTGAAAATACAAAAATAAAAAAATATTGAAACTTAGACTGCCTAGTGATAGACATATTTCCCAATGGTGCCACAAGTCAATAAACAAGCCTAGATAAAAACCAAGATCTTAATTGCTGATTTTGAAGGCAATGAAGTCCTCTTCACATGAGACACTGACATAACACAAACTTCTTAATGACATATCTCCTCATTTGATCATAAAAAAACAAAACAAAAAAAAAAAAAAAAAAAAAAACAAGCTAAGCTTTGTAAATGTCAACAATCTTAAAAAGCAAAGGCAAAAGATATTGACAGGGGTTATATATCACAGATGTTTTCAAAAAGTCTTTAAAATCAATATATTCAAGAAACTTTAATGCTTTTGTATCTTATACAGTGGGAGGGATTATTTTAATTTTTTCTATCATTGGATTAATATGAGGTTATCCTTTCAAAAAGTTTATTCTCAAAACCTTGAACTTGACAATTTCAAAGTGAGTCAGCATGAAAAGGAATAAAAAGATTACATCAAAACTTCATAAATATACAAAATTTTTAAATTTTCAAGGTTTTTTTTTTCCCTCCACCTAAACGGATTCATGATTCATTTAAGATATCTTGTGATGTGGAAGAAATTGGATGCTTTTTTTTTCCTTTTTTTTTTTTTTTTAAATGATTTCATAAAATAGAAATTAAATATACCTTTAACATCAGATAAGTAAATTTCTTCAGACAAAATTTCATAATTTATTTGGAACTATACAATATCTAGTATTATTTACAAAGCATTATTTTAGTTCTAGTCGCCTAAAACGAGAATCAAGTAGAGGGATCAGGTGATAAAAATGAGACTCATTTTTCTGGGTGTATTATGTATCTTGCAAGAAAAAAGCTTCCAAATAAATTCTGTTGATAGATTTTAATGGCATGTCAACCTGTCTGGAGTTATTTTATGCCTAATATTAGAGAATCATAGACACAGTACATTTACATCTGACCTGGAGTGGTAGCACTTGTTAGGGTCTCATCTATGGGTCAAATAGAACTGTTTAATTATTTACTAGACTTGAAACAATTTATGTTAAATAGAATTACTAATGTTAATAGCAATACTTGAAATCATTTAACTGTATATAAACAAATGAGCTCTGGCTCAATTAAAAATGTTACCTACAAACTATTTGCTTACAAATCATATAAATCTAATATATGTGTATAAAGAGGATTTACCATTAAATAAAACAATGAAGTTCACATGCCAGAAAACTTCACCAACCAACAATTATATGATTTCAAGTAACTACTATCAAATAATCATTTGTTTGCCCACAGTTACATGGTTTCAGGTAGGGCACCACAGGTGGTGTAATGGTTAGCAAGCTACACTAGCAAACTTACACAAATAAGTTAGAGTCCCAATAGGTGCCCCATTATTTGGCCTTGTGCCACGTCTAAGAAAAAAAAAGCCAAGTAAACTACTATATGGTTTTAGTAACTAATAATCAGTAGCAACATTCAGGCTTAATTAGCTTGGAGCACGTGGCCATGAAATTGCACACGAGTGGCTCAAGGCCCCTATAATATCGCTTCATTGTTGACAGAACAGCAGCATGCTTTAGCAAGGTCATGAGTGTATAAGCAGCCCTCTCTAGAGTAGCACTGCACACCTACAAAATTGGGAGGGGACTAGAAAAAGTGACCCATACAAATACCTGTTTCAAAGTTCTGAGTGTGAGTTTTATTGAACGGCATATCAACCTCTGTGGGTCATTTAATGCCAAGAAAAGTTAGATTGGTTTTGTCTGCTATGTGGGATTTAGGGTATGGTTTTTATGATAGTTTTTCATTCTATTTGGCCAGATATTGGTGAGAAGATTGATTTGGTCAGATTTCAGTGAAATGTGAGATTTTTTTGGAAAATTCAAGATGTTCTCTAGTTTAGTTTGATTAGGCTGGTTTTATGGCACAAGAACCCCTGCAGGCCACTTAATGCTAAACTTTGTTTATACATATATGAAACCTAAGATTTACAAACAAATACTTAGTAGATAATATTCCAAACGAGCCTGAGCCCACCTGCCTGCACACATACAAATGGCTCCAAGCACCATGGCTACACAACAACAATAATAATTCAACCCAACAACAACAATTTGTTTGCACATAGTTAAATACTTATACACATGATTTACAAGCAGATACATACAATTTGTAAACATTTTGCTAATAATATTTTTCAACAAGCTCAAGCTTACTTTTCTTCACAGCTGAATGATTTCAAGTATCTCCATCCAATATAAATCATCCTATTCACTTTTAATAATCTGTTTGCATACAGTTAAACAGTCTTGAACACTGCTATGTACCAGCAACAATTCAACATCAGTTTGAACACATTTAAATGAATATACAGGATATATGAGAGATTAGTTTGTCAGTAATTTCATTTTTACTTTTTAAGTGGATGGTTTGTAACATTCAAAAAGGGATTGAGCTTATTTGTTTGCACACAGCTAAATGGTTTCAAGTCTTGTAGTTATTTGTTATAACTTCCAGATTGAGGCTGGCAACAATGCAGACTGTATCACTGTCCATGCTTTCTATCTTTGTTGGGATTTTGTTGATACCTGAGCATTTGACTGTTTATTCATTCCTATAGGTGATTTGGTTCTTAATAGTGAAGGAATTGCATCAAATTTGGCTGGGGGTTGTTTAAATGTGGTTCCTGGTCTTTCACTGATCCCTTTTGTGTTTGTCTGTACTCTTCCAGCCAGGCAAATGGGGGGCCTGTGCTTTCTGTTTAAGTTGCCCCAGCTTTTTGATTGTTAGTTTCAATTTCAATTTCCATTTTAAATTTGTTTTTAGTTTCGGGGGGGGGGTTGATTTTTTTCTTTTTCATTTGATCTTAGAGTTGGTCTATGTCTACTTTTTGTAACTTGTGTTTCATTTGTTTTGGTAGGATTTGTTGTTTCATTTTCTGTTGGGTTGTCTTTGGTATTTATTTTTTTTATTAAGTCTCTTTTGGAGTTTTATGGTGTCTGTTTTGAGGTGGGTGGTTGTTTCAACAGGATCTTCTATGTCCATTGGGCTGAATCTGTTGGTTAATGGGATTGGTTTGTTTATTCGTGCTTTTGGATTTTGTTTTCTTTCTTTGCTAAGGGGATTTTTCCTGATTTTGGTTGTGTCTTACATTTGTCTGGAATTGTTGAAATGTGTTCCTTGATTGTCTCTTTTGTGATTGGTTTTAGTATTTCTATTTGATTTTTTTCTTCATTAATCAGTTTGTTCAGTTCTTCCTGTTTTTGTTTTGTATCTTCTTTTTCCTTGTTTCCTTTTTTTGTTACATATACATAACTGGGTTGTTCTTGTGTTTGTTCTATTTTTCTGGCCTTGGGGAATGAGATGTTTCTTGTGTATTTTATTTCTGTGATTCTTTTTTCCACATTTCACATTCCTGTGAATAGGCAGAGTGTTCTCCTGTGCAGTTGATGCAGTTAAAAGGATTTTTACATTCTAATTCTGTGTGATTTCATTTTCCACATATTGGTGGTCTAGTGCATTTATCTTTGGCATCTTAGAGGGTTTGGTATATAAGTTTCTATTTTTGTATTTATGTGACCTATTCTAATGCTAGTTGGAGTTGTGGGTTTATTAAATGTTAGTATGTATGTGTTTGAGTCAATGATTCTTGTTTCTTTGCGGATGGAGATTCTCCTCACGTCTGTTACGACTTGTGGTTTAAGATGTAGTCTTATTTCTTCAAGGGAACATGATGCGAGGTCTGGGGATTTTATAACTCCCTTTGAGAAGTTTAGGGTTGGGTAAGAGTATGTTATGTTTAGTTTTCCAATTTGTTTCCATTTTAGTATCTTTTCTGATTGTTTTTGATTTGTTGTTTGTATAGTAGTGGTGCTGTTCATAGCTTTTTTGATATTGATTAGTTTGCAGTGTGTTTCTATTGTTTTTTGAATCAGGAATGGGGATAGTTTGGTGATTGGGGTTTCTTCTATTGATTCAAGTACAATGAATTGAAAGAAGTTTTCATTCGTTTCATGTTCAGTTTTTGACAAGGATTCTGAGAAGGGCCTTTTTTTTTTTGGTTTTTGCTTGGGTTATATTTTCATAAGCCATAAAGAAAGTCTGAGTTTCATTAACTATGCTCCCCACCCACAGTTCAGCCTGGAAACTAGTGCTACTCATATATAAAAGATATACACATACTTAATAAAAAAGACAACAGCTGTCAACAAAGCCCTCACCAGATGATGACTCTGGGATCAGGCAGTTTTGACACCAATGCATCATTACCACTAGCCAATATAATATGTGACAGATGGATATCTATAAGAAAGTGACCTACAAATCCATAGGGCAACACAGTTATTTCTTGTATCTTTACACATATTCAATTTATATGAATAATAGCATAGTGATGAGTTAAGTGAATCACAAGAAGATTATGCTTAAATAAATACTTTTTTTCATTATATATATATATATATATATATATATATATATATATATATATATATATATATATACACATATACATATACATATACACACACACACACACACACACACACACTCTCTCTCTCTCTGCTACCAGGGATTGAGTCCTTTGGCGAGAGAATTAACAGTTGCCACTGGCATAATACAAAGCTCTTCTAATGAACTGAGCACTTTGGTCTCAAATAGCATTTATGTAAACAAAAGGAAATTAATATAAATACGTTAAATTCCCTAGTTTGTGTTGGATCTGCTGCTGGCTGTGCGGTTATGTTATTGAGCTGATGTAAAGTTAACCAGGTTTCAATCTCACCTTGAAGTATAGCCACACTGATGAGTTGTGATACAACGAAACTGTCACTATATTACACATATACATACATACATACATACATACACACACACACGATTCTTTTGAAGAAATATTTTAGTGGAAGTAACAAACAAGTATTTGGTTTAGTTTCTTCATTTAATGGTATATCAACCAACATGGGTAATTTAATACCAAAGCAATCCTTACAGAAGAACAGCAGTGATACCCTTTAATCCATAGCTGGTGGGAACAAGAGGGTTCATAACTTTCCCAAGGATATTAGTCCAAAAGTGAATATAATAGCATTGCTGGAGGTCAAACTGGCTTACTTTGAGACAGCTGTCAAGTATTTTAATCATTACACCACAGGGACTCCTCCAACCCAAGGATTTGTAAGTTAGCTTTAGATTCACCTTTTCCTGTTGACAAGAGAGATGCTGCAGAAGCTTTGGACAGTTTAACTACAGTTGAGACATCTCGCTCACCAACATAAGAAGCTGAATAAAAAGCTAATTTCTGGTATTTTTAATAAAATATGCCTACAATATATATATATATATATATATATACATACATATACACACACACACACACACACCATTTTTGTTTTAATGGCAATAAAGTGAAGAGCACAAAATCCAATACCAAAGAGGAATATGAAAAACCCAAGAGAAAAAAAAAAGTGATTATTTATTAGACAAAAGAAATGGTTCAATATCAAAATGTTTTTCCCTTATCATTGAGTGCAGCATTTATACATAATGGAAAAGAAAAAAGAAATAAATATATATATATATGAGAAAAAAAATAAATTAATAAACAAATAAACATGCACACACTGTCAGGCAAATGGCTTCTCCACTCGAAGAAGGGATCCGAAAACATAAATTCAATAAAAACAGATGTAAAACCTGTCAAATAACATTAACTAATTTATCTCAAGTGTGAAGAGTGCAACAGCTGAGACTATTAAAAAAAAAAAAAAAAAAAAGAAAAAAAAAAAAAAATTATAAAAATAAATTGATAAAGAAAAACCCACACATGTATCAGAATATTTTATATTATGGTCAATATAGCTAAAGAATTCAGGAAAATTTAGCCTTTCTGCAAATGCCAAAACATTTAACTGATATTTAATTTCTCAAAGGTTCATAACCAATTCCATATCTATTGGTTCAAAATGCCAGGATGCTGTCGGATGGCAAGTGGAATAATGCAAAAAAGTACAAGTCAATAGATAGATCTAATCAAAAATTTAAAAAAAAAAAAAAAAAAAAAAAAAAAAAAAAAAAAAAAGACAACAGCTGCCAACAAAACCCTCATCTTAAACAATCTATCTAACTTTACAAACTGATATAACTAATGTTATGACATCTGTGAAGTAAGTATATATATTAATTAATTGTTACTCAGAAATGATTAGATTTTTAGACACATCTTATAAGATTATATATCATCATCATATCACACTGCTGGCACTAATCTCCCTGACCCTCTCTCACCACCCATCTATTGTCCATCACTCCTGGCAGGTCTTCCAGGCTACATCCTGTATCGGCACAAAGCTGTTGTATATAGGTTCTAGCTAATCATCCTGCCTTTGCTCATCCATGTGAAGGGGTTTGCAGGAGTATATCGCTTATGAGTCCATCCTTACTTCTCCAGCAGTGTCTCGCATGTTTGGTTTGTCTAACTTGGATAGTTTTCATAATGGGTGGTGATTGGCCATACAGCTGCTGTTTTATGGGATGCTGCCTCCAGGACTCGTTCAATACAGCATTCTTGTGTAATTGCCATCAAGCTTTTTCTCCATATGTTTAGTTAATGTCCATGTGGTGCATCAATATAGCAGTATTGAGACAACCGCTGCTTGGAAAAAACTGCATTTTATCAGTCATGTCGGACTTCCAAGATTATATATAAACTCTACAAAAATGGATAAATTAAACATGCAATTTTTCTAAAACCTAAAATAAATACTAAGGTAAATCAAAAGTTTTGTAATATTTAAATATGTACAAGTTTCTGGAATAAACTCCAAGAACTTTAAGAAATCAAGCTGATGCCACACCAGAATGGTGTCCAAGACCTAGCTTCCTCAGATTAATACTTGTTATGATTCATGGCTCACTTCTTGCAGTCACAAAGCTTCAACAACTAAGAGAAGATGGAAGCCTCAAAGAACTATTATCAGTATGGGAACAAGAACTGGCAGAAAGTTGGCTACAGATGGTGCAATATGACGGCCTCTACTTTGCATGTAAGGCTACTTTTGTTGTAACTTAACAAATACAATAAATAAGTTACCAAAATATTGCAAAACTTTTAACTCACTCTAGTACAAAAATATTTCTGTAAGTTTGGAATCAAATGGAAAATAAAGCATTCATATCATACAACAAACATTTGTTTTTCAATATAATATGCACTGACAAGGAAAGAGATTAAATTTCAATAAATAAAGTGAAGAAACCACACATGCACATGTTAGATCAATCCAGAACTTTCTAAAATGAAGTTTATGAGAAAAATAGATAAACAGAATTTATGATCAAAAAAACTTTACAAACTTATAAGAATTTTTCTACTCTCCTTTCACACTGAAATTTTAATATCATGGTCTTGAATGACAAATGCAAAGAGAGAAAGTATTATAGATAATGAGGTCGATAAATAAAACATTAAACAGACTCCTATTTTTCTATCACTAGACACCAAATACATATCTGTAACAACATCTGGATTATGTGTCAAAGACAAACACCACTTTTTCTATCTTTATTTATAGTAAAATGGTCAAATATAGTCGATGTTAAATATTGCCTTGTTAATTTCATAGATTTGTACATAGTGAATATAAAATCATTGAGAGTGTCACAAATTTATTAGACCAAAAGAATGCATGGTTGGTTTGGTTTATCAGTTAAACAGCATATCAACACTATGGGTTATTTAATGCCAAAATTTGATTCCTTTATAAATTTTTTCTTTTAATTATAACTATATTCTTATTTGAAAATATATTTCAAAACTTTTTTTTTGGTCTAGGATCATTTGTTTGAACAGTAATATATCAACTATTCCTATCTAAGACAATTTGAAAAGATTTATGTGGTTTCAAGTATTCCTATTTAATACTAATAATTTGTCCACATTTATATAGTTTTAAGCAACTATTCCCATTTAATAATAATCATTTGTTATTTGCAAAGGAGTAAGACCTCACCTCCCTTACAAAAGGGGGCGTCCTCGAAATGATCTGATTAATCTTATGCAGACTTGAAACCATTTAACTGTATGCAAGTTAGGTATTTGAAGCTGTAATTGCCTACTAAGGATGGTGATTATTATCATTATTATTATTAGTAGTAGTACTAGTTACTTGAAACCATATAACTGTGCAGTTATATAATTTCAAGTAACTAGTGCTACTAATAATAATACTAATAATAATACTAACAATAATAATAATCACCAACCTTAGTAGACAATTACAGCTTCAAATACCTAACTTGCATACAGTTAAATGGTTTCAAGTTTTCATAAGATTAATCATTAGTTTGCACAGTTATATGGTTTCTAGTATTCTTATCCAATACTAATGATTTTTAAACAGATCTACTTGAACCATAAATGGGGGCTAAAACAGGCACTAGCAATCCAAGTCTGAGTTGATCTGGGAGTAATGGTGATCCATGCATCCTAGAACTTCAGAATTGGAGCTTCACCTCTGGATACAGTTTCATATCATATCAAGGACACCCCCATTTGTAAGGGAGGTGGGGTCTTACTCCTTTGCAGATAATGCATATTCTAAGTCCCACCAACAAGGCAGAAAATTTTTAAAAAAATATTACCAACTGAATAGAAATATTTTGTATGTTTTTATTATAAAGCTCATGGCTAAGTGTATATTTTTACATAACTCAGAAACATTTCCAACTGCAAAACACTGATAGATAATATTTGAAACTTCCTGAGAGTGTAACATTAGTCTTACTATAATTACAGCCCAGTTGGGTGGGGCTGTAGAATATACCAACTGTATCTCTGCAGAGGGGTAAGACTGCACCTATGAGTGTCCCGTTATATGACATTAAACTATCAGATGGCAATACTCCAGCCTTGGAGATTAGGGAATGTGGAGTAACCCTTCATCGCCATTGATTCCAGGTTGACTGACCCAGAGTGGTAGCACCTGATAGGGTCCTACCTATGGGTTAAATAGAATAAACTGTGTGCAAACAAATAACTGATGTTAAATTGTGACTAATTTAGCAATACTAGAAACCGTTTAACTTTGTGCAAAAAACAAAAAAAAAAAAAAAAAAAAAAAAAACTTAGGCTCGTTTAAGAATGTTATCAACAAAATATTTACAAATCACATATATAAACAGGACCAGCATTAAATAACCTACAATGATTGATGTGCTATAAAACCAAGGAAAGTAAGCAACCTTAGTTGAGGGTGACCGAAAGGCTCCTTTTTCAATAGCTACTACACCAAGGTGTTGGGAAGAGCGCTACTCCATTCCTAGGATTCCTCCACTTTACCCTTGATCCTTATCTTATAGTGCTGAGTGCTAAGCAAGTATCATTTTTTGAGTCTTTGGTATGACTCAACCTGGGACTGAACCCCGGTCTACCGAATCACTGGCAAACACAACTCATTAGGCCAATAAACCAAACCAAACTAAACCTTACTATAATTAATAAGATCATGAACACTAAATTGTTAGTCAGAAAATATTAATGCCCATTGAATTTTCTATACATTTTTTATAAGATTATATATAATGAGTACTACAAAAATAAATACACCAAACATGCCAAATATTTTTTCTAAAACCTAAAACAAATACATAGATATATCCATGAGTCTGAAATCTAATCAAGAAAAAAAAAAACATA
Organism: Sepioteuthis lessoniana; assembly: GCA_963585895.1. Lineage (NCBI taxonomy): Eukaryota > Metazoa > Mollusca > Cephalopoda > Myopsida > Loliginidae > Sepioteuthis > Sepioteuthis lessoniana. The sequence continues at coordinate 39,607,011 of OY757929.1, read as the reverse complement.
CAAATATTTATTTTTCAGCATAATTTCTTTCCTTGTCAAGCCTCTTAAAGTGAAAATTTTAGATCAAATTTCAGCTAATATGTCAGGTTATGGTTTTATAGTTCTACTCTTGTATAATGAATATTTTGGTTTTAAAGTGCCAAAGAAACCAAGCAAAGTAATATTTACTAAATGGTAAAGATATGTCAAAAAAAAAAAAAAAGGAAACAATCCAAATTGTATAGGGTTTTTTCTCACAGCCTAATGTTCAGTTGGATTAACATCACATTCCATGGTACCAGATATTTCCAAGATTTACACCATCAGAAATCCAAATTAAAATGGTACAATGTTAGAGAAACGCCTAAAAAGCACTTATTTTAATCTGATAACTTAAAAAGATAAACATCTGAACAAACCAAGTTATAACATCCAATTTCAAAACTTCTGTCAACAAAAAAAAAAATGAAAGTGTTATTTGAGCCTGTGCATATGTATTCAGTATATAAATCAGAAAATCCTAAATATTGGTCCAAATTTAAACAGAAAACAAAAAACCACCCAACGTAGATTAGTGAAGGTTAAATAAATTTACATTTAGTGAAAAAAAAAAAAAAAAAAAAAAAGTATGTGGTTAAATACAGACAATAACAAGTGTATTCAAAATTTACTGCATGTCTGACCTTATATGTCACTGAATGATGCAGACAAAATATCCATTTAATGAACCTCTAGACCAGAGTTTCTCAACCTTTTCTTCCTTGTGACACATTTTTGGTGTCAGAGAAATTTCGAGCTTATATATAGTCATATCAGGCCCATTTGGTATGTGTGCTAAGTGGGTGATATTAAGTTGATAGCTTGGTCTCAGGGAAGAGGGGGGGTCTTCTTCTCAGCCCTGCCAAGCTGGCATTGTCTGAGTTTATTATTTGGTGTCTGCTGTACTCCTAAAGGGGAATGCTGAGGAGATCAAGCATTTTTGTGATGGCCAGGCATGAGTCTATTTGTGGGATTAGTAACCTCCAATTCAAATCCTGAATGAATTTCACTTTGCAGTAATGCCTTTGGCAAAAAAAAGGTATGAATCCAACTATTCTTACCCACAGCTATGGGTAAATTATAGGAAAGACTTTGTTCTTTACTCTTGCTTAGGCAACCAGACTAAGAGAAAGAAAACTGAATGCAAACTAGCTATACTCCATTTAAAAATGACCTTGTGTCACATCCTTTTCAAAGCTTGGTTGGTGATTTTGTTTAATAGTGTATCAACCCTTTTTGGGTCATTTAATGCCAAATTAAATTTCAAACAATTCAGTTTAGTATAAGTATAGTTTTTTTGTTTACACACAGTTAAATGTCAAAACTGTTCTATTTCAAACAATTTAGCAGAAGTACACAGTTTAGTTCTATTTGACCCATATATAGGACCCTATCAGGTGCTACTACTCTGGGCCAGAGTGGACCTGGGAACAATGGCAATGAAAGGGTATTCCACGTTGCCCAAAGCTCCAGCATTATTGAAACCTCACCATCAGATTGTTTAGTGTCATATTCAGGACACTTGTTCAGGGGAGATCTTACCCCTCTGCAGATAAGCAGTCAGTGTATTCTACAGCCCCAAGTGACTGGGCAATCAAGGTGGAGGGGTTGGTAAATACATACATCCAGGTGTGGAGGTGCTCCTGGTATAACGGTTACTGTCATAGGGAAACGGACATAGCAACCAGAGTTCAAATCCTGGACTAGGCTGTTTGCATTTCACAATGGGCAAGTACCCTTGAGAAAGATATGAATTCAACTATTCTCCCTCCAGCTATGGGCAAATAGTAGGGAAGACTGGGCTCTTTAACCTTGAGAAGGAAAACAATTCAAACCTGTTAAACTGCTAAAAAAAAAAAAAAAAAAAAAAAAAAAAAAAAAAACACTGTCAAATCTTCTCATGGGGGAAGGGGTTGGGTACATACATACATACATTCTGATCCTCGATTCAATCAACCACTGAGCATGGATAAGATAAAACAAGAATGCAGATACTACATTCTGTCTGACTACTAAGCTTAACCATACTGTCAATGGTCCCTCCTTCCAAGTTCACACCCACCCTATCACCTGATATTTCACTCAATATATAAATAATTCTGTCATTTTTTAAGGGGTTTATACTAATAAATAAATAAAAAGTAAATTACTTATATATTGAAAACTTAAACAAAAATTGTCCAGCATCTCACAGATTAATAACTAACGAATAGCAGGTTCAATCCTCATTAGGTGCTCCATCTGACCTCGTGCCAAACCTAAGCAATGTTTACTTTTGGATATACCTTAAGTGCTAAAATGGTAATTGAGCTAGGGTAGCAGACCATTATTAGTGAGTTAGATTCCAAGCACTCAATACTTCTGGCCTTTGGCCAAATTAATCTAAGCTTAATTAATGACAACTTATGCCAATAGCCAACAAAATTCTAATCAGTAAAGCTGCTAATATTAATATAAATCTATCAATTGGAAAACAAAATCAAATTTAAAAAAGAAAAAAAAACTGAGATAAGAACAAGAGAATTTACTATTCAAATTAGGATACTAAACAACAAGAAAAAAAGAAAAAGGGAAGTGCTAATTGAATCATTAAAATCAATTCAGACACATTAAGTGCTAGTGACTAAGATTTCAGGTTAAAAAAAATAAAAACATTGTATGTTGATTAAAAGTCAAACTTTTTTTTTTTACCTTATTTTTCTTTATTTTATTTAATGCAGATATCATTGGGGGAATGAGTAAAGTTTTGGTAAACAGGTCAAAGCCTAGTCCCTTTTTTTTAAATCTTTTCCCATTCCCAATGATAACTGCATCATACAAATAAGGTCTAAAAAATAAAGAAAGAAAAATAAAAAAAATTAAAAAAATAAAATTTGGCTTCAGGTCACCCTTAATGCACTTTTTACTGAAAAGTAACAATTTTCATAAAGTAAACAGTGAAACTGGTTTAAGGAAAAAAAAACAAAAAAAAAACATCGACTTTTGATTTGAGTGGAGGCATGCTAAGCACAAAATTTATGGACACAGGAAATGGAAGCAGCAACTAGAGCTCAAAATCTGGATAAGACAGCGTTTCACTTGAGAAAGTTATGAATCCATCTCTTCTCCTTGTTAGGGATAAATAGTAGCTCGGATTGGGTTCTTTATCCTTGGTAAGGCAACCAGTCTATGAAAAGGGAAAACTAAACCATCTTTACTTTGCTCAAAAATTGACCTTATGTCAAATCCTGCATATGATGGACAGCTCAAGTAAATATATACTCTGGTGGTGTAACGGTTAGCAAGCTAGACTAGCAAACCTACACGAGTGAGTTAGAGTCTCATTGGGCGCCCCACTTATTCAGCCTTGTGCCACATCAAAGCAAAGAGCTTTGTAAATTACTCTCAAGTAAATATATACTTACTTATTTGATAGCAAGAACAAACATTTTTTTTTTAAAATCTATTAAACTTAAATATTAGGTTGTTCAGAAAATCCTGTCCAATTTTAGTATAAACTGTTTATATTCTTTTCTAACATTATTTTGTTTGTAGTTATATATATATATATATATATATATAAATGGTCAGACTACTAATGATTAAAGTATCCTTTTTGTTAATTTTTCTATCACTTCTTTTAGAATTTGATTTTGAAAGTTATATGTCCCTAATCATGAGCATGACATGACCATGTTTGGCCACTGCATGTTGCCAAAATGAGACTGCAGAAGCTCACTGTCTAGGAATATGAGACTTTGCTACATCCCCCATATTCTCCAGATCTCTCACTCACCAACTATCATTTTAAAACATCTGAACACTTTTTTATTATTATTTTGTTCCAAAGAAAATTTAAAGATTTCTTAGCATCAAAAACTTTAAAGTTTTATCATACGAGCATAAATAACCTCATAAATCAATGTTTAGGAAACATTTTGACTGATTAGAACATCATTTAAATTCATTAAGGAATAAAAGTATATTCTAAAGTTGGACATTATTATCCAAATAACCTAATGAAAGAAATAACTAACTAAATTCAAGAAAAACAATTCCAAGCAATAAACTATCATCAAAAAGTAGTTGTTATTCAATATTTTATATGTATAAAATCATTTTGCAAGATGCAAATAAATGCCAAGCCATTTTCATCAAAATGAATTTCTGTACATATCCACTTTATACCATAATTATTCACATAATATGCATTTTTCCCAGATTTTTAAGCCTAAAAGTTAGAGGTGCATATTATAAACAAGAACTAAATATTACCTTTTTTTTTTCCAGTTATGTGAATTACCATATTCAGGGTGGCATGACAGAGTAAACTATGTGTAACAAACATTTTTTTATACCCCTTCAGAGAAATAGCCTCTTGGAATCCATGTTGGTTTGCAATTTGTTTCTTCTATTGTGAACTTATTTTTGCTGAAAGTTTGTTCTATTTTCATGTGAACATGTCCTTTCTTTTAATCTAAATACTGAGTAACTTTTGTTTTTCAAAACAAATTATATAAATTATTATTTTAGTCAAAATAAGTAGGATAAAAAATTGAACTCATGTTAAATTGATATCAAATTTACTTGTTACAAATTTTAAAAAAAAAAAGAAAAAAAAAATTAGCATGTATTATATACTAGATATTTTTCTAGAATTTCCTACCTAAAAGTTAGGGAAGCAGGATACACAAGACTAATTACAGTACTTAAAAATTATAAACTATATATACAGAAACAGATATCAACTACAGTCAATTTAAAAAAAGAAAATAAATAAAATAAAAGAATGCAGGACAAAACTATATTAAATATAAACATTGCTTTCATAGTCAGGCTAGTTGGTATTCATACTGAATGGGGGATATTAACTTGATTGCCTGGTCCTAAAATTTTCCGAGGCACATACATTTGAAAAAGCCAGACTTATAGGATTAGACCTTCTTCAAAAACAAGGAATGATTCAAAAACTTTCTCGATAAACAAACAGAACATAAATTCTACACAATATTTCTAATAAGTCAAATGATGCAATTTAAAACAACAAACGCTAATGCATTAATCAAACAGACAACTTTTCTTGTTATACAAATCTTCCCTAGGTCTTTATATTTTGCACTTTTTACACATCCATTGTTGATTTAACATCACTAATATCATCCCTCATAGTCCTGATGATGGTTCATTAGAACAAAAACACTAGAGTGTTGACTTTGCTTCTCAATAAATCTCTCATACTTAATATAAAGACAGTAGAAAAAACAAAATGATACAAATTAGATGAATTTATTCTGATGTAAAGCCAATGTTAAACGTTTCAGTTTAAATAACCTTCATCAGGACTTTGATATCATGAGAAATGTTGTTCCCACAGCGATGAATGCTTGTTGAAATAACAGGAGCAAAGAAAATGTATTCATAAACGTACATTCAGTGTTCTTAATTTGAAAGTATCAAGTAAGTGTTTGGCATGCGGAATGATGTTTTAAAAATGTTGGATTTCTAAAAGATTGCAAAAGTCATCCAGTTTTTAAAGGAAAATGTAGAGATAGGTAAATTTTTATATTTACTGATCATCATTAAGTCATCCATGTTAGATGTCATGTAAGAGTGTATTTGGTATTTGTTTTTCCAAAAAGACAGTATGGAAGTAATAAATAAAACCTAATAATGTTCATTTTAATTGTTTACTGTTCAACAAGAAATAATAAAAATGTAGATATTTTTGATTGAAAAATTGGTAAGGATTTTTATTTATGAATAATATGCTATATACTCATGTATCAATCAAATGTTGATAACTGGTTGGTTTGGTTTGGTTTGGTTTCTTTGTTAAATGGCATATCAACCTTTGTAGGTTATTTAATGCCAAAGCCATTCTCCGAGAAGAACAGTAGTGGTACTATTTAACCCATAGCTGGGAGGATAAGGGGGTTCATACCTTTCCCAAGGGTATTTGCCCGAAAGTGAACATAATAGCGCGACTGGAGTTCGAACTTGCTTACTACAATTCCGCAGTCCATCGCTTTAACCATTACGCCACAAGGACACCCCCCTTGATAACTGGTGTCAACAAGCATGTAAGTAATAATTTTATCAGTTGGAAATTCAAATAATGAGAAGAAATAAGTGTAACCCACAGCTTCAGATAATTCTATTAATGATTTTCAAGGGTAACTTACCTACAAGATCAACTAATGCACAAACATATAGAGTATCTATAAAACTTGGCTTGGTACAAGGTGTCAATCACTGAGTACTTAGTAAGGTTTGAATACTCTAAAAGTTATCTGCAAGATTATCTTAGTGATAATTGCTCTATAGCAAGCAGCTCTATCAAACAAAAGCTAACATGCCTTAACATTTTGCCTTCCTGTGCAGCAAGGTTATTTGATTATAGTGATGCCCAAGTATGAATAGACAAAATGATAGATTATATGGTGCAATCAAAGCCAGATTAAAATATGGGATATATTGCTTTGAGACATTCAATTACTGCCTGATCTGGTCAATAATACCCGACTTAAACCAAGGCTTCTTCTGCATCATCAGAAACTAACTCTGAACTTACTCTTCGACATTTAATCAACAGGCTTGACTGGCTTCTGTACATCCTAGATCAGAGGGCTCAGTCCAGCTAATTACTAGTCATTACTGGACTTAATAAAATGAAAAGTGAGAAAAAAAAAAGTATTTGTCCATCTTCAGAGGAATCACTTCCTTATACTGAAGACATTACCCAGTTATTCATATAACAAATGGTGAGGTGGTGATCAATCCCTCACATATCCTGTTACCTGGTTTAGTCATGAAAAGTGCTGCTCACAAAATGTGTCTTTATCATAACATCTTTCTCCATGTCTACAATTGGTTTGAATTCAGAGTTTTCCTTCTAGGCCAGTTGCCTAACCAAGGTTAAAGAACCAAGTCTGCCCTACTATTTACCCATAGCTGGATAGAAAGTAGTTGGATTCATACCTTTCCCAAGGGTATAATCACTATGTGAAATACAAACAGCCTTGTTCAGGATTTGAACTCTAGTCGACTTCCTACAATAATTGTTATACCACAAGTACCACCTTTCAGGGCAATAAAAGTAAGTTGGTGATCTTAGTTGAGGGTGACCCAAAGGCTCCCTTTTCAATAGCTACCACACCGAGGTGTAGTGGAGGGTGCTACTCCATTCATGGGATTGCTCCATTTTACCCTTGATGCTTTACCTTATAGTACTGAGTGTTAAGCAAAGTGGCATCAAGCACCATTTTTTGAGTCTTTGATAGGACTCAACCTAGGATTGAAACCCATTCTCCTGGACCAGGGGAGAACACTTTACTCATTAGGTCAAGAGCCTGGTAAATAAACAAGCTAAAATAATTCAAACAAAAATTGTTAAAAAAAAAGGGGGGGGAGATAATCTAAACAAACTTCATTTTTGCCGTTTTATAACAACAACAGGTGGCAGAGTCCATTTTTTTCTACAATGATAGCTGGTACGCCATAAGTGCCTCTATTTACATCAGATATTAAGAAATAAAAAGAGTAAAAAAGATATTCTGAAGATTTTTCAAACATTAGAATTATAAATATTTAACTTTGGCTAATTATAACAGCATATCAACCCATTCAGAGTTATTTTATAAATAGAGGTTAAGAAATAATGTTCATTGCATGTTTAAATTTACAATTTTTCTGTTATTGTTTAAGATTCTTTTTTACACACAATCCTATTGAATACAAATAATTTTCAATAAGATCTATTCAACCCATAGATGGGACCATGATAGGTACTACCAATCAGGGTCTGGGTAGACCTTAGAGTAATGGCAATGAAGAGGTACTCCACATTCTCCAGAACTAGACACTCACCAGTAGATGCGGTCAAGTGTCATACCTAAGAAAGGCTTTTTTATTGGGAAGGAGGGTCATATCCCTCTGCATGGGATATGGACAGCATATTCCCCAATGACAGGGCTGAAAGTAAAAATAAAAAATGCAATGAATTATTCATTGTAATTAGCCTATACAAGAAAAATAATTTAGTTGCCTGAGGTGATAACTTCAAAGAGGTCATTTATTAACGTTGCACATAACTGAATATAAATAAAGTTAATTCACAACTGCAGATGGGCATAAAATTAGAATCATAAAGAGTCAAGGACAAGTGTTTTCATTTTTGGAGATAGAAAATTACATTAAATGTCATATCATGTTGACATGCAAAATAAATATATACTTCAGCCTTAAGATTACAGTTTGTGCCCATCAGTCTTAACATTGATAAAAATTAACAATGCAAAAATGTTGACGTAAACATGTCTTCAAAAGAAGAGCTAACAGAAGAGTTTCTCAACAGTTTTAATGAGAATATTCAGAGATTTTATAAACATATATGGCATAATGGTTAGAATGTTTGCCAATGGACAATCCCAGGTCAAATAATAAAAAAAGAAAAAAAAAATGAATATATATGACACACACTTGATGCCTCCTTGCTTAATACTCATCATTATAAGGTACGAATCAAGGGTAAGTGGAACAATCTAGCAAAAGAGTAGTGCCCTCCCCTACACCTTAGTTTAGTAGCTATTGAAAAAAAAAAAAAAAAAAAAGGAGCTTTTGGATCACCCTCAATTAAGGTCAGCCAAATATATAATATATATATATATATATATATATATATATATATATATATATATACACACACACACACAAAATGTGCACACAGACAGTGTAATGGGAGATCATCCATGGTTCATGCATTCCCGGCTACATAATCATTTTTTTTGCAGGTTATCTGCAGGTTGAAATGGACAAGTCCAAGATGGGTCCACAAAGGGGGGGGAAAAAAAGACTAAATCAAAAGGCTTGAATAAATGTTGTGTAACAGAGGAGGTGGGGTAACACTTTGCAAAATGATGGTTTGCTGAGTCTTCATTTTTGTTACAAAGGCGGCTAGTAAAATTCCCTTCATTAAAACTAAAACTGACAGCTAAGTTTTCAGGATTGATAACACCTGCTCTCCCCCCCCATGTCTATTCCTCTTTCCTCTGTATATCTTCTGTCCATTTTGTCAGCCCATCTGTCTGTTCTGTGCTCTGTATCCCTTCTGTCTGATCATCTGAGTACCTGACTGACTTTTCTTGTATATATGCAGTGGATGAACATTCCTATTACAGGATTTTCAGCAACCCAGAGACTGGACATGAAAATATTGTCAGACTGTATGTCTCCAGGAAACCCTAAAAAGGTGTGCTAATAAAGTTTTTTTTAAGTCACAACTCCACTTTTATCTGACCATCTCCACTTATACTCATGAGGATTAGTGGTTCCTGCACAAATACTTAGTCACACACACAGGGTTCGGCCCCTATATGGACACACACACACACACGTATATATATACACCCATAGTTAACTTACAACCATACACATGTATACACCTGCATGTATGCACACACACAGAGCTAAGTTTGTATACTACTATACCAGCATTAATAGTGTCACACTTATAGTCAACATGAAAATTGTGGACCAGAATTCATTATAGGAGACCATTTTCTTTAACATTGGTTAGGTAACCAGCCTAAGAGAAAAAAAATTCTGAATTCAAACCAACAGTATGCTGCTTCAAAATTGACATTGTGTCACACCCTGCTAGTATTGAAGAGGTTGAAAGTAGAGTGACTTATTTACTCACCCACTTTTTAGAGTCTACCATTAGAGTATGCTCTTGGTAAGATCACAAGCAAAAATGTCTGGTGAAAGAAGTGGGCAAACAGAGACACTGACTTTGTTGTTACTCAGATGAAGATTAATACAGAAATGATAACTATGCAGAATTCAAACACGGTCAGTTGATATGGCCCTTATCAAGAACTGGTGTCTTTTCTGGAATGCAGATAATATACGAAAGTAGGCATTTACCAAACCCCTTTGCCAGGGACAGAAGGTGACACAAGATCATGTATAAGGGCACCTAGTAAGGATCAAACTCACAATTTAATAGTAATGGATCTGAGAGATTAGCTTGCTAACCATTACACCAAGATGGAGAAACTCAAATAATAAACACAAGTAAGATGTCACTGTTTAAATTAACATATCTAGCCCTGAACATAACCTTGGAAAAAAAATAAACAAGATTAAATAATATGGAACATGAAGGTCGCAATGATAATAATTGTAATTGGTGCACTTGGAACAATCAACAAAAAGATTGATAACGCAACTGGAGGACTTGGAAATAAGTGGACAAGTGGAGACCATACAGACTACAGCATTAACATCGGGCAGAATATTGATAAGAGTTTTCAAGACTAGAGGAAACTTGCTGTTACTCAAACTCCAGTAAGAAACCATCAGTTAATGTCGGTGTGAAAAACTCAAGGAGTAATAATAATAATTGTACATAATGCTGCACAAAGTCAGAATTTATGCCTATTTCAATTCAATTCCTTCAATGAACAGACACTGATTTTCTTTTTATGGCATATCAACTTTCCAGGATTATTTAATGCCAAAGCCATTCTTGGCAAAAGAAAAGTACTGATACTATTTAACCTATAGCTACGGTTAACAAAAGGATTTAACACAATTCCCAAAGGTAATAGTCTGAAAGTAAACATAATAGTACAACTAAAGATCGAACTTGCTTTAATTCAGCACTTTATCAAGCCATAGTGACCTCCCAACAATAATTCGCAGGTATCATTTTATAAAAAGATAACTACCATATCAGTTCTTGTTTCTTATGCAATGATTATGTAATGTTTATGAGGATACAGAGGTACTAATGAAATAAACAATAACAAATTTAATTTCAAGACCTTTTTTGATTGGTATTTGACCAGCCACCGTAGTGGGGTGAGATCTCCGCACCCCCAAGAGTTAATTCTTCAATTGTGACATAAATGCTTCAAATCGTTATACAGCCATCCTACACATACACCTACTATGTTACAAGTGATAAGTGCTACCAACTGAATGACCAGGAACTGGATGAGGCAGGTACATGTAACTGAAATATTTTGTTCTTGCCGTCACAATACACACCCAACAATGTGGTTTTTTTCTTATATCATGTCCACAAAAAAAAAAAAAAAAAAAAAAAAAAAAAAAAGGAGGCGGAGAAAGAAAAGAGGAGGAGAAAGAAAAGAGGACAAAAAATACAAATTTCCTTTTTTCTTTTAATGAAATTTACCAGGTTGCTTTTGTAAGATAGCTGACCTATGTATAAAACAATGCAACATATATGAAATGGGATTATATAGCAGATTTAATTTTTTTTCAACTCAAATGAAAGCGTGTTAATATAATTAAGCAATGATGTCTAGACTGTTGTCCAGATGAGTCATTGCCAATTTTCAATATATTTTGATAGCTAGATTTTTGCCAAAAATCAAGATCATACAAGAGCAGCATTTTTCATACCAGATCTTGCTTGAATTTGACTTTCTTGAAACTGAAAACTTATCAAATTGAGATTTAAAAATGTCAAGAAAAATGCAATAGCAAAAGTGGAATTTCACAGGTAACTTGACCAATGGAAAACTCACTGGATTAAGCAGGGGGAATGGCAAGGGGAAAATTAATGTTTTATTCAGTGTTCATTACTGTTACAGTAAATAAAACTTCAGTCTTAATACTTTTTTTGACAGACCTCATATCTTAGTCATACAACTTAGGTCAACAAGTCATGAAAAAAAATGTTGTTATGGCAACACAAAGCTTTAACCATTTGTATATAAGTTTTTTTCTAAACTTGCACACAAAACGTTTTTCAATGTATTAGCAATCTGATCTTACAACCAAGTAATATCAGCACTGTCTAGTGAGGCTGTAGAATATGCAGACTGAACCTATAAAGAGTGGTAAGACTCCTACCTCACCAAATGAATGTCCGAGATATGACACTAACCTACATCTGTTGATGGGGCTCCAATCTTGGGGAAGTGTGGAGTGCTCTTTCATTGCCATTACTTTCAGGTTCACTGACTCAAATTGACCCGTTAAGTCTTATCTATGTGTCAAATAGAACTGTTCAATCATTTACAAAGGATTATTATTGATTACTTACCTAAGAAGAAGAAAAAAAAAAAAAAAAAAAAAAAAAAAATCACAACTGTGTGCAAAGTATTTATATTACATAGGAATACTTGATGACTAGAATTATTAAAATGTTAAATAACAATACTTGAAACCATTTAACTGTGGGCAACAACTCATTTAAAAATAAAGGGACCTTTAAAATATTCACTTGCAAATCATATATAACAGGATTTGTAATTAAATAACTCATCAAGGGTTAATATGCCATAAAACAACAACCTACAAATAATGAGAAATCCTGTTATTGTAATTCTTGGAGATTATTACTAATCTTTGATCTAAATATTGTTCATTTGAAGCTATTTGTGTATGTTTTGGTTTGGTGACATATCAACCATTGTAGGTTATTTAATGCCAAATCCATTTTCATACATATAAACATTTCTATTGCAAGCAATTCAGTTTAGCATTAATACACCGTTTAGTTTTATTTAACCCATAGATAGTCTTCCCATTCCAGGCCAGAGTGGACCTGGGAGCAATGGCAATAAAGAGTTACTCCACATTCCCCAAAGCTCCAGCATTACTGGAATCTCACTATCAGATTGTTTAGTGTCATATCAAGGATACTCATTGGGCGAGTCTTACCCCGATGCTGAGATACAGACAGTGTATTCTGCAGCCCAGGCAACTGGGCCAGTTTGTGTGTGTGTATATATATATATATATATATATATATATAACACACACACACACACACACACACACACACACACACACACACACACACACACACACACACACACACATACATAATTCAATTTAGTACTAAAACCATTATAAAATCAGTAAAATATAGTTCTCAGTACACAACAATGCAGAGCCATTTGACAATATTTCATCTACAAAATAAAATAAAACATCAAAAACTCATAACTGATTTTCCCATACCCATCTTCAGATGAGTCAATACAAGCTCACCTGAAGATTAGTCATGTAAAACTTAGAATTGTGAGTTTTACCATTTTATTTTACATTTCACAAACTCCATTTTTCATCACAAGTGATATGATGTAGCAAAAAAACTAAATAAATAAAAAACAACTCCATATCATAAGAGGTGACTAGACTAATGCAGCAATTCTCCTGATATCTTACTTTTTCAAATTTATGTGGAACCCAATTATCAAACATTTTTTTATTCTATATTCAAGTTTGCTGCAAGTTCTCTCACTAAGGTTTTATTCCAATGCAACCTTCAAATCATGATTTGTGGATCACTTAGAATAACCACTCACCTTATTTTCTAAACTAAAACTGCCACTTACCACCTTATTTTTTTTTTAAACCAAAACCTGTTTAAATCATCCCTAAATGTAGAATGTATTCATCACAGCTTCATTATAGAATTCTACTCAGGATTATAACATACACAAATCAGGTGAAAGGCTCTCTATAGTTGGGATAAAATGTAAAACTCTGGCATTAAATGACCCCTTGCGGTTGATATGCCATAAAACAAAACAAAAATGTACAACTAAAATAAATTTTTTTTTTAAATATAAATAAATAAATAAATAAATAAATAAGGAAGGAATGAAGTGTAATTGACTTGATAATAAATAATTAAAATTTTCAAAATATCAATATGAAAAAAGAATTTTAGAAAAAAAACACTAATAATCAAAATTGTCTAGCTATAAAAAAAAAAAATAAAATAAAATGGATCAGTAATTTTATGTTAATCAACCCAATATATATTTTCCTACACTATATAATGTTTGATGAAAGGGATAAGATATTGTCTAATCTTAAAAAGGGTCATTATCATTCAAGTATCATTAAGACTATTCATTATCCGGCTTTTATTGTTACCCAATTTCAACCAATCCAATTTATAGTCTTCTTCTGACATATAATCGAGGGTCATTTTTCTACAGAAATATAAGGCTGACAGAAAAGAAAAGAAATGGTAGCTAATATAACAATTCGCTCGTTTCAATTCATTCCTGGCAATATGACGGTTTGGTTTCTTTGTTTAATGGTATATCAACTTTCGTGGGTTATTTAATGCCAAAGATATTTTTGTAGAAGAATAGTTGTGTTACTATTTTACCCATAGCAGAGAAGATAAGAGGGTTCATACTTTTCCAAAAAGGCATTAGTCCAAAAGTGAATGCAAGAGCATGACTGGAGTTCAAACTCACTTACTTTGAGGCTGCAATCCAGCACTAAAGCCATAACACCATAGGGCCATCCCACAACAGGCAATGTGATCCAGATGCTATTGTTATTCCATTTATTTATTTTTAGAAGGGGAGAGAAAGAAAGTACTTTTTTCCTTATTGATTGTACCTCAGAAGAAGGCTGTAGAATAGTTTAGCCAAAGTATTATAACATGGGCAATGCAAAAAATGAGTACAACAGTCGAAACAGTTATGGTTGTGTGTTTTCCCAATTTGTCCAATATGCTTGTAACTTCCAAACATTTTTTAGCATAACTAAGAAAAAAATAAAGTAAAAAAAAAAAAAAAGAAAGATTTTGTTTGTGTTTTCATAAAGCAACCCTAAAATGCTCTAGAAAGATTTTTGTTTCAATAAGCAGATAAACAGGAGAACTCATAAACAACTTCATATCAATGCTATTTGCTCTGTAGACACGTTTTCCTCTTACAAACAAAATTAATTTGTTTACAAACATGACAGAAAGAACATAAATATAAATGATATTACAAGTTCATTTTCTTCATGACTCAGCCAGCTTAAATCATGTTATTTTCTGATGACCATGAAAAATATAAAGAAAGATAGCATTAGAAGTAAAAATGACACTTAATGAAATCAAAGTTTTACAGTAATGTTGGTAACTGTTTCCTCAAAATGTAGAACTATGACACTTTCTATTTGTAGACCTAATGCTGAACAATGTTTTCACCAAGTTTCATTTAAACTGAATTTGTAATAGCCAAATGCAAAGAAAAATCTTTAAAAAAGTTTTACAAGTATAAATTACATAGGATGAATTCCAAGCTTTCCAACAATGTTAAGCACTCTTTCTAAAAGGTGTAGAACAAAGAGACTTGATTAGTTTGTAGACCTAATGTTGAGGTATCTTTTACCAAGTTTCATTTATTCTAAGTCACTGGTAAATTTTGGCATGGAAGCCTGTTTACTTGTTACTATATCCACACAATATCAAAGTAAAAAATACACAAAAGACAATCTTTGCTCACTCTTAATTAGCCATAGTAGAATTCAGTTCCACTGTGTATTCTTAAGAGTAAATGTTTGTATCTTGAGACACAATCTCTCATAACTGATAGGAAAAGTAAAAAATAAAACTAATTTGCCTATGCTGTAAAACTGGTTTGTGAATAGTGTAAATTTATACATGAATTCTTTTGTATCATATTGTCTATTTTTATAATAAAATATATTTTCATTTCTAAATATAGATACATTTGTTTCTTTTGCATGTGATTGCCATGACACATCTTTTCATTTACATTTATAATAAATGTCAATGCCATTCTTGTAGAAGATCAGTAGTAACACTATTTAACTTATAGTTCGAGGGATAAGGAGGTCCATACATTTCCCAAGGGTACTAGTCTGAAAATCAATGTAATAGAGCAACTGAAGTTTGAACTTGCTTAATACAATATTTCCATCCAGCACATTAGGCCACAATGTCCTGTGAACTCCCCTCTCAATGGATTATATGACTTTAACTTTTAATACTAAAAATATATGAAAATAATTTTTAGTATATGAATAGAAAATATTGAGGACTTATTAAAAGTATTGTTATTTATAGACTGCCAAAATATTCCATCATTTTTAACTGTATCAATATAACATCTGGTTGTGGAAAATTGATACTTCTATTTGCTTTCTAAGTATAGTTAAATTTTATGGAATTAAAAATAGATAAAATATTAGTTACAATAATACTGCTGAAGCATTCCAGTGAAGGCAAGCAGTTGGCTATGTCCATGAAACCAATATAGGGAAAGCTGGTGTGCTAATAATTGATTTTATCATGGAGTTCACCAGCTAACTCATCATAAAAAGCACATGTGTAAGGGGATAAGTTTCACTGACTTTCATCAATCCCTCCCAGGTTCAGCATAATGCATGTCAAATCCAGAAGAGGTATATAAGTAGGTAGATAAATATGATATAAATGTATGGATAATCACTGTCTATACATAAAAATGAAGCCCCTACTTTAAGTCAATATTTAGCCTTAACATATTTACCCAACCCCTCCGCTCGGGCAGGATATGACACAAGGTCAATTTTTTTAAAGCGAAGTTTAAGAGGTTTGAATTCAGAGTTTTCCTTCTCCTAGACTAGTTGCCTCACCAAGGCTAAAGAACCTAGTCTGCCCAACTATTTACCCATAGCTGGAGGGAGAATAATTGGATTCATACCTTTACCAAGGGTATTAGTGCTATGTGAAATGCAATCAATCTCGTCCAGGATTTGAACTCATGTCGCCGTGACCATTTCCTGAGACGATAACAATTACACCACGGGCAGCCTTAATAACCATAGACTACCATCATTTCCTAAGTGTTCTTGAAAACCGTTACATAAGTAAATTGATCTAATAGACAAATTTGCTAATCCTTGTACAATAAGTATGCATTTTTCTATTTCTTTGATGCGGTTTATTTGTTTAAATGGTATATGAACACTTTATGGGTTACATAATTCCAAAATAATGTTTCATTGGATTTTTTGTATGTAATCACTCATTATCACATTTATATGATAGCAAATATTCTTAGCTAATACAGCCCAGTTAGCTGAGGCTGTAGAATACACTGACTTCATCTCTGCAGAGGTCAGAGTAAAAAAAACAAGTGTCCTGGATATGACATTAAACAGTCTGATAGTGAGGCTCCAGTAATGCTGGAGTTTTGGGGAATGTGGAGTACCTTCGCATTGCCATCGCTCCCAAGTCCACTCTGGCCTGGAATGGTAGCACCTAAAAGGGTCCTATCCATGGGTCAAATAGAATTGTTTGACATCTAAACTGGGTGTAAACAAAAGACTTAGGATAAATAAAACTGTTTCATCATTTAACTGAGTGTAAACAAATCCTATTTACCAACCCCTCTGCTCGGGCAGGATATGACACAAGGTCAATTTTTAAGCGGAGTTTAACAGGTTTTAATTCAGAGTTTTCCTTCTCCTAGACTAGTTGCCTAACCAAGGCTGAAGAACCTAGTCTGTCCTACTTTTTACCAATAGCTGGAAGGAGAATAATTAGATTCATACCTTTCCCCAAGGGTATTAGTGCTATGTGAAATGCAGTCTCGTCCAGGATTTGAACTCGTGTCGCCGTGTCCATTTCCTACGACGATAACAATTACACCACGGGCACCTCCACACTGAGTGTAAACAAATGACCGATGTTTAATTGAATTGTTAGTGATACACAGTAATACTTTGACCCATTCAATTTTGTCGACTTATGCTAAATTGAATTGTTAGAAATAGAACTGTTTGACTCTTTAACTGTGAGTATGAGATTTGGTATTGAATAATCAACAATGGTTTGATATGCTATAAAACCAAACCAAACTTAATACTAATAATTCATATGCAATTATCAGGTCGCAAATAACTATTTCCATCAAATAATGATCATTACTTTGCAAAGTTATGTGGTTTCAAGTATTCTTATCTAATACCAATATTTTATCTAAATTAATTCTAAGGTTTCAGATCACTATTAAAAATCATCCACAGCAAATAATTACAGCTTCAAGCAATTATTCATAAAATAAACAACCCGCACACAGTCATATGATATCAAATGTGGTACCCAACACATGAACATAACTGTGCAGGCCAACTAGAAAAGACTTATATTCATCAGCTCTGTGAGGACACTGGATGCCAGCTAGAGAACCTGCCAGGAGTAATGGACAATAGGGATGGAGAGAGAGAGAGAGAATAAAGGGAATTCACGCTAGCAGCACAACTTGATGATGTTGATTCCCTTTATCACAAATAATTTTCAAAAAAGATCCACCTGATCCATAGATGAGACCATTCTGAGTCAGAGTAGACCTGGAAGTAATGGCAATGACGAGACACTCCGCACACTCCCAAGAGCTCCAGAACTGGAGCCTCACCACCAGATACAGTTTAATGCCATTCTCAGGACACAAAGATATGTTTTGGGGTTGATTTTTTTTTTTTTTTTTTTGCTTTTGTACATCAACCATACCATCAAAAAAGAAACTAAGTCTATAGAAAAGCCAGAAGTAATAATACACTATATGAATCGGCTACAGAAGTCTTTGCAGTGAGCAAAAGTCAATAACTGGCAATGTTACAAGTGCTGAATCCTAACAACAACCTTTGAGATGTAGATAAGAACAGATTTATAACATTGCAGGGTTTACAACTCATTAATGAAGTTTATATACGAATTGAGCAAATCTGGTGTATATATAATAAAAATAGAAAAAATTAAATGAAAAAGAAGCCACTTAGATTAAGTCATCAATAAGAATACGAACAGAATTATATAAAGATAGAATAAAAAGTTTTTTTTAATTTTCTTCAGTGACTTAGGCTAGCTAATATCTCCATCTCAATCTTCAGCTAAGTGAAATGATATACACCGATTTACCAGGACAAGTATTCTTATCTTGGTTTGGTTTGGTTTGTTCAATGACGTATCAACCTTTGTGGGTTATTTAATGCCAAAACCATCCTTGTGGAAGAACAGCAGTGATATCATGTAACCCATAGAAGAGCCTTATCCTGATTGCTCTTGATTGTTTGTTTAAACAATAATTGTTTTCAGTCACTTTTTTTTTTGCAGGGGAGGATGCCCCCATGGTGTAATGGCTGAAGTGCTGGATGATGGTTTAAATTCTTGTTGTACTATTATATTCATTTTCAGACTAATACCCTTGGGAAAGGTATTGAACACCTTTATCCCCCTCAGCAATGGGTTGAATAATATTACTACTGTTCTTCTAGAAAGACAGCTTTGGCATTAAATAAGTCATGAAGGTTGATATTCCATTAAACTAAGAAACCAACCCTTTTTTTTTTCACTAACTCTTTTTTTTTCTGTCTCACTTTTCAACTCATTTTTTAGGAGGGTGAAGAGAATGCCTATGAGCAAGGTGAATGTAAGTATTAGATTTAATTTTTTTTTTTTTTTTTATTATGCATTTTATAGTAAAATAATTAACAATAATAATTAAAGTGTTTACACTATATACATGACAGCTTTATTCAGACACATTTTAATTAATTCCTGACCACTGACAATCCCTTTCTAACCGACTTTCAATGTTCAACACACAAAACATCAAAAATTATTTAAAAAATTCTGTTTCTAATCAATTTTTATTTTAACACCAAAAATATTTAGATTGTGAATTTTTTTTAAATTCACCAAATATTAACAATTAAGATTATCTATTATTTCATGCCTCAACTCTTGTCACCCTTTGATTGTATTTTCTAATTCTTACTTAACCACATCAAACTTTTGTCTCTATATTTTTATTGAACTGTCCTACAAGATAGATTAGTTTCATGTGAATCTTGAGAAATATATTAGTGAAGATATACCCTTTTAAGAGAGCAAGAAAGAAATCAAAATTGAGAGTGAAAGTCTTAAGATAAATCACTAGATTTCTTCATAAAGTGGAAATCTTGTCTTTTTCATATTTTGATACATACATTTTTTTCTTTAAATACCATTTATCTATATATCATTAAAATCCTTATTATGTTTAAATTTGTGTGTGCATCTAAATTTATATTTACATGTAACGATACCCCAACAAAAACTATATAGCTTTTTTTTTCACAATTTCATAATAATTAAAATGTTCTTGGACAATAAAGCTAATTCCAGTGAAATTTGCAATCAAATGATAATCTTGAAAGATTCAATTAGCAGTGAATGTTATTCCTATATTTTTTTTTTAATTTTAAAATCAACCAAATTCCTGATATCTAGGGGATATGAATGCTAATTAGAATCCTTTACTATTTCCAAAAAAAGAAGCATCAGAATTATCATGAACCACTGTTAGTCACTAGCAAACATCAGAAAAACACACTATGAAAAAAACTGAATTCGCCAAAAATAACACATCCTAGATAATTCTATAATTTTAAGAATCCTTATTATTCTAAAAAGTTCAGAGAATTGAAGAAAAAAATAGCTGACATACCTAACAAGTCTAAATCTGAGCAGTTTGGATTTCTTTGCTCACAAAAAATGAATAAATAAATAAATAAATAAATAAATAAATGGAGGGCACTCCAGCATGTATTCAAAAAAAAAAAAAAAAAAAAAAAAAAAAAAAAAAAATTTAAAAATAAATAAAAAAACACTTATGTTAGACTGATTGCCGAGAATGTCCAGGACCATATGGCATACATTCCTGAAATAAGTTGAGCCAAAGCCATCATTTAGAGAGAGTGAGAGATGGTTTGGTTTTATGGCACATAAACTATTGTTGGTTATTTAATGCCAAATCCTGTTTTCGCATAAATATTGAATATATGATTTGTAAACAAATTTTATCGATACACACACAGTTAAATGATCAAAGTTCTATTTGTAACAATTCAATTTAACATAAGTCATTTGTTTGCACTAAGTTGAAATGTCAAACAGTTCTATTTGACCCATAGATAGGACCCTATCAGATGCTACCACTCCAGATCAGAGTGGAACTAGAAGCGACAGCAACAAAGGAGTATTCCATATTCCCCAAAGCTCCAGCACTGCTGGAGCCTCACCATCAGATTGTTTAATGTCATATTCAGGAAACTTGTTGGGTGGAGGCCTACCCCTCTGAAAAGATGCAATCGGTGTATTCTACGGCCCTGGCCAACTGGGCTGAGAGAGACAATACAGAGTAAGAGAAAGAAAAAAAAAGGGGGGGGGAGTGAGACAAAGAAAAGACAGTCTGATTGATTTTAACAGCATGTCAACTCATCTAGAGGTTAAGGAATCACATTCATATTTACATTTTTGGTGTAGTCATGTCTAAAAAGGTTTTTTGCACACTGTCCTACTGAATACGAATGATTTTTTTAAACAGATCTATCGATGGGACAAGATGGAGTGAGAGAGAAGATGAGAGACCCTTTTCTTTTATAACACATAAAGGCAGCTGTATAAGTCCCCCAAATTACCTACAATAGTCTAAGCTACTCTTGGAATTAAAAAAAAATCTCTAATCAATTGGCACCATAGATGGAAGACTGAACAACAAAAGCTGTACAATAAATAGAATGCATCACAATTACTTTTTTACCTTGTAAAAAAAGTACGTTTAATATCTATGCTTTTTAGGCTGGTGTCTCATCCTGTTAAAGAACCTCAAAATAAAAAAAAATTTGGGAAATAATTTTTGTCAATTCATTCTGTACCACTACAATGGCATACACTCTTTTCTATACCAGATAGAAAAAAAAAAAAAAAAAAAAAAGTTCTTTGCTCTTTCTTCAAAATGGTTAAAAGCCAATGAATACAACCAAAAGAGTTTCTATGACCAAAATGAGTATTAAAAAAATTAAAAAAGAAAATGACTTTAAAAAAAATCCTTTTTTTTAATTATATATTTTGCCTTATCAAGAAGTAGTAATCTTAGAAAAAAATCACATCACTATTTATACAAGTTCTAGCCTTGCTGGGTACATCCCACACTAGTAGCTTGTATCATACAAAGTTAAAGTCATTGAATACTTAAAAAGCAACAAAAAAGAAATTGCTTGACAAACCAAGGATGGTGAAAAAAAAAATTACAAAAAATATTGCATTTACTGGATCACCTGAAGAATTCGAACTTGAAAATTTCGATAGATAACTTTTCAGGTGGAATATGCTAGGATGACAATTATTCAAGTGATCCTGAGTTTATTATATACAACAAACAATGCTTCATTCTAATTGTCTCGTAACTATGAACACTAGTTCTTATTTATTTTACTTTTTTTTTTCTTTTAGCCTTTCTCAATTAACTTTAAACTATTAGAAAATTCATTTACATATCTGATTTTCAATGAGATTCTTTTTAAATAAAAAGCTTGGAAAAAAAAAAAAAACATACAACTGATACCTTAAAAAACACAGTATGTATTTACTCAATCCTTCCACCATGTGCAGGACATGACACAAAGTTAATTTTTAAAAGGAGTTATAACTGGTTTGAATTCTAAGTTGTCTTTCTCCTAGACTGGTTGTCCAACCAAGGCAAGAAAAGGCAATCTGCTCTACTATTTACCCACAGCTGAGGGAGAACCCAGATGGATTCATGTCTTTCCCAAAGTGAAACAAACAGCCTAATCTAGGATTTGAACTCTGGTCACCCATTTCATTTCCTATGACAATAATCATTATATTAAGCATTATATGTGTTACCATAACAACAAAATTCACAGTAGGTGAAAATATATTATGAAAATGATTATAGATATTGTTATATAGCCTACCTATGAATATTAATGGGTATGTCTCATTCCTAATAAATACATTGGACACTATTGTGTGGGGGGTAAATATGCAGACAAAGTAGTCACCACTAGCAGTGGTTTACCTTCTTCACACCACTGACAAGTATTGTATTTTGTTAATGTTATAAAGATTTCCATTTCATTTCAAAACTGTTTTGCTTATTTCTCATTCAGTAACCTTTTGTTAGGTTACAACATATATTATGAAGAGGTTTATGGACATATTTCATTTTCTGAGATTTTTTTTAATAATGAAACTATAAAAGAAAACAGTTGGTGAGTTTATTTTGAAAGAAAAAGAATTATTGAAAACAGTATTAGAAAATATTGAATTTTTTTTAACTTGTATTTATTCCATTTTACAGCATTTTTACAACATGATCAGGTGGAGACATGAAAAAAGCGTGACAGAAATAAGAAAATAGAAATATGAGTTCCACCATTGTATAAGCAAAATAGAAGTACCTGTTCCACTATTGCTACTTGTTAATAAAAAGGTGCTAGTACTTTTTCTTAGGAGCTAACATCTGACTGAAGTTTTCTGTCAAATTTATCATGGTTACCTTCCTGAACAACTGTGACGTGTAGGTAATTATAGAGATTAAGTATTAAATACACACTGAAAAGAATTTTTAAGGCATAATTGTTTTTTCTGATGATAGTTTCCAAATTTTACATAAAAGACATTGCTACTTAGTACCTACTGTAATAAGTTTTTTTTAATGATGAATAATTATTTAATTTTATATTATTGTTATCCTAATTATATAAACTAGTCAGTTATGAGATTTCTTCAGGTGAATACTTTTAGGTAACAATTCTTCAAGTTATCCCATTTAACAAATAAATATTGATTGATTTTAATGTCAACTTGTCCGGGGTTATTTCATACTTTGAGGTTAGGGAATTGCATACATTATACGTTTATTATCTTTTTTTGTGTAATTTAAGTTTTTTTTTTTTTGCATACAGTTATGTGATATCAAGTATTTCAATTTAATACAATTTGCAAAGGGGACCTAGGATTAATGGCAATGAAGGGGTGGGGGGGCAAACTCCCCAGATAGAGTTTAGTATCATACCCAGAACACTCCTTAGCAGATGCTAAGCTGCAGTGATAGGGCACAATGAATAAAGAGAAATAGTGTAACCATACAAAAAGGATTTTATAAGTTATAAAATAACTTGTCCCAGTCACATCCAACTTTCACTTGCTGAGGCCCTTCTCTATAAAATTTTATATTAATGTTGATGATTTTATAAATAAAAATTTTTTTTTTTTTTTTTTTAAATGATACCAGTTTTGAAACAATATGCCACTACCAGTAATAAAATGTTAAAAGCTTCCTCATTCCATTTTACAAGTAAAATTAAATATAATTGACTGCCTTGATGATTGTTTAATGTAAAAATCAAAACATTAAACATTGGCAACTAATTCAACAATAAATAAAATCATTCTCTTAATACTTTGTTTTCCATATTTGTAAATTTACATATATCTATATATAATTTTTGATGAATTAGAGCCAATGAATAAAAAGAAGCTCCGAGTATGTGGACCCTAAACTATATTTTATAGGTAAATCTAGCACAGGTCCCAATTTAAATGCAGGGACTAGAATACATGAGCTGCATCATCTGCAGAGAGGGATAATACTTCTAACTCTTGAAGGGAAAAATAAAATAAAAAGGAGAGAGAAAAAAATCTCTTGAGTATCTAACAGTGAAGTGGCAGGACCTGTAAGGATCCTATTTATGGATCAAAGATCTGTTTTAGATAATGAAGTCTTTGGAATTCTTAAAATGACTGAAGATACAGTTTTGTATTATATAATTGGAGGCCATAATTATTAAACCAACTTTGGCATAAAATAACCCAGAAAGGGTTGATATGCCATACAACCAATCAAAAATTTGTACTAGTACCCCCTCCAATAAGAAAAAAATTTTATGGACGCTCCCCAACAATGAGCTTAGGTATGATCCAATTTTAAGACAATTTAAATATATTAGTCTTCTTGATGGCATATATAAATAGTCTATATATGAAGGTCATTTTGCTAAAGGAATTGGTAATAAGAAACACTGTTTACAGTTGCATCTTTTTCAAGGAAATCAATAGTGATGGGTCCTTCTGTGTCCCAGAACCCCATCAGCATGACCTTATTTACCTGGAACTTTTTCTTTAAAAAGTCAAAGTAATTCCACTCCATGGAATTGTCTTTTCAACTCAGGCAAACCCATGTTTAGCCCATTTGAAAAGATTTTTCTGACAGACACATGCTTCTCCATACACATCACACTTTCTTCCATTAAATTTCACATGGTTTGCACTTGTCAGCTACTAAACATTTGAGGACAGACCTCTGTTCAAGTTTGAGTAGCCAATATTTTGAATAACCTCAAAACAAATATTTTCACAAGATGAAAGTTTTTGCTCTTAACCAATCCCAAATAATACAGAGTTTATATTTACTAAAAAAATAAATAGATTATGAAAAAAAAAAAAAAAAAAAAAAAAAAAAAAAAAAAGCCTTATTTACTGAACATTCCTTTTATACATGTATATATATATATATATATATATATATATATATAAAAATAAGAGCTCTTAGGTGAGAAACTGACAATCACCAAGTGGTTTTTACTGTATACCTATGCTATACTATTCTATGTTTTGCATAAAAATTGCACATTGGTTATAAAACTAATTCCAAATAGAATTTATATTAATAGAAAAAACAACGTGAAAAAGAATTATTTGGCTTCCTTTTATAAATAAATGGATATTTTTTAATATATAAATAAGTGGATTTTTTGTTTTAAAAGAAAAAAAAATCCACTTATTTTAGAAAAAAAAAAAAAAAAAAAAAAAAAAAAAAGTCCATCAATAATATTTTAAATCGAAACAAAAAAGAAAAACACCCCTCTATAACCAGTTTTTTTTTTTTTGTTTTAACCATCTCAATGCTATATACAACTTCAGTTTAAATCCAACAGGCTGGCATTTCAAGTAGATAGTTAAGGGAAAGGAAAAAATAAATAAAAAATACATTGCAATTTTGTTTTGCAAGCTGGTAGCAACCACCACAGATCCATACTTTTAATTACACAGCTGATGGAACAGATGTAAAACAAGGTAGCTATGCTGCTGTTTTTGTTTGAGAGAGATAAATGTTTAAATAATGAGAATGTCATTGTACCTTGACATTGAAGAGTGAGGCAGAACCAGGTTGTTGACAATATAGTATTGAAAGGGTTAACTCAACTGAAATGAAACATTTTTTGTATACAAAAGGAATATATATAGGAAAATGGATCTGCAGATAAATTCAAATAACCAAAACTATGCACAAACGGATTTACATTGACCTAGAAGAATCATTTTCATTTATAACTGGGCCAAAAGGTCACTCAGGTGAAAAATCAATATAAAATGATAAAAACACAAAGATTAAATCAAAATCAATTCCTATCAATATCTAGTCAGATACAAGTAAAGGACTTCCAATTACTCAGCTTGACTGATAGTCAAATGATAAACGAAGCGAAACAATTGGAGAAAGTTCACGTCATACCAACTGTAGTTACCCAGAAAAATCGGCATTTAAATTTGGCTTTTACATGAGCTGAAATATGCCATTTCAGTTGCTATCATGGCAAGGGATGGTGAACATCAAGCATTTGTGATTTTTCCAAGGAAACTCATCTCAGATCTATCCTCTTGTGATTACTTACTCTGAGGATACCTGAAGGCTCAAATCTTTAAACGCAGGCCACTGACAATTGAAAGATTTTATTCATCATGAAATCACAGGAAGTCAATTTTTTTAAGCAAATCAAAGCTGGTTTGAATACAAAGTTTTCCTTCTCAACTAGTTACCTTAAGGCTAAAAGAACCCAGTCTGTCAAACTATTTACCTCTAGCTGGAGAGACCTGGTTTGGTTTGGTTTGGTTGGCATATCAACTATCATAGGTTATTTAATGCCAAATCCTGTTTATACATATATTAAATATATGATTTGTAAACACTTTTTTTAATAACATTTTTAAATGAGCCTTAACTGTTTTTTTGCACACAGTCAAATGGTTTCAAGTATTGCTATGTATCACTAAGAATTCAATTAGACATCACTCATTACAGAGTTTAATGATCGAACTGTTCTATTTCTAACAATTCAATTTAGCATGCCATTTTTTGTACACAATTTTAATGTAAAGAAGTTCTGTTTGACCCATACATAGGACCCTATCAGGTACTACCATTCCAGGTCAGAGTGAACCTGTGATCAATGGCAATGAAGGGGTACTCCACATTCTCCAAAGTTCCGATACTGGAGCTTCATAATCAGATTGTTTCGTGTCATATTCAGGACACTCATTGGCGGGGTCTTACCCCTCTGCAGGAATGCAGTCAGTATATTCTACAGCTTCAGCCAACTGGGCTGTAGCTGGTGAGAGAACATAGGGACTCATGCCTGTCCAGAAGGCATTTTTGAAAAGTGAACACAAAGCTGTACACTTCAGAAGTATAGCTTCTGAGGACAAGCATTTAGATGACATAATGTTTAAAACAAATAGGTAAGAAAAAAAAAATGGCAAATATTGTCTTTATTCTAAAAGTAAAACGTAAAGTTGGCAACCATAGCCGAGGGCAACCCAAAGGCTCCCTTTGCATTTGCTACTACACCAAAGTGTAGGGCAGGGCGCTACTACTTTCCCTGGATTGTTCCACACTTTATAATGCTGAGTGTTAAGCAACACGGCATCAAGTACCATTTTTTGAGTCTTTGGTATGAATTGACCTGGGATTGAACCCCAGTCTCCCAAACCATTGGCAAACACTTTACCCACTATTCATTTATTTACATTGCAAACCTAATAGATCATTCTGCTAGGCCATATATATCCATTTATATCACTGTAACTCCACAAAAAGAATACAACCAGATTAGAGCAATACTATTAAAATGCTTTAACTTATGTAATTTCGAATGTAATTTGCAACTGAATAATTATTTTGTGTGCTCAGCGTTTTGTGCTGAACATTTTTTAGTAGTTCAAATTCCCAATATGACAGAGATAACAATAAAATGCTAATATGATTCTATCACTCCTTGCTAAATAGAAGCATCAATATCATCATTGATTGCCGTTACATCGGCAACCTAACAGGTTCAAAAAGGTCGTCTAGTAATAAATATAGGTCTTGTAAGTGGCGTATTTCACGAGTTGTTAAATCATAAATTATAATTTTAAAATGTGATTATAATTTACGACTTTTTGTGACTAAATTATTTTTATTAATCAAACTAACGAGTGTAGTATAAATATCTTAGAACATTTGGTAGAGTTTGATTCTCGTTTTTAGCGAATCACAAGAACTGGGAGATAGAGGAGGGCGGGTTTTAGGATACTATTTAATTTTATTCACTTACTAGATAGGATGATATTCATGTTTCTCAGAACAACTGGGTGATTTTAATTAGAATTTCTAATACTATAACTATATCTACGTAATAACGAGAATTTGGTTCACGAATAAATGACATTCATTTCAAATACTGACCTCAGAAAATTATCATCCAAGTGCAAATTGGACTGGACTATTCTCTAGAGTTTAAGCATACTGCTCTAATAAAAATCTCGATATGTGGTGTCATTTTTTTTTTATAGAGTTACAATCAAGCGCACGCGGGAATCAATTAAAGAAGCAGGCTGAATGCCAGTTTTGCTCTTGAGGATCCTTACAATCAATCAAGTTATGAAATTTTAAGAACCCCCTCCTCTCTCACACACACACCTCGTGGGTGTGGAAGATTTGTAAAAATATTCTTAGACGTCACTATGCCCTTCCCTATAAAACCGATATCGGCTCTTTAGATTAAAAAAAAAGCTTCACAACGAAAATATCCTAAAAATAAATCTTTTTTCGTGTTATCATTACTTGAGAATAAAACATTCATTTGAATAATCACCAAGTATTAAATATGAAAAATAAAAAAGTAAATGTAATACAAAATTAAGAAATTTATTCTAAAAAGATAAATGTTGCATATATCTTGAATCGATCGTGTAAAGTATTTCGATTAGATTGATGATTTAAGCAATAAAAAAAATAAAAAATAAAAAAAAATGGGGTTCCATGATTAAAAATAAATAAATAAATAAATAACCAAAATTTTAAAAATAAATAATACATTAAAATAACTCTGCCCCGCACCACGTTATTAAATGATCAACTAAATTAACAAGTACAAATTAAATATTAACTTTAATTCATTTCGTCATGAAAAAAAAAATCCTATTTAAGATCAGAACATTTACAGAGAATTTTTTAAGCGACTTTTACTCAAGTTTTACGGATCTATAATCACAGTATACTCCGTTTCAAATTTTAGACATTGATCAATTTTTTTTTTTAAATAGAAAAAGAAATCAACAAACGCGAGGGAAATTTGACAAAAGATAATTAAATTCAATTTTTTGAAAACAAAAACAGAAAAAAAAGGATATATTTTTTAAACAATTTTTCTCACTAACGAACTGTTAAAACAAAAAAGATTTTAAAAAATAAATGAAAAGCTATATAAATTGGTAAAAATAAGAAATCCTATGTACATTGTTTTTTTAACCACAATATTCAAGGAAGTAAATTTGAGAAAAAGAACCCTAAATAACTTTAAATCGACGGAAAAAAAAATCTTTAATTAAAATGAAATCAATGCTCGGAAAATATCAAAAGTAAAAGTAGAAAAAGGGGGAGAAACCATTCAGGAAACTCTACAGATAAATTGAAATTAATGAATCTGATATCTTTTTAAGCATCACCGTATTTTAAAGGTTTCTTGTTAGTATTTTTTTAAACGAAAATCATTGAAGTTGAAATATCAGTTTCGATTTTAAGAAGTCTTGATTTTATCTTCCAGTACGAATATATATATGTATCTACATATCAATAAAAAAAAATCTTTATATATCTAACATATATAATTAGAGAAAGATAAGCCAAGAAAAAGAAGGCAAGTTTTGGTGAGTTTTTTCTTCAAATTTTATGCACTTCAAACTTTCAAAGAAAACAAAATGACATTTGATATATTTTCAATTAAACAAACATGTTTTTTATCTTTCGTTTTAATTTTATCCAATTTTTTTTTTCTACTTCTTTAATTACTAATCGTTAGCGATTTTTAAAAAAGATGTTGTAAAGAATTAAAATTGTTGGAGGAGGGTAATAATAATTATGATTAAAATTTAAAAAAAAAAAAAAAAAAAAAAAAAAAACTTTTGAACAAAGCCGCCTACGGCACAATCACGTGACCATACACTTTCTGGTCCGTGAATAAATGACGTATTATTTGAAGATATTATTATGAAAGTAACTGTCGTAAAAAGGCTCATCAAAATCTTTCATTTCCAGAAAAAAATGATTTAAATTTCTCTCAAGACATTATGTCGTCAAAAATTTATATGAAAAAAATGTTTTGTTTCTGGGTTGTTTTTTTTTTTTTCTTCATTAATCGTCAATTAAAGAAGTTTTGTTTTTTGGGTATTTTTTCTAAAATGTATGAAGGTGGGTGTCAATTTCAACAAGGATGTTTTTTTTACATGGCCTCATATTCAACAAATATTAAAACTACGTTATTCTAAGTAAACATGTTTTTTTTTAATCCTCAGAAAACAAAACTATACATATAAAAAAAATAGAAATATACTTCTAAACTTTTTTAATATAACTAAAATAAATATATACTACACAGAACCTTAAATTTGATATAAAAATATTTTTAAAATGTCAAAACAATCATCAAATACGTGTTAAAATAATGTAACAGTTCTAGATTTGCATAGTAGTAATACATTTTGTATATAAATCCAAATAAAAAGAAAACAAATCTATCAATAAAAGACATAAGCATATAGTTTCATGGCCTTCAAAGAAAATGATCATCATTTTCACATTACTGATTGTGTTTTGAAGGACAGTCACGATTTTTTTTAACTGGAATATTTATAGATTGACTATACAAAAAAAGCGATTAAAGACCTCTTTAACCTAATAAAAATGTAGCTAGGTATGTATTTATTTAGGGTGTCGATGCAGTAATTAACAATCTATTTAGTACTCTACTTCAGAGTGCGTGGAAATGGATTTAAGATTTTTAGCAACTGGCAAGTAAACTGCTAAGGGAGACAAAAATGGACGAAAGCATCAAGTACGGATGCACAGAAGAATCAAATAATCATAAAAAGGGAAGAGGGGAAAAGGGAGGAAAGAATAAAAAATTCAAGGGTGGCAGTGGTAAATTACACGTAATGTTCTTTATAATTAATCAATTATAATTAACAAGTAGTAATCAAAAGATGGGTGATGGGATTTTAATTATATTCAGTTTTATTATTAAAAATAATTAACAACTTAGAAGATGCATAGTGATGATATAATTTAAGATAAAAGAGAAGATTTGTTGGGGTTTTTTTTTTTTGTTTCTTTTTTTAAAAATTCTACAAAATTATATTTGAGGTCTTTAAGACTCAAATCGACAATTTAGTGGGACAATGAAATAAATAGGTTTAGGATTCCATTTAGTAATGATTGTTTGTTGTTGTTTTTTGGGGTTTTTTTCGAGAAAAAAAATCATATCAATTTTGATCCTTAAACGAGTGGGCAATACTAAAAATTAAGATTATAAATTATCATTGAAAGAAATCATGTTTTAAATATCTGACAACTTTACTTTTGCCAGTATAATTAAGTCAATATCAAACTGATGAATAAATATCTTTTTTAAATTCACAACAATTTATATTTCTTTACTCAAGTAAGGTAAAATAATCAGAATTAAAAAAATTAAATAAAAATGACAAACAATATTTATCAGCGTGTCCGATCACCCATACTCAATGTCAATCAACTATTGTCGATCGTTGACATTAAAGAAAGTGGCACAGAGTCGAGAATATTCAATAAATAGAGATACATTGCGTGTTTACTGAAAGCATAAATGAAAATCCTTCTTTTCGGTCACCATTTTTTAATCTTATGATCGATCATGTATGTATGGCCCTTTATTAATTTTTTAATTGCTTTTTAAAGCCAGAGAAAGGGTGGGTCAGAATGTTATCGTAAAAAGATGATTAAGAGACGATAGCCCGGGCTACTCAAAAGCCAGCTGCTACATCCGCCTCCGCAACAAACAAACCCGAGTGGTAACCGAGGGTTCTCACGCGGCTCTTCACGAAAATAAATCCCTCAATAGGTTGAAAATTTATATTTTTCCCCGACCAACGATAAGGGCTAAATTTTGCCGTTTGACAAACATAAATATCGTTAAAAACACAGGACTCACCTGCGAAAGCGGCGGTAATGCAGCCATCCTTGAATAACGTTATACAACTCCCGCGATAAATGCTGTAAATCGGTTACTGATTGGTTAGATATTGTTGTAAGCGCGATGGTGATTGGTTGGATTTGCACACGGACCGCTTTCATTAACATCAGTGTGTAAAAGACATTTCCTCAATCGCTTACGCACTTGTCATGTTTTACTGCATGCTACCTGTTCAGTGTTTTCTGTATTTTCCGCGCAATAGTTGTTAAAAAAAGGCAGAAAAAACATAAAACTATCAAATGATTGCTGGTTTTGATGAAGTGGATAGGAAAAAAAAAAAAAAACAATTCCATGAGAATCTTCTGAACAACAACTTTATACGGATTTAAAATTTTTTCCCCCTTTTTTTCTTTTTCTCCAAAATCATATTTTAACAAGTTTCTATAACAAAAATGGTCTTAAGAGTGATTTACCAATTCACATCATTTATTTCCTTCACTTAAGAAAAAGATTGAAAAACGTTTTCTTTTTATCCATTCTCCATCTCAAAAATCTTTCAATTATGGTTATTTTACTATCATTCTTATTATTTATTTTATCTATTCATTCTTACAATTCTAAAATTAAAATAATTATATTGTTTTCAAAAGCTTTGTCTTTCCGTTGTGAAATGAAAAAACTGAACACAAAAAAATTGTCTATTCTCGAACTTAAGTTTTTTAAAAAATTGACATCCCAACAAATCGTGCTTTAACTATTTACTCACGGTTCAGATTCGAACGAGAACTCTGGGTTACCAAAGAGAAAGATTTGGTCATTTACATTTTTGGACTACCACGAATTGATTTATTTTTGCCAGCGCCGGGATAATTGCATTAGTCGCTACAGCCGATATTGTTATTCACGTGAAACCAGCTGATTTCTGAATTTCCCCGATAGATTTAGAAAAAAGAGGAACATATACACTTATACTCAATGTCACACTCACACATAAAAAATAAAATAAAATAAAAACTGGGCTAATTTATTTGTTATCCGAAAACTACTTGCCTCCAAGAAGTAGTGTTAGTATTTACACCTACACATTTCAAAGGAAGGAGACAATAATGAAATTCTTGATTTCTTTACGACTCCTCTCGTTCCTCTCCCTCCTCCATCCATCCATGTGACTTCGAACGCAGGTCGTTAATGACCCAAGTTCGAAGTCACATGGGTGAAGTTATCAATTGACCGACTACTAGGTCGCGACTCGTGGACTTACCTGCGTTTGTGAATTTGTCTATATTCAATTTAAGTTGAATTAATTAATATGTCGCTCACACTCTTAAAAATGTGGAATAAATTAAAATGAAGATGATTAAATCGTTAAAGAAAGAAAATTGATATTCTAAAGCTGTATGTGTGTGTGCGTGAGAGTGCGCGCACTCGCGTATGTGTGTGGGTGCGCGATACCTTGTTTAATAGGATTGTATAGTTTAATTTCATATTTTTTCTTCACTTTTATAATAGATTTACCAATTGGAACTGTTAGTAAATGAACAGGATTGTCAAAA
This sequence comes from Sepioteuthis lessoniana, assembly GCA_963585895.1. Taxonomy (NCBI): domain Eukaryota; kingdom Metazoa; phylum Mollusca; class Cephalopoda; order Myopsida; family Loliginidae; genus Sepioteuthis; species Sepioteuthis lessoniana. Next base: position 39,573,559 of record OY757929.1, on the reverse strand, counting down.
ATGCTAATTTATATTGTTCAGGCAAGGCCTCCTCCATTTCGGGATACCCATTATGGAGTGACTTGTTTCACAGAAGCAGTCTCGCAGACAGTGTTGGCCCGAGGTATAAACGATATAAGCAGTTACTTAGGACCCCTTGACTAACAGAGGGCCACGAATATTTGATTGTGTTTTTCTTGTATATATGTTTCCTTACTTCGTCATGACTATACGTTTCATATGTTTTTGTTTTATCTTTTTTAATTAATCTGAAAATTGAGATTTATTTGAAAATTACATGAAACTTATAGTCATGAGACTGACATGGGGAGATAAAACATTTTATTTTAACTTTTATCCTGATCTACTAGCCAGAATTTGAGCACTTTCTACGTTTAAAGAATGGACGTTTTTGAAAAGATTTGTTCATTTCAATATATATATATATATATATATATATATATATATATAGAGAGAGAGAGAGAGAGAGAGAGAGAGAATTTTTTTTTCCGATGCATGAAACTTATTGTCATAAGACTGGCATGAGAAAACATAAGACTATACAAGCTTATATATATATATATATATGAATGTGTATGTGAGAGAGAGAGAGAGAGAGAGAGAGATCGTTTCTGAAAATTTGACATAATTTCGTAATCTACATATTTTACCAATTCATATTCACATGATCTCAAATTTTAACAGTATGTGTAAAAACAACTCAAAACTCTGTTTAATATTCCATGTTTTTTGGGGGTGGGAGGTTTGTTTGTTGTTTTGTTTGTTTTTTTTTTTCAAGTATAACAATATGATTCACTGAAAAAGAAAAATCGTTTAAATATTAACCAATTTTGAGTAGTTTCTCTGCTTGCAGTTAAAATCAAAGATCATTTGAATGAGAAGTTATTAGATTACAAAATTATATCAATTTTTCTGAAACACCCTGAACATCTCAAATGATATTAATTTTTGAAAACACCCATATATATATATATATATATATATATATATACTGGAATAGATGTGACATAAAAAATGACATATACAATAACAGCTCCATTTTTATTTTTATTCTATTCGTTTATTTAATTTTTTACTGTAGGTCGGTTAATAATAAAGCACAGACAATAGTGTAAATATTGTTAACAGTAATTGCAGAGGTGGGACGCAAATAGAATTTCTTCCAAGGCCCTACTAAGAATTGGGCTAGACCTGCTCGCAGACCACCACTGAATTTTTTTTTTTTTTTTTTTTTTTTTGTTAGTAGTCCAGAATATTCCGCTGAGGAATTGTTTGCGGTAATGTACAAGAAATTAAATGTTGTACTTACATTCATTATTTAGATAAGAATAAACTTCTGTCATTATCATCATTTTTTTTTTTTTGCCGCTCATTTACATTTAAAAACTACGCCTTCAACTCGCTACAATTCACTCACTCGTTATATTTCTTCAGTCTTTCCTTCCTCCAAGCACTAAGATAGCAACCTACAACCGATTTCTGATATATAAATTTTGGAACTAAAATGTAACTTTTCAATGACAAAAATAAAGATAAGGAAATGATTGAAAGTAAGTCTTTACTGAATGATGAATATATATATATATATATATATATATATATATAAGTAGGTAAAGTTGGCGATCATAGTCGAAGGCAACCCTAAGTCTCCCTTCTCAATAGTTACTACATTGATGTGAAGGGGAGGGCGTTATTCTTTTCCCTGGATTACGCCACATTACCATTGATAAGTACTTTATAATGCTGAGTGTTAAGCAAGGTGGTATCAAGTACCATTTTTTGTGTCTTTGGTATAACTCGACCTGGGATTGAACACGGGCCTTGAATACTTTACCCATTTTATATATATATATATAAAGGTATCTTTAAAGTAAATGGAAGAAAACTCAACACACAATTATAGTGCCCTTATAAATTTCATTTCGACGAGTCTTTACTCGCCTAGGCAGATGGCATACACACTTTTGGGGGGAACGCAATCTCAAATATAGTTTTGTTTTTTAAAAAGTTGGGGGATAATTAGGCAAATAAAAAAGGGAACAAAAGTTAATAATCGGATAAACTGCTGCCCGGCTATATATATATATACATATATATTAAAAGATTGGCGTTATAAAATCTAATTAGTCCCTTATTTACTTTTTATTTGACCTTTCGTCATTCAAGAAAACCATCATTTACTCAAATGTTCCTGATTAGCTATCAAAAAAAGAAGGACATTGTTACTGAGTTTGATTCTCACAAAGTGCCCTATACTTTTGGCTTTGATGGATGGCGAGAGTGTCAGGGATCTCTGTGCTGCGTTTAATAGATAACGGCACCATAGGTCTATTGGTTTTAACGCTGTTATTGCTTGTGCTTGGTGACAGGGGGGGGATGTTTAGTCGAGTCTTTACTCACAAAGGATCAATATCAACAATAGTATATCCGTGATATACTAACACTGAACACGACGAAAGGAAACATGATAAATGCCTTTGTACATACAAGAACATTTAGCCTTTTGTAGACATAATATACATATTTAGCAACAAGGCAAATTGTGGTCGGCCCAGTTACATTAAGAAGAAAGGAAAATACAGGAATGTTGATGAGAATATTGATGAGTTTCAAAAACCTTAATGACAGCCAGAAAGATAACCCGGTACTGTGAGTCGTACAAATGGAATAAAACAGTTGCGAATGTTAGAGCAGGAATTAGGCGTTCAACCTGAAGTTTCAAGGTCCAGTTGGTCTAGGAGGAATGAATAGATGACAAAGAACTAGTCTCCAAAAGGAACAATGGTTTAAAGGAACAATAGCCCATGGTTAAAAGCGTTCTCCTCGCATTGAATGTTACTCTGTTCTGCTGCTAGAATGAATGAGGAAGAGAGTCGGTCTGTCCTGATCGAAAAGATATGCGAGGAAGAGGCTGAGAGAGTGTTTGTACGGCCTTTTATACTACCCGGGAAAGTCATCCGAGTAGACTGGCTTAAATCATCCTCATTGGACGAACATATAAAATCGAAACCTCAACGGCCAAAATAATTCTCGCACTAAATAATACTTTGAAATTCTTTATTTCTGCTACACATATGTAGGTATTAAATAAGAAATAAAAATGACAATAACATCAAAAAAATTAAATGAATGCAAAAGTAAGTGTCCCCCGAGGATTCTGGCCATAAGCGAAATTGGCGTATGCCTAAAACGAGGCTCTTCCTGTTGGTAAAGAGAAACTCCTTCTCAGACGGATGCCTTTTTGCTGCGAGTGGGAACACACGGCTTGCCAAGGCCCGAGGTCTTAGCAGCGCGTTATGTTTTCTGTGAGTAGTAGCCTCTGCTGAATGTACTCATTGAAAACAGCGACACATGGTGGATCCTTAAACTTACAATTTGGCAAAAATGATTCTATGATGTTTTTCAAACGCCTGTACGATGATTTTAGCCGGAGTTTTTTGTTGTTGGTAGCGAGGGGGGAGTTTGTTTGTTAGCGAGGATAGGTTGTAATGTATGTGTGTTTACGTTGTGTTGTTTCCTCGCTTAGTGTTGTTATTCCCCTCGCTAAGTTTTAAGGGTAAATAAAGGTAGAATGATGAAGTAAGATGGCGAGAGTCGAAAGGTGTTTTTATGAATAGGTTTTTATTTGCAGCATGGAATATTGGGTTTGCTTTTGGTGCTGCAAGACTCGTGAAAGGTTGTGAGTAGTGAGACGAAATGGCGTTATGAGAAGTTGAGAAGGTTGAGATGGCAGCGTGTGTCGTCGGACGTGTGAGGGATTGATTTTTTAGAGTTACCATGGTTTTTGTCCGTCTGGTGGAGAGGAGCGTGTGTTGTCTCCATTAAGGCGGCCCAGAGGTGAATTGAGAGCTCGCGTGTCAGAGCGGGATTACGCGTCGGATCGACATAGCCAATTTTGGGGTGACATAAAGTTGTGCCTGTGCGAGGCATGTTGAATGCATTTAATTTATATTCAACTGGGACTCCTTGTAAGGAATCCATAAATTATATGGGTTCCCTCGTGTGTCCATGTTGCTGCTGCTGCTATTCTAGAGCCGAAGTGAGACGTCTGCACTGGGCGGCATTGTCCAGCTAAAAAGCATCGCTATTGAAGAACGGCCAGTGTGACGTCTGCACTGGCCGGCGTTCTCCAGCCAAAGAGGGTGGGTTTGGCAGCTTACCCGATTTGCAGGCCGGAAATGAAAGATCTGGGCTGAATAGGATAGGTCATCCTGATTGGGTGTCGAATTAAATTTGCGCGCCAAACCAAAATACGATATTTTTCCTTTCTCTACACGTCTTTACTAGGGAGTGCGGTTATTTTTGCTGATTCAGAAAAACATGGTGGTGTAATGGTTAGCAAGCTCGACTAGCAAACCTACACGAGTGAGTTCGAGTCTCATTGGGTGCCCCTTTCATATGGCCTTGTGCCACATCTAAGCAAAAAAAAGCTTAGTAAATTACCACACCAGTGAGTACTTGTAAACACCGAAAATAAAAATTGAGTTTAAATGGTATCCCTGTCTTTTCCTTTTTCGTCGTTAATTCCTTTACAGCTCCGACATAAAAAAAAAGAAGATAACCAATGAATGGTCAAAGAAGAAAAAGGAGTTAGATACAAACCTCAAAAATTCCCAACAACAATATACACATGCCCAATAAAACCTTTCATGTGCCCCATACATTCCAATGTTATTCGTCAGAAAGAATACACAAAAATGCCTCCAAATCTAAAAATAAACGCATATTGTCCATGAACTGGCAGTATGTGGAAGTGGTACAAAAATGGAAGAAATTATAGGAAAATATAGGATTAATTATCTGCCCTTGGCAGTAATAGGGTCACTACTACAGATTATTGACTCTTTTCGATTTTCATCATTTATAATGCTGGCAGTAAAAGTCATCCTGATGTTAATTCAAATCACTCCAGTTCCAAGATGGACCTCAGTAGATAATGGTTGGTTGCTTGGGTTTTATGGCATATCAACCTTTGAAGGTTATTTAATGCCAAATCCATTTTTAAACGAATAATTAGTTCTATTTCAAACAATTCAGTTTAGCATGTGTTTAATTGTCAAAAACATTTCTATTTCGAGCGATTCAGTCTATTCAAATTCAGCCAATTCAGCTAAGTATAAGTATAGATTTTATTTACACAGTTAAATGTTAAAACTGTTCTATATTAAACAATTCAGTTTTGCGTAAGTACAGTTTCAATGTCAAAAGCAGTTCCATTTCAAACAATTCAGTTCAGCATAAGGATGCAGTTTAAATCCAAGCACACAGTTTAATCGTCCAAAACATTTCTATTTCAACATATTCAGTTCAGTCAAACAGTTCTAATTCAAACAATTCAGTTTAGCATAAGTATGCAGTTTAGTTCTCTTTAACCCATAGATAGGACCCTATCAGGTGCTACCATTCCGGGCCAGAGTTGACCTGGGAGCAATGGCAATGAAGGGGTACTCTGCATTCCCCAGAGCTCCAGCATCACTGAAACATTACCATCAGGAAACTCGTTAAGGGCGTCTTACCCCTCTGCTGAGAAGCAGTCGGTATATTTTACAGCTCCTGCCGACTGGGCAATACACAGAATTAATGTCAAAACAGTTTTATTTCAGATAATTCAGTTTAGCATAAGTACACAGTTTAGATGTCAAAACAGTTCTATTTCGAGCAATTCAGTTTAGCATAAATACGCAGTTTAAATGCAAAAAACAGTAAACTCAAGAAACCACGGTTTAGGTCTATTCAACCCGTAGATAGGACCCTTATCAGGTGCTACCACTCCGGGTCAAAGTGGACCTTGGAGTGATGGCAATAAAGGGGTACTCCGCATTCCTCAAAGTTCAGGGTTTACTGGAACCTCACTATCAGATTGTTTTGTATCATATCCAGGACACTCATGGGGTGGGGTCTTACCCCTCTGCAGAGAAGCTGTCGGTGTATTCTACAACCCCAGCCGACTGGGCAAGTCCATATTAAAGTGCATTTACCCTCAAAATGTTAACGATATGCAACCGATTCATTGAAAACAGAACTGATATACACAAGCAGATAATGAAACTGCCGGAACTAATCAATTTTATGGATGATTACCTTATTGATTCGGACATTGGCATAATGGTTAAAGTGTTCTCCAATGTCCCCAGAGACCTGGATTCAATCCCAGGTCGAGTCATACCAACACTCGGTACGGATCAAGAGTAAAGTGGAGCAATCCAGGGAAAGGAGTAGAGCTCTGTGCAAATGAATGAATAATGTCGAATAGAATTTTTAGTGTTAAGTAGCAATCCTTGTAACCACTTCACTGTGTGTCAAGTTGTCAAGTTGGCGACCATAGTCGAGGGTGACCCGAAGGCTCCCTTTTCGATAGCTACTACACCAAGGTGTAGGGGGGCGCTACTCCTTTCCCTGGATTGCTCCACTTTACCCTTGATCCGTACCTTATTATGCTGAGTGTTAAGCAAGGAGGCATCAAGTACCATTTTTTGTGTCTTTGGTATGACTCGACCTGGGATTGAGCCCAGGTCCCCCGGGACATTGGCGAACACTCTAACCGCTAGGCCAATGTCCGGTAAACAATGCCACTTGCATGCAAACAAATTAGATCTTACTTTAAAAAAATAAATTTACAAATTATTCACTTACAAATCATATGTATATCTTTTTAACTGTACGCAAACAAATGATTGATATTAAATTAAATTATTAGTGTTACATAACACTTGAATCATTTAACCATACAAACAATTGGCTAATACTCAACAGAATTATTCCTGTTAGAAATACTAAAAACCATTTTGTGCAACCAAATGAGCTCTGGATCGTTTAAAAATATTATCGACAAACTATGCGCAAACAACTATATATATATGAGGATTTGGCATCATAACCCACAAGGTATGATATGCCATAAAACCCAACCGAACATAATTTGGAGAAATGGGTTTTCATACTTTTCTCATGTGTATTAGTCCGAAAGTGAACGTAATAGCACGACTGAAGTTCGAACTCGTCAACTACGATGTTGCAGTCTTGCACTTCAGCCACTACGCCTCGGGCACTCCCTAAGTAAAATGACCCAAGCATTGGGATTTATGATAATTAAAACGATTACAAATGCTTAAAGAGCGTCTTAAAAACATCTGATTAACACAAAAAAAAAAAATAACAGGTGATATCTATGTCATATCTATATTTTCTAGGGGGCCCTAGCTAGCCACATTCGCCGACCCATTCATCAATACAATATATCATATTTACCAACCCCTCCGCTCGGGCAGGATATGACACAAGGCCAATTTTTAAGCGGAGTTTAACAGGTTTCAATTCAGAGTTTTCCTTCTCCTAGACTAGTTGCCTCACCAAGGCTGAAGAACCCAGTCAGCCCTACTATTTACCCATAGCTGGAGGGAGAATAATTGGATTTATACCTTTCCCAAGGGTATTAGTGCTATGGGAAATGCAATTAGCTTGGTCCAGGATTTGAACTCGTGTCGCCGTGTCCATTTCCTACGACGATAACCATTACACCACGGGCACCTCCTCAGTTGTATTCTACAGCCTCAGTCGACAGTGCAGTTTAAGTTTGGAGGCTAAAGTATAAAGGCAATTGATTTTGTCAGGAAAAGGTGTATTAGATTGACTAAAAAGTCTTGGATCAAAGTGGAAAATGTAGGAATGAGTGGAGTAAAATTAATTGGGTTTTTTTTTTCTCAATTTTGGTTTGGTTTATCTCTTTAATGGTATTTAATACTCGTGGGTTATTTAATGCCAAAGTCATCTTTGAAGAAAGACAGTAGCCGTGCTATTTAAACCATTGCTGGAGAGAAAGGAGTTCATATCTTTCCCAAGGGTATTAGTCCGAAAGTGAACGTAATAGCAGGACCGGAGTTCAAACTCACTTATTACGATGTCGCATTAGCCACAAAGCCACAAGGACTCTCCCGTCTAAATGAATATGTATTTTTTATTTGTTTTTGTTTGTTTTTTTCTACACTGCTTAACTCGAAAAGAAGTTCTTTTAGTTTGTGCAGTGTATCAAAGAGGCTACCCAAGCTTATACTTTTAGTGCAATGGATAGGTGCAACATGGGAGAACAGGTCTCTTGAAAGAAAATATGTTACTTCTTTATGATTTTTGGACACTAATGACTAAGTAAAAAAATTACCTGGGAAGTCGATGGGTCTCCACATCCCTACCAGGGTAGAATATAGCTCAAAGTCAAGTTTAACACAAAGTTCCTCAAATTTATGGGTTGGTAGGGAAAAGATTGCTCAGCTCTGTCGGCACTTTTCTTTGGGACATTTCAAGCTTCAGGGATTGACACAGATTTACTTTAGTTTGGTTTTATGGCACATCAAACATTCTAGGTTATTAATGCCAAATCCGTTATATATATATATATATATATATATATATATATATATATATATAAACAGTTCTATTTCAAACAATTCAGTTTAGGATAAGTACACAGTTTCAATATCAAAAACAGTTCTATTTCAAACAATTCAGTTTAGTATAAGTACACAGTTTAGTTCTATTTGACCCATAGAGAGGACCATATCAGAAGCTACCACTCCGAGCTAGAGTGGACCTGGGAACGATGGCAATGAAGAGGTACATTACTGGAAATTCACCATCAGATTGTTTAGTATCATATCGAGGACACGCGTTGGTGTATGTAGGGAGGGTCCTACCTCTATACAGAGAAACCGTCGGTGTATTCTACAGCCCCAGCCGATTGAACAAAAGATTGACCCTGAACCTACCCGAATAGAGAGTTACAGTTTCAGGGGATGTAGTTAGCATTCTGGAGGTGGACCTTATAATTATTACATTCCGAGTCAAGGATGATCTACAAATAGAAGCACAGTGAATGACTATTTTTATGTATGCCAAAATAATTAGTAAATCATATTACGTGTTTTGTTTAGTTTGTTTTAAGGCCAAAACAGTTAGGGCTGTGTCTTTGATTAAATGTTCGATCCCAGTGTGGGTAGGTAAATATCAAAACCGATCAGCTCTCCCGCTTGAAAGCTCGATTGATTTTAACGGCATGTTAACCAATTTAGGCTTATTTCGTACCTTGCGTTTATTGTACATTCATATTTGTATTTTTGTGTCGTTGTTTCTTAAGACGTTTTTATTTTTTGCGCACGTTTCAAACGAATACTAAAAATTTGTAAACAGGTCTATTTGATTGAATAATGGGACCTTAACAGGTGCTACAACTCAGCCTTAGTGGTGCTAGGTGTTATGACAATGAAGGGGTACCCCACACTCCCCAGATCTCTAGAATAGTAGCCTAGTTTAGTGTTATATCCAGGACACTATCTTTTGGAGGGGCAGTCTTACCGTCAGCGTATTCTTAACACCACCGGCAAGACTGCCGTTTGAGAAAGTGCTAAAACAAAAAACTAATTTTGGCTCCTATTAGCACTTTGTATTTTACTTTATCACTTCCGGCTGCACTATGTACCACGCGGTCAGTTTAACGAAGGTGGAAGTAGGGGGTCATACGCATACTCAAGAGCAAGTTAAAAAATAACCCGGCCCCGGTGACCAATGTCGAGTTTTTTTTTTTGCTGTGTCCTACCCGAAGATAAGAGATTGGTTCAAGGAGATAATGATCCAACAAAACCAACTCGAAAACCGGTTGCGTGTACTCAAGCGGTTGTAGCAGCCCCAGATCTATTTCCTTTCGCGAATCAATGCCCCCGCTTAGAGAGTCGGTCACTCACTGACCAATCAACTGGTAGAGCGCATTAATTCCTTCTTCCCCTCAAGAACTATTTTCCTAGTCCCTTTTTGTAGAACGGACAAAATCAGAGAGCCATGAACCAGCAGCAGAAACAGATCTCTCTCACATGACTGCCACTGATTCCACTTGGAACTCTTCTCTGAAGAAAACGCTGCTGCTAGCTTCACACACGCTTCCTACAAACCAAGGACCAACGCTCGACCAGCGACACCAAAGGGACACTTTCTCACTCTGACTCCTTTACGCCTGCTACTATAATAAACCTTTCTTTGTTGTGTTGTTAAAAAGAAGTTTCGTTATTCATTTGGGTTGCCAAATAATTTATGGTGTTAGAGAAATTAACCATTTCCCAAAAGACTAAACGGTAATGACCCTCATTTTGGATTGTGTTTGACAAAACTTTATCAGTTAAACAAAACAATTGATTTGTTAAGCACGTAAAGCTATAATAATTCTATTTGATCAGTCTAACTGTTTCAAGGTAATGCGTCTTGTAATATTTGAATTTTCCAATTTTTTTGTCCGCCCAATCGGCTCAGGGCTGTAGAATACGTCGACGACATCTTTGCAGAGTGCACCCCCCAAACCACCATGAGCGTCCCGAGTATGACACTAAATGGCATTTGAGAGAGAGGCACTAATCCTGGAGTTCATAGAATATGGAGTACTCCTTCATTTCTATTACTCTCAGGACCACCCTGACCCGGATTGGTGATACTTGTTAGAGTCACACTTCTAGGTCAAATAAAACATTTACTTAGGATTGTGATTAGTGGTTATTTGAAACAATGAAGTTTAGCGCAAATTATTTATATTACATTGGAATACTTGATAAGTAGAATTAGTAATGTTAAATAGTAATACTTGAAACCATTTAACTGTGTGCAGACAAATAATTAATATCAAATGGAATTATTAGAGTTAGGAATACTTGAAATCATTTAACTGTGTAAAAACTTACGATTAATATCAAGTAGAATTATTAGAGTTAGAAATACAAACTGTTCGCTTACAAATCATATACGTAAACAGAGTTTGGCATTAAATAACTCACAAGGGTTGATATACCGTAAAACAACAACCGATCAACGAACAAACCAACAACAGTTTTTGGTAGCTGCCGGTGCTGCGCTTTCAAAAATTTAAAAAAAAGGAATGGTGTCTTTTCAAAAATTTAAAGCTGTTCAATTCTTTGCACGATAAAAATTATTTTAATTTCAGATCTTTTCTCTGAAAATAGTCTTTTTTGGTATCATGGCTCACAATTATATCTCATATTTCTCACGAGTGTCAGAGATCTATGTTAAACTGTTTGAAAAAAAAAAAAAAAGAGAAGAAGAAAAGCCGAACAAAAACGAGCCATTGTCGCAACACATTTACACGTCTAAATAGGAACATCTCATACACCATGTATGTTATCTGACACGACCCACGTGTCTCATTACCAAAAATAATACATAAAAAGACACTATCAGTTTCAATTCAAATTCCTGATATTTGTCTTACTGTTTGCTTGTTTTATTTATAATTCATTTCAGCATTAACTTTAACGTACATACATATTTCAATTTTTTACTCCCTTTTTTCTCTCTGGCTGTCGTCGAGGCTTAGAATACACCGACTCTCCCCCCTACAGGGGTGGCACAGTCAGTTGGGGCCATAGAATACACCGACTGTAATTCTGCAGAGGGGAAAGACTCCTTCAAGAAAAGGTTGTGCATTGCTTAGTGAGACTCTAGTTCTGGAGCTCTGGGAAATGTGGAATACCCCTTTCTTACTCCCACGTCCACGGTAACAGAGTGGTAGTATCTGTAAGAGTCCCATATCCGGTGAAATAGATATGTTTAAAAAGCATTTGTATTAGATAGGAATACTTGATTCTATATTACTGTGTACAAAATATTTGTATAAAAAATAGCTACTTGAAGCTATAATTATTCTCTAAGGTAATTATGATTAGTTAAAACCATATAATTTCTTGAAAATTATTGGTGTTGGGAATAATTGAAACGATATAACTGTATGTTATTACTTTATACGATAAGCTATTTTAAACCGTATAATTGCTTAGAAATTATTCGTATTAGATAGGGATACTTGATACCATACAACTTAAGAATAATTACTTGAAACTATTATTGTTGGCTAAAGATTATTATTATTATTTACTCCTTTAAAGTTGTTCACATCAGCGTTAGCTGGTGGTCTTTCACAGGAGTTTGAGTGACAGCAAGTCTCCTCAAGTCTCCAGGACTCTTCTCAGTATTCTGGCCGTTCTCAACAATGCTGTCATTTAGATGGTCTCCACTCGACCTTTAACTTCCAAGTCCTCCAGTCCCCTTCTTAGTCCTCTAGTCACTGTACAGAATGCACCAATCACGATTGGTATAATCGTCACCTTCATATTCCATGGTTTTTTTTTTAATTCCCTAGCTAAGTCGAGGTACTTATCCTTCTTTATACTCCTAATGAATTTTTCACACCAGTGTTTGCTGATGGTATTTCATTGGAGTCTGAGTGACAACAAGTCTCCTCAAGTCTCAGTGTTCAGGCTGATCGATGTGATAGTTTGGATAGCCTCTGCTCGTCCTCCGATTTCCAAATTTTCCAGCTCCTTTACCAAGCCTTTGAGGATCGTTCCGATCACACCAATTACAATTTGTATCAGCTCCACCTTTATAGTTTTTTAAAATTCTTTTGCAAGGTCTTAGTATTTATCTCTCTTTTCGTTTTCTTTTCGATCCCGGCGGATCACTGAATGAAAATCAAAGTCCACTAGTCGGCAGGTTCTTGTAAGCTATTACTAGATCTGATCGTTTAGCCGATCCGTTTGTATCTAAAAATCCCAGAGACCCCAGTGCGCCTCCAGGATCGATTCTGGTTTGTGCATATACCATTCGGTAGCTTAGTTAAATTTTAATTTGTTGCACAATTCCCAGGGAATCACCTTCTCCATCCAGTCGTGTCTAGGCTTATACTTTTTTGCGCTTGTTTGTTACATCGTTTATTATGTGATTAATCGTTTCCTCTTCGTCACCACATAACCTACACTTGCTATTCTGTTGCATATTATCGATTTTCACTCTTATATAGTTGGTCCTTATGGCGTACTGCTATTAGAAAAGATTCAGTTTCTCTCTTAAGGTTTCCCTTTCTTAACCATGTCCAGGTCTTTACGTGTAAGATTTTACCAGTTTGTTGCTTGAAATATCCGTACAGTTGTTATTTTCTTCCTATTTCTGTTTCCTAGTTATTGTTGTTCTGTTGATCTTTACGTTATTTGTACTGTTTTTGGTCTCAGGAAATAATCTTTCTTTGCTCTTTTTTATGTAGTCTTCGAGTTCTCGTATTGATGCATCTACGCTTTGTTCAACTCTGGTGAGTCCATATTTATCAACCCCTCGGCTCGGGCAGGATATGACACAAGGTCAATTTAAAGCGGAGTTTAACAAGTTTGAATTCAGAGTTTTCCTTCTTCTAGACTAGTTGCCTCACCAAGGCTGAAGAACCTAGTCTGTCCTACTATTTACCCATAGCTGGAGGGAGAATAATTGGATTCATACCTTTCCCAAGGGTATTAGTGCTATGCGAAATGCAATTAGCTTGGTCCAGGATATGAACTCGTTTCGCCGTATCCATTTCCTACGACGATAACCATTACACCATGGGCACCTCCACACTCACTCTGGTGAGTCCTCTTCCTCCTTCTTTTCTTGATACATATAGTCTGTCTAGGTCATCTTTTGGGTGTAAGGCCTTATGCATCGTCATTAGCTTTCTCGTTCTCTGGTCCATTTGTTGAAGTTTTTCCTTCATCCATTTCAAGAATGGCCCCGCGTATCTTACAAGGGGAACAGCTCAGTTTATCCCTTTGATAAAATTTTTGCTATAGAGCTCGGCTTCGAGAAGTTTTCTCCTTCACCTGAGATACTAATTTTTAATATTTTTCTTTCATCTCCCCTTGTTTGATAGTGTCCACTTCTAATATTTTCATGTACTTGTAAGTTTCCTTTTCTCCAGGTATCCTGATATTTTCTTGATTTTGATAGTTCTATTCCTTTCGTTATATGGCACATTTTTTTCTCTGCCAATTTCCATCTCAATATCCTGATTGTATATTTTTATTGTTTGTATTTGAGCCTCCTATTATTAGTCATTTTTTGCAAACTATTATTACTATTATGATTTAGTTTGTTAGTTAAAACCATATGATTGCTTGCAAATTATTGGTGTTAAATAGAAACTCTTGAAACCATACAACTGTGAGCAAATTATTTGTATTAGATTGGAATACTTGATATCATTCAACTTTGTGCAGACAAATGATTATTGACAAATAAAATAAAACAGGTGTAATTTTAAAAAATGCGGTGGAGCAATGAAGATATAGTTAGGATTACAATAAAAGATTTAGACATGAATCAAGTTTTGGCGTTGAATTACCCACAAGTTGTTGATATGCAGCTAAATAAATAAACCAAAACAAGCTTTCCAGATTGTCTTATCATAATCTGAAAAGTTATACGAACTGTCTTGAAATTCCTCCCTGAAAGTATGATATCGTTCGTAGCCTTCCCACCCACGCGGGATCTTGAGACAGCCTTCCACTTCCAGCAAATGTGAGAAACGGTCATACGAGTGTTGGAAAATTTTGAAAAGGTGTCAGTCAGTTAATAGCCGACAGATGACAAGTAAAGACCTAAATTTTTTAAGCTAACAAAACCGTCCCTCAATCCCTTTTCGGGTGGGCTACGTTTTATGGAACAACAGAATCTTTCCTTCATCACTGGACGTTTTCCTAATTTGAGACCAGTCCAGAAAGAAGCTGAATCACGCTACTAAAGTGAGTAGTATTTTTTCTGTGACCACGTGTCGGACTTTTTCCTTTCCTGTGAATTTTTCTTAATTTCTTCATCTCCTCTGTCTCCGATAACTTGCACTGAGACTCAGCAGTACTTCAAAAAGGTACTTTTAAAATCTCATTTATTCCCGACAAATATCGCCGAAAAATACACAACTTGAACGTTCCTAGGTTTATTTGTTTAGTTGGTTCTTTTGTTCAAAGGCATATCAACCTTTGTGGGTTACTTAATGCCAAAGCCCTCCTTGTAAAAGAACAGCAGTAATACCAATCAATCCATAGCTGCAAAGGGGATAGCTTTCCCGAATATATTCGGAAACTGAACGTAGTAGCGTGACTTGAGTTCGAACTCGCTTACTTTGAGACCACAGTCCAGTACTTTAGCAATTACGTCACGGAGACACTCACCAAAGGTTTATCGGAATCACAATCAAACATTAATTTTAAAACAATTCTTGATTCGTCTTTACGAAGACGTATCAGCAGAAATTTAAACATTTAGACCTCCTCAACTTATATAAATTGAAAGATTCGTCTTCATTCATATTCTTAATTGTAAAAATATTTTGGTATCACCCCTAGTTAGTGGATGATGAGGACAGGGTATCGCACGTGTTTTCTCACATGTTGTATGATAAAAAAATAAAAATGAAAATTTGTAAAATTAGAAAAAAAGATGCAGTCACGATACTTTTTGATTAATCCACGTATATTTATTGATGTGAAGGAGTAAAGACATACAGTTGAACATCAGCCAAGAAGATATAAGGAGACGAAAGTTTACGAGCCCTATTTATGGGGCTCCAAAGGGGGCCTTAGACTAAACGTGACCCAACGGACAAGTATGTTAGAAATACAGCAGCAAACCAGGGAAAAAATCCAAGGTCTGTGTCTGCTCTGTTATTTCTCAACAGGATATGTTGCTTCTCTTTGTCTAGCTGACGCAGTCGTCTAAGCTTCCATACTCTGTTTCTTTCTCCCGGCGACTACCTACAAGTTTTAGTAGTAAAGAAACCTTTGGGTAGTTAAACAGAGTTTCTTACGTTCGTCAACTTTTATCACACCAGGGTCTAAATTCTCTTTGGTATTGCAACGGTACAACTGTCTCTTTGGTGTCTTGACCAGTCCATGCCCACATGGCGTGGTTATTTCGAAGAAAAGGTGGAAAACAGAAGAAAGAAAGAAAGAAAGAAAGAAAGAAAAGAAAAAACGGAGAAAACCGACAGAAAACCAAGAAAGTGGGAGTAAAAAGAGAGAGAAAAGAAAACGAGAAGAACCGAAAAAAAGGGAAAGAAAAGAAAGAAAGAAAAACGGGGGGGGAAACCGACGGAAAAGAAGGGGAAATGTTTATAGAAAAGAAAGAAAAAAAAAACGGGAAAAGAAAGACGAAGTAAAAAGAGAGGGCAAAAGAAAACACACAAGAAGAACTGAAAAAAGGAAAGAAAAGAAAGAAAAACGGAGGAAAAACCGACGGAAAAAAGTTGATAGAAAAAAAAAGACGAAGTAAAAAGATAGAAGAAAAAGAAAGTGATAAATAAATACAGACGAACAGAAAAAAAGAAAGAAAAGACAGCAAGAAAGTACAAGGAAGAAGAGAAAAACACTTGACGAATAAAAGGAGCCAAAAGCGACAAAAAAAAAAAAGGAGAAATATATAGTTTCAATACTCCCTTTCTTTCTCCCGACGACTACTACAAGTTATAGTAGTAAATAAACTGTTGGGTAGTTAAATAGAGTTTCTTACGTTCGGCAACTTTTACCACGGCAGGGTCTAAATTGGTACCACAGCAGCACACTTAGTCTCTTTTCTTCCTCCCTTCAGTAATTCTTTGGCAGCCCCCACAGACAAAGAAAACGACAACGAATTAAAAGGGGGAAAGAAGAAACAAACAAACAAAAACAATGGACACAGATATCTAAACCCAAATACCAACAACCTACGAAACCAAACAAGATAAACAAAATAAAATTAAAATTTGTAAAATAAAGATAATAATAATAAATAACCCGACCAAATCTTCTTGTTTCTTATAAGCTTCAAGTCTGTTTAGGGATATCACCAAATACCTGCTACTACATTTCTAAGGGAGCACCTGAACATATGTTATCAATCGCCCAGATGAAAAATGTAACTTACCCACCTGCATTCATGATCTAATAATCTCAACTTGGACTTTACAACCTGCTGACCCAGATTCGTCAGCCTCAAAAGAGTGAACCAGATCTTTCGACTTTAAGATCATTTGGCCACTACAGCGACACCAGATAACTTAAATAACTCTTTCACTTGGACATAAAAAGAATGCTCTCTGCTTGTGAAAAAGGCCATTCATATTTATTTATAGGAAAAGGATGTTGACATAACTAACACGCACATAGAAAGTGAAAAAGAAAAGAAAAATGAAAAAGAAAGGAAAATGAAAGAAAGAGAAGACAGAAAGAAAAAATCGGAAGGAAAAAGAAAACGAAAAGAAAAAAGAAAGGAGGAAAAAGAAAGAAAAATGATAGAAGGAAAAAAAGAAAACAGAAAGAAAGTAGAAAAAAGAAAGGAAAGGAAAGGAACAAGAAAACAGAAAGAAAACCGAAAGATAAAGTAAGAGAATAAAGAAAGAAAAAAATGTAAGAAAAAAGAAAGGAAAAAATAGAGAAAATAGAAAAAGGAAGCAAGAAAAAACCGAAAAAGAAAGTAAAAAAAAAAAAAGAAAGAAAAGAAAAAAGAACGGAAGAAGAAAGTAAAAAGAACGAAAAAAGGAAAAAGAGCAAGGAAAGAAAAAAATCAAGAAAAGAAAAAAAAAAGAAAGAAAGCAAAGAAAAAGAAAGAAAAACTGCGTCTCTAGGGCATCGTTAAAAGAAATTCCTGGAAAAATGAAACTCAACTCATTAAAAACATCATTATAATTCTTTCGCTCTTCTGTTTAATGGCATACCAGCCTTCGTGGGGTATTTAATGCTAAAGCCATCCTTGTAGAAGGAGAGTAGCGGTACAATTTCACCCATAGCAAAGGTCCGAAAATGAACGTAATTATATGACTAGAATTCGAACTCACTCACTACGATGTTGCAATCCAGCACATTAGCCACTACGCCACGGGAACTCTGCTGAGTGGACGATTGTTATTACTAGAAATCAGAACAGACCTCTGTTAACATTTTTATTTTATTTCTCTTAGGAAAGGCATGAATCCAACTATTCTCCCCCTCCCCACATTTGGGCTTAGTAGGGTTCTTTAACTTGGGTATCGCGACCAGTCTAAGAGAAGGAAAATTCTGCATTCAGACATATTAAACTCCGTTTAAAAATTGACCTGGAGTCACATCTTGTTCATGAAACACGAGTTGGGTAAAATGTTTTGAAAATATATTTATCTTCCGTATTCAATATTTTTGTTATTCTCAACGATCAGGCAAACAATGAAAGGTTTTGAAAATTCAACGAAAAAAAAGGTGACTATATGAAAGAACAAGTCCACAAACGTATTCTGTTTTCATATTTATTTATTTATTTTTAAAGATTGTAAAAAAAAAAAAAAAAAAAAAAAAAAAGGTTTAAATTAAAATCAAAAATTAAAAATTAAACAAAATTAATGTTTGGAGACTTTGGTTTTCGAGATATTCAAACGTATTTAATGCGGAAAGTCTCCAAACATTAATTGTGTTTAATTTTTAATTTTAATTTAAATCTTTTTTTTTTTTTTCAATCTTTTTTGTCAAGCTACATGATTGATACTTATCAATCATGTAGCTTGACAAAAATTAAAAGAAAAAAAAATTGAGGATTAATATATTATTAAAGAAAAATGGAAATAAATCCGACTTATGTAAATATACAATATGAATAAACAAAATATTCAGAGTTTTTATTCCTATATTCCTAAAACCGAAACCTTAACCATTGGCATATTATTCAATATGCCAATGTTTAAGGTTTCGGTTTTAGGAACGATGTTAAAATAAAAATAAAAATAAATGTTGGTATATTATTCATATATATAAATAAATACATTGAATATCTTGTTTTTTCATACTTTATATATGTATGTATGTATGTATGTATGTGTGTATGAGTATGTATGTATGTGCGCTCGTGGTGTAACAGTTATCGTCGAAGGAAATGGACAGGGCTCCCTGAGTTCAAATCCTGGACGAAGCTGTCTCTATTTCACATCGCGCTTATACCCTTCGGAAAGACATGAATCCAACTATTCTCCTTTTATTTATAGGTGAAATAGGACAGATTGGACTCTTTAACCTCGACATGGTAATCGATCTTGGGGAAGAAAAACTTTGAATTCAGACCTTCTAAATTCCTGATCGTGCGGAGGAGTTGGTGCCTATATATATATATATATATATATATAATGGTTAAAGTGTTCGCTTATAGTTCGGGAGACTGGAGTTCAATCCCAGGTCAAGTCATACCAAAGTATCAAAAAATTGAACTTGATGCCTACTTTGTTAACTTTCAGCATTATAAGGTACGAACCAAAGGTAAGTGGAGCAGTCCAGGGAAAGGAATAATGCCCTACTCTTCCCTTCGGTGTAGCAGCTATTGAAAAGGTGGCCTTCGGGTAGCCCTCGACTACGGTCGGCCAACTTTATATATATATATATATATATATATATATATATATATATATATATTGTCACCCACAGACAGGCTGTTTTGTTGTATCACAACTCTTCAGTGTGGCTAGACACGTAGAACACTTGAAGCTGGGATCGAAACCGACCCAACTTTACATTAGACTTAGTATCATACCGTTCAGCCAACAAGCGAACCACGTCAGCTCGGGAATTATAAGGCATTATTTAGTAGCTATCGTTTGTTTACATTTTTGCCTTACCGGATACCAGAGTGCTCAATTCATTCGAAGAGCTTCGTATTATACGAGTGGTAGCCATAAATTCCCTCGCCAAAGTGCTCAACCCCAGTATAGTGTGTGTCTATCGAATGATTGACGACTAATAACGAAACCAAAGTTTAGCAAATGGCCTACGTAGGTGATTTGTTGATAATATAGAAGGTTTGTGCAGGATTAGCCGGACTTTTTTGGATAAGCTGATAACAGAAGAATGGTTTGCCACAGATTATTCGAACTCCACTCCTCAGATTTTGAATCCATAGATTTTCATTCTAGAAGACTGGTGCCTTTTCCGAAGTAAAAAGTTTGCACTACTATTTACCCATAACTGGAACAGAACAGATGGGTTCATTCCTTATACTAAGGGCCTTAACGTGAAATGAAATGTAAAAAGTACTCGCTTATGGTTTGAACTCGGCTCGTCTAGTTCAAGTTAATAACCGTTACGCCATATGCCTCTCCACCTCTTTTTCGCTTTCTCTTTCTCTCTCTCTCTATATATATATATATAAAATGAGAATTTTGGCAATAAATGAATTGATATTCGTTTGTTTATAAAATTATAAATGTAACCGCCTCAAGTGGTTAGCGATGTAGTCTGGCAGACCATTCTTAGTGAGTTCGCGTTTTACCCTATAATTCTGTTCTTATGCCACAATCACGCAAAGCTTTGTAAATAACTGCATTAATAAATTCTGTAAGCGTTTAATTTCTCTCTATTTTCTTGGGCAATGAAAATATAAAAAATGTACAAATATTTAGAAATATATACAACTATGATATGAAACAAGACAAAAAAAAATAGTTTGGTACGGAAAAAATCTCGAGATCTGACGGATGGTAAGTATTTGCTTACCATAAAGCCCTTTGTAATCGATAGGTCATTGATCTAATCACAGTAGGGAATTCTCATTTATTTGAAACCAACAGTTTCTGCTGATAAGGTATTGAGTGTGAAGTCATTAGAGATAGTACACACTATAAATTGTGTTTAAAAGGAAGGAAAACAAACATATAGTATGACATTAAAGAGAGAACAGAGAAATAAAGCTGAGATTGTGTGGTACAAACAGGGACCCATGGGACCTAACTCGTTATCCTGGAACAAAATTAACAAACCCCTGTGTCGAAGGAAACTAACAAATATCTATTAGTTCGTGGGTTGTATTCAATTTTGATTAACAAACGAATACATAAGACAGCCCTGTTGGCTGGGGCTGTAGAATACGTCGACTGCATCTCTATCATATTTACCCAACCCCTCCGCTTGGGCAGGATATGACACAAGGTCAATTTTTTAAGCGGAGTTTAACAGGTTTGAATTCAGAGTTTTCCTTCTAGACTAGTTGCCTCACCAAGGCTGAAGAACCTAGTCTGCCCTACTATTTACCCACAGCTGGAGGGAGAATAATTGGATTCATACCTTTCCCAAGGGTATTAGTGCTATGTGAAATGCAATCAGTCCAGGATTTGAACTCGTGTCGCCGTGTCCAATTCCTGCGACGATAACCATTACACCATGGGCACCTCCAACCGACTGCATCTCTATAGAGGGGTAAAAGCCTCCCTTAGACAATAACCTATTTGATGGTGAGGCTATAGTCCTTGAACTTTGGTGAATGTGGAGTATCCCTTCATTGCCATTACTTCCAAGTCCGCTTTGACTCGGAGTGGTAGTACCTGATAGGGTTCAATCTATGGCTCAAATAGAAATATGCAATCATTTACAATACTTGAGACTATTTAACTGTGTGTAAACAAATGAGTGATGTTGAATTGAATTATTAGCATTGGTTAGGCAACTAGTCTAGGAGAAGGAAAACTCTGAATTCAAACCTGTTAAACTCCGCTTAAAAATTGACCTTGTGTCATATCCTGCCCGAGCGGAGGGGTTGGTAAATAGTATCAGCATTACATATCAATACTTGGAACCATTTAACAATGATACTAACAACCACAGTGGGCAGCGCGATCGGCTGGGGCTGTAGAATACACCGGCTGCAACTCTGCAGAGAGGTAAGACCCCACCCCAAGTGTCCTGATAATGACACTAAACAATCTAATGACGAGACTCCAGCCTTTGAGATCTGGTGAATGTGAAGTACTCCTTCATTGCCATTGCTCCCAGGTCCTCTCTGATCCGGATTGGTAGCACCTGATAGGGTCCTATACATGGGTCAAATAGAACAAACTGTGCGCAAACAAATGACTGATGTTAAATTGGGACTTTTATGTAGCAATACTTGAAACCATTTAACTGCATGCAAAAAAGAGCTAAATCTTTTTTTAAGAATGTTATCTACAAAATGTGTTTACAAATGGCAAATACGCCCAACCAAGCCGAAACACTACTGCATTGTTTGGAACGAGCCGCCACAGGCATTATCCTCCATGTCAATGCACACAAAACGGAATATATGTGCTTTAATCAAACAGGCGACATTTCCACACTAGAGGGAACCCCTCTGAAACTGGTAGACAAATTCACCTACCTAGGAAGCAGTGTCTCATCAACCGAAAAAGACATCGACACGCGGCTAAAGAAGGCATGGACAGCTATCGATAAGATATCGATCATATGGAAATCAGACCTGACCGATAAAATAAAATACAGTTTCTTCCAGGCAGCGGTCGTGTCGATACTGCTGTATGAATGCACCACATGGACGCTAACAAAACGGCTGGAGAAGAAGCGAGACGGCAATTACACAAGAATGTTGCTAGCAATATTGAATAAGTCCTGGAAGCAACACCCCACAAAGCACCGACTATATGGCCACCGGCCTCCCATCACGAAAACTATCCAAGTTAGACGAACCAGACACTGCTGGAGAAGCTCATAAGTGATGTACTCCTATGGACCCCCACATATGGCCGAGCAAAATTAGGACGACCAGCTTGAACATACATACAGCAGCTCTATGAGGATACGGGATGTAGCCCTGAAGACCTGTCAGAGGCGATGAACGATAGGGAAAAGTGGCGAGAGAGGGTCAGGGATATCCGTGCTAGCGGCGCGACATGATGATGATGAAATATATATGTATGAATAGGATTTGGCATTGAATAACAAACAACGGTTGATATGCCATAAAACCAAAACAAAACAAACTAAACCTTTGTGTGTATCAATCACGTTTTGAACTGCTTCAGTAACATGATATTCACAAGAGGCCAAGTGACGAAGATTCACGTGTTTTTATTGCACAATAGGGTTCTGCAAGATTTTACAAGTATGTATTTACGCCACAGCTCCTCCATGGGCAGGATATGACACCAGGCCAATATTTAAGTCGAGTACAGTTGGTTTGAATTCAGAATTTTCTTTCTCATAGACTGGTTGCCAAAACGAAGCAAAAAAACTAGGTCTACCCTATTATTTACCCACAACTGAGGTGAGAACAGATGGATTCATGCCTTTCCCAAGGGCATTAGCACGCGCAAATGGAAACGCAAACAGCCTCGTCCAGGT
Source organism: Sepioteuthis lessoniana (assembly GCA_963585895.1). Classification (NCBI taxonomy): domain Eukaryota; kingdom Metazoa; phylum Mollusca; class Cephalopoda; order Myopsida; family Loliginidae; genus Sepioteuthis; species Sepioteuthis lessoniana. The sequence goes on along the minus strand of OY757929.1, from coordinate 39,550,613 downwards.
TTGGAAATTGGGTCGCCGATTCAATTTTCTTCGATGATAACCGTTACGATAAGCGCCCCCCTGCAAACGAAGAAGTCTTGAGGACATATAACTGAGTAAATTATGTGTATTAGCGATTGTTACTTGAAGCTAAAATTGTTCCCGAAGGATTATGATTAGTTGGAACCATGTAATTGTTTGCAAAATATTTCCTCACCAGATAATTCTATCTTTACAGTGTTAAGAAAATCTGTGTTCAGTATAATTATGATTCTGTATCAAGAGCATGCAGGTAGTCTCCTACTTTGAATATTAACCTTGCCCAATCGGCTGGAGCTGCAGAATACACAGACTTCATCTCTGAAGAGAGGTAAGGTTCCTCCAGCGAGTGGCCCAGTCGGCAGGGGCAGCAGAATGCACCGACAGCATCTTTGCAGAGGGGTAAGACTTCCCCAACAAGTGTCCTGGATATGATACTAAACAATCTGATGGTGAGGCTTCAGTAATGCTAGAGCTTTGGGGAATGTGAAGTACCCCTTTATTGCCATCGCTCCCAGGTCCACTTTGGCTCAGAGTGGTAGCACCTTATAGGACCTTATCTATGGGTCAAATAGAACTAAACCGTTTACTTATGTTGAACTGAATTGTTTGAAGTAGAACTATTTTTGACATTTAAATTGCATATTTATGTTAAACTGAATTGTTTGAAATAGAACTGTTTCTATGTATAAAAATAGATTTGGCATTAAATAACCTACAATGGTTGATATGCCATAAAACCAAAATAATATTCACCTAACCCTACCACACGAGCAGGATATTACACAAGGTCTACTTATTAAGGAGATTTTAAATTTGAATTCAGAGTTTTCCTTCTTTTTGACCGGTTGCCATGCTAAGGTTAAAGAGCCCTACTATTTATTCAGGAAGAATTGTTGGATTCATACTTTATCCAGCTGTATGAGCACTCTGTAAAATGTAAACTATCTCGTCCAGGATTTGAACTCGGAACTTTGTGTCCATTTCCTGCGATGGTATCCATTACACTACAATCACATCTTTCAATATATATCGTTAATGAACGAGTCGAACAAGGCGGAGTTACAGATGATCAAAAATATTCATGAAATGAAATGGGTGATTAAACCAAAGCCAAAGAATTCACAGAAACATTTAAAGACTAAAATAAATTTGAAATATTCTAATCGGGATGGTTTAGTGGTTATGGGTGCGGAAATCGGGATGGTTTAGTGGTTATGGGTGCGGAAATCGGGATAGTTTAGTGGTTATGGGTGCGGAAATCGGGATGGTTTAGTGGTTATGGGTGCGGAAATCGGGATAGTTTAGTGGTTATGGGTGCGGAAATCGGGATGGTTTAGTAGTTATGGGTTTGGAATTCGGGATGGTTTTGTGGTTATGGGTGTGGAAATCGGGATGGTTTAGTGCTTATGGATGTGGAAATCGGGATGGTTTAGTGGCAAGCTCCCGGGGCCTGTTCTGGACTTCGGTCCGGAGCGTGGCCCTGGAAAAGGAACAATGGCAGACTTGGGGCCTTTAATTAGGCACCTAGTTTCGACTAGGCTACCTTCGGGTGGGCGAGCTGCATTTTTGTTTCCTTTGTCCCCCTTGTACGGCACTAGACCATGCGTCTAGTTTAAGCCGCAAACTGGCATACGTGCCCGGACCCACATTTGGGTTCGAGAAACTGCTTGCCTCATCAGGCTCACATTGCACTAAGTGAGCCGATGAGCAGCACAGACAAGCAGGGTTCGAGTCTCGGCTCGTTCCCGACCTTCCCCTCCCCTTTATCCCCACTTTAATCGGCCTTCGGGCTTTTGACCTTGTGTCAAGTCGTGTCTGGTGGGAGGCAGCGACAAATACATGGTTTAGTGGTTATGGGAGAGCAAATCGGGATGGTTTAGTTGTTATGGGTGTGGAAAGAAGAGAATAGAGTTAGAGCTTGCATTCACTCCGCACTCAAGCCCTTTGTTGGAGAGAGGCATTAATCGATTCCCGGCTAAGAGTAAGTATATATTTACCCAACCCCTCCACCTCATGCAGGATGCGATACAAAGTCAATTTTTAAAACCGAGTTCAATTGGTTTGAATTTGGAACTTTCCTTCTCCGAGACTGGTTGCAATACAAAGGTTTAAGAAGCCAGGCCGCCCTATCATTTACCCATCACTGGATGGTGAAGGAGTTGGATTCATACCTTTGCCAAGGGTATTTGCGCGAAGTGAATTTCAAACAGCCTCACCCAGGATTTAAATTTGGTTTACTGTTTCCATTGCCGACTACGATAACCGTTACGCCACCAGTGCTTCCTTAAAGAGTAAGTTGCAGGAGAGTTGAAACCCTGATATTTACTGATAACTGGGGAGTTATACCCACCCTAAAAAAAACTTGGGCGTAGTGCTAGTAATTCCTTGCGGTCAAGAACAACAACCAACTACCAAAACAACAGATGTGGCTCTATGCCTCATAGGGCGTCTGTCGGAAATAATCAATTATATAATAACTCACACGTGCGTGTGCATCAAAGCTAAAATAAAACTTTATTTCGTTTAGTTGGGTTTCATGGCATATCAACCTTTGTAGGTTATTTAATGCTAAATCCTTTTTACACACACATATCCAATTTAAAATAAGACGTTATGTTTCATTTGGTTTGCTTTTATGGCATACCAACCTTTGTAGAATATTTAATGCACGATACTGTTCGCGCGTGCGCACACACACACATATATATATATACAAATTTCATTAAACATAATAGACATTTTCTGTCTACATATTTTCTTCTGGATCCGTTCGTATTCCCGTATTGCTTTTATCGTATTCGGTGGGAATTGATTTATAAAAGCAATACGGGAATACGAACGGATCCAGAAGAAAATATGTAGACAGAAAATGTCTATTATGTTTAATGAAATTTGTATTAACGAAGAAATGCTGCCAAAATACACACACACACACACACACACACATATATATATATATATATATATATATATATATATATATATATATATATATATATATATATATATCTGATGATTCAGCGAATAGTTTGTTGTTAATATTATTTTTAAACGAGCCATAGTTCACATGTTTGCATGGGGTTAAATGGTTTTCAGTATTGTCATCCAGCAATTATAATTCTATTTAATAATACTCATTTATTTGTATCATAGTTAAATAATTTCAAGTATAGTAAATGATTAAAATTGTTCTATTACTCATAGATAGGATCCTAACACCGAGTTGGAGTGGACCAGGGAGTAATAGCAATGAAGAGGTACTCCACATTCCATAAAGCTTCAGGACCGGAGCCTCACGATCTGATGGTTTAGCGTCATTAATAGGACACTCGTGAAGCAGGGGATCTTACAGAGAGGCAGTCAGCGTATTCTTCAGCCACTGCGAACAAGGCTTAATAAAACTTTAAACCAACAACGTAGGGAAAGGAAAAACTTCGGTTTGGTTTCTTTGTTTTAATGGCATATCAACCTTTGTAGGTTATTTAATGCCAAAGCATTAAAAAGAACAGTAGTGGTGCTATTTAACCCATATCTGGGAGGATAAGGGGGCTCATACCTTTCCCAAGGGTATTTGCCCGAAAGTGAACGTAATAGCGCGACTGGAGTACGAACTCGCTTATTACGATTCCGCAGTCCATCGCTTTAACCATTACACTACAAGGACACCCCCGAAAAAAACTTCAATTTAAGAGCCACTTTATAAAAATGCATTTCACCATGTCGTGTGTATTAATTCAACCTCTCCACTGCTCACACGATGTGACACAAAATCAATTTTTTAATAAAAGTAAAACTGGTTTTGAATTCAGAGTTTTTCCTTCTCCTAGACTGGCTGCCTAACAAAAGAATCCAGTCTGCCCAACGATTTATCCACGACTGTGAATGAGAACAGATAGATTCATGCTTTTCCTAAAGGCATTAGCGCAAAGGGAAACGCAAACAGTCTCATCAGGATATTAAACTCGTGTCGATGACTCCATCATTTTTTGCTTGGATTTTGTTGGGTTATTTTTAGCCGAAGATGTTTTATTTTAATCGTTCTCTGTTGGGGCTGGTTGTTACTTGTGCAATTATTTATACGTTGTTTTCTGTATTTCCAATTTTTCCCTCGTATAACAATTCAGGCGAAAGTTCTCTTGGTATTTAAACATTCGATATCGCTGTATGTGTTCGGTTGTTTTCTATTTGGTGAAATCAGCGTTTCTATTGAGCGTTTGTACATCTAAGGGTATGTGTATTCAGTTACAGGTGAGGTTTTGGTTTATGGACCTAAATCTTTGGTTGAAGGTCAGGGGTTTTTTTTTATGCAGGAGGTCGATGATGTTTGTTCTCTTTGCTTAATGGCATATCAACCTTTGTGGGTTATTTAACGTGAAAGTCATCCTTGGAGAAAATCAGTTGGGTTGCTGATGGAGATGATAGGGCAGTTGTAATTTACTTAACGTCTTGCGAGATGTGGCACGAGGCTGCATGGATGGGGCGCCCAATGAGCCTTGAACTCACTCGTGAAGGTTTGTTAGTCTAGCTTGCTAACAATTACACTACTTGAGGTACCCAGGGGGCGACAAGGAAGTTCATACTTGTCTTAAGGGTATTAAGTCCGAAAGTGAACGTAATAGCACGACTGGAATTCGAACTCACGTACTTCGATATCGCAGTCCAGCACTATAGCCACTACATAACGGGGACTTCTCCTAATGTTATAAGGATCTGTTGTTTTAAATAGCCCTCTTAAAATCAAGTTTGGGGTTTAACTGTTTTGAATTGTTAGACATACGACAACTATTCACAGGCACGAACCCACTACCCCTTGACACGGTTGGTTGGTTGGTTGGGTTTTATGGCATATCAACCTTTGTAGGTTATTTAGCGCCAAATCCATTTTTGTGAAAATAGTTCTATTTCAAATAATTCAGTTTAGCATAAGTGCGCAGTTTAAATGTACGTACAATTTAATTGTGAAAACATTTCTATTTCAAGCTATTCAGTTTAGTCAAGCATTTCTAATTCAGATAATTCAGTTTAGTATAAGTACAGATTTTGTTTATACACAGTTAAATGTCAAAACAGTTCTATATTAAACAAATCAGTTTAGTGTAAGTACATTTTCAATGTCAAAAACAGTTACATTTCAAACAATTCAATTTAGCATAAGCATGCAGTTTAAATGTAAGTAAGGTTAAATTATCAAAAACATTTCTATTTAAAGCTATTCATCTTAGTCAAACAATTCAGTTTAGCATAAGTATGCCGTTCGTTCTATTTAACCCATAGATAGGGCCTTATCAGGTGCTATCACGCCGGGCCAGAGCTGACCTGGGAGCAATGGCAATGAAGGCGTGCTCTGCATTCCCCAAAGCTCCAGCATTACTGGAACCTTACCAACAGATTGTTTAGTGTCATATCTAGGACACTCATTGGGGGGGGGCTTACCCTTCGGCAGAGGTGCAGTCGGTGTATTCTACCACCCCAGCCGACTGGGCAATCCTTGACACGGGGTCTCCAGTCTACTGCGTTTCCGCCTTGGATAGAGTCACTGCTTCTTAGTCAACCTGGTCAGCACGAGCCTCCTTCAACCACCCACCCATAATGATGCCAGGTTTAAGGCAGACACCCGATCGCCATAGTAAAGCGCAGATCAGGGAACTCACATTGAAACCATCCTCCCAAACAAACCTCCAGGTAGCTGGATTACTGGAGCACGCCACTAATCTCAAGGATTCTATCATGGGTAATAGTTAGCAAGCTAATTTTGCATATCAAGTGCTACTGATTAGTGAGTCAGATCATCACTGGGTGCTCCATACTCGTAGCATGGTCTGAAATTTAGTCTACGCCTAGTTTTAAGAGTACATCCCGGAGAATAATTGTTGGCAAGCTTTAACTAGCTGACCATTTTTAGTTTGGATATACCTGTACCCTCCACAAAAACAAGGTCAATTTTTGCAGCGTTGAGCAGTAACCTCAGTTATTCCATCGTTGATCTCCAGAGAGTCGTGATCCGCGAATTTCATCCTCATTGAAATAAAAGAAGTGGATTCAGAATCAATACCAGAAGCGTCCCATAAATGGATATGTTGAAAAGCTGAATTTTCGTCCTACATACAACGTACGCGAATTGTCTTCTGCATTAAAATATCCTTGTGCAATATCCTGTCCCAGGAGGGTGGGTCAATAACATTTAGCAGATACGACCTGGCCTTTCTTAATCTTCTGTCCGGTATTTCAAATGCCGACTTTTGTTTCAACTGGATTCGCCATTTCTTCATTTATCAAATTGACACGCCCACAGTTCTAGGGTGTACACGTCTACTACTCCCCCTCCCCCCAAAGACTTTTCAGTGTCCTTCCAGCCATATGAACTGACGCGGCTTCTCTTGTTACGACTGTCCATCCCAAAGCTAGCTCTGTTTCTAATCCCTGTACTTTGCTCTATCTCACGTGGTGCCATTTAGACAAATGGTGGCCGGATACGAGGTGATGTCTCCTAAGGTCTAAAAAGAATACACCCCTTAAAAAGCTTATATTTAATACTAAATGTACAATGAAGCCGGTTCATGATAAAATTGATGGTATATAGCAAAGCATATATACACATAAAAATAAATTTAAAAAAAAGAATGAATGTATATATATATATATATATGTTTTTACTCATATTTCCATTACGAGCAGGATGTGACATGAAGTAAATATTAAAGCTGAGTACTGCTGGTTCGAATTAAAAAATGTTCATTTCTTAGACTGGCTACCAAAAAAAAAAAAAATCCTGGTTTACCTTACTTTTACTTCTTGCTGGAGGAAGAAGAGATGGATTCATGATTTTCTAAAGGATATAAGTTTTCCTTCTTCTAGACTGGTTGCCATATCAATTCAAAAGACTCCACTCTAGTAGACTATTTATCCATAGCAGGAGGGAGAAGAGATGAATTCATGCCTTTCTAAAGGATACTAGTTTTCTTTCTTCTAGACTGGTTGCCATATCATTTTCTACAAGGATAACCGTTACAATATATATATATATATATATATATATATATATATATATATATGTGTGTGTGTGTGTGTGTGTGTGTGTGTATGTGCGTTTATGTGTGTGTGTATGTGACCCCCTCATGACCTGAATACACAGCTTTCTGATCCAAAGCATATTTATGTGCTTTTCTAGTATGTTATTTAAGAAAAATTAGCCCACGAGTTAATGTAATATGAATTACATAGTCTGGATTACTTGTTTCAGGAGATCTTCAAACGCACGAGTGTCCCATGGGTTGGTAGACACTGAAAAGAGATTGAATTCTCTTTTTTGGCGCTAAAAGTTTAACTTTTAGCAGAAGCGGATTTTGATATGTTTTAATTTCATTTCGTTTTCGTATTTTTATTATTCATTTCATTCTTCATTTAAATTTTATTTATTTATTAAACCTTATGGAGGTATTTAGCTATTTTACTTGAAAGTAAACGGTCTTCATATGGACGAGCAGTGGTTGGACGACCAGTTAGAACCTATCCACAATAGCTCTGTGCCGATAGAGGATGTTAGCCTAGATGACTTGCCGGGAGCGAAGGACGATAGAGATGGATGACGAGAGAGGGTAAAGGAAATTCGTGATTGCAGGACGACAGGATGATGATGAAACTGTGCCAAATTCTTTAGAGTCCTCAATGTATTCGAAATCAACAGCCTTGTCTGTTCATCATGACAGTGATGTAGACTTTGATGATTCATTGACGGATTGTGTGTTTAATCGGCTGATGTTCACTTATTTATTTACGAAGAGTAGATCAGAAGTAATGTTTCCGATTAGATTATTTGATTGGTTGGTGCTTGGGAAGATACTTGGTTGAGCCCCCCTTCACCAAGGTCAAATATTAGCATTAGTGTATCCCATGAAAACTAACACTGGAATAACTGAAAGTCAAGATAAACACTCTTACACAGAAACATTTAATACATACATAATATACTTACAAGAAGTATTGACAAGGATACACGAATGTGTCCCAACAGATAAATAAGCACTTATGAATAAGCATTATTTGAAAGGATAAAACGGTACAAATTTAACTTGATGAAGATGGACTGTACTACGGCTATCACCGGGAGAAGAGATAACATCACTACTGCTTAAAGAGTAGACGCAAAAGAGACTGAGGTTGTTGCTGGGACTGTCCCATCTGACTACGAGGTGACCAATGGAAATGCCTTATTCTTCAAGGGAAATAATTATTTATTTTCACCCTAGAATAGCCTTTGTGTCGATGGTACCTGTATATAATGCCGTCTTAAGTTGGACAGAATTAAAAACAACTGTCAAGTTGTTGAAAAAGGAGCATGTTTTATTTTATATAAGGACAATTTCATATAATATTTTATATATATTATATATTTACGTATACTTCTTATGTTTGTTCTTGTTTGATTCTCCTTGTTCTTATTTAGTTTACATATGAATAAAAGTTTTTAGATTATAAGAACTGTCTTTTTCATTTCTTCATGTGAAAATTATAACACATCATATAACATTGATACATACTAACCAAACACAATATTTTGTATACAATGAAATTGTAAGTACCAGCTTCGGCGGTATACATACTAAAATTGGAAAGATACAATGAAATTATAAATACCCAGGGGCGATAATCCTATTTTTCCACATAGCTTTTTCAAATCTAAGGGCGATAATTCAGTCTGAAAATCGAATTTCAAATAAAATTTCGTTAGAAAAAATCTTATATTTAATTTCAGGAGTTTGTTTTCATTTTACATTTACCATTCTATCCAAACGAATTTTGCTGTTCTATTTTCTTTTTCTTACAAGCCAGGAGAGAATCATTCATGGATATCTACGAAATGCTAAAACACATAATAATGGAACTAGTTGTACGGTAAGACTATCTGGGATTTATCCAATTGGATCAAAGAGATATTTATTAAAGATGAGCGAAGTGACCCTTGCAGCTTGGAGATTCCAATGTACTGTAATCACGTGTGGGTATTTTTTTTTAAAAATATGGTTAATTTTGATACCCTTTTTAATATCATATGCTGGACATAATGATTATACATACACTCTTTCGCACGCGCTCACTCACTTACTCATATGCACAAGCACAAACTCTCTCTCTCTCTCTCTCTCTCTCTCACCTCCCACTTATATACATTAACACCCACACACACTTACTCACAAATTCACACACGTAAACACTTCCACACGCACATTCACACGCGCCTACACATTTTCTCAATCTAACACACATGCATACTCATATACTCACACATTTACATAGTCGCGCGCGCGCACACACACACTCTCCTATAGAAGCGCGCGCGAACACACACACACTCTCCCACACTCTCCTATAGAAGCGCGCGCGCACACACACACACACACTCTCCTATAGAAGCGCGCGCGCGCACACACACACTCTCCCACACTCTCCTATAGAAGCGCGCGCACACACACACTCTCCCACACTCTCCTATAGAAGTGCGCACACACACACACACTCTCCCACACTCTCCTATAGAAGCGCGCGCGCGCACACACACACACTCTCCCACACTCTCCTATAGAAGTGCGCGCGCGCACACACACACACACACACAATGCTGTACAGTTTGTAAGATTTATGTTGAGAAACCTGAACCTGTATTTGTTTGTCGTCTTTTTTACCCTATAAAATATAACCATAAAAAGAACCAAAGAATTAAAAATGGGTCCTTATTTCTTAATAGAAAATTTCGCGTATTTATTCAAATGAAAAGTATTCGTGTATTCTATCAATAGTTTATTTCTTGAGTTACTCTGATTAAAAATCATTATATTTTGTTCTAAGAAATATGAAATGTATTTATTTAAAAAATAAGTTTTAGAGTCATCGATAAACAGTAATTTTGTTTAGATTTTTATTTTTTACCTTTTTTACTCGCTGAATGTTGCATTATAGGTTGCTTTAATAAAAAGAATCTAAGAAATAAAAATGTATCCTAACAATAAAAAGAAGCTTAGAATTAAACGTTAATTTTTTTCGTAATTTCTTATTTTGGTTTACATTTAAAATAGTATTTTTAAAACGATACTCCTTGGTTTGAAATCTTTTGGTTTTTTTAGTTCTAAAGAATTTTTTTTACAATTACTACAAAATTACAAAATAACAATTTTCGAAAAAGCATTACATTTAAATTTCTCTAATGGAATCTGCGTGATAATTAAAGAATACCTGTAACTCTTCAGTTCTTCTTAAAAAGAAGTGAAGACTTACACATAGAAAATTGATGGTTTGATCTCTTTGTTTAATTGCATATCAAAGTTCGTGGGTTATTTAGTGCCAAAGCCATCCTTTTAAAATAACAGTACTGGTATAATCTAACCAATAGGAGGTGAGCGTGGTGTAATGGTCATCATCGTAGGAAATGGACACGGCGACACGAGTTCAAATCCTGGAACAGACTTTTTGCATTTCACATAGCACTAATACCCTTAGGAAAGGTATGAATCCAATTATCCTCCCTCCAGCTAAGGGTAAATTGTAGGACAGACTGGGTTCTTCAGCCTTGGTGAGGCAACTAGTCTAGGAGATGAAATACTCTGAATTCAAACCTGTTAAACTCCGCTTAAAAATTGACCTTGTGTCATATCCTGCCCGAGCGGAGGGGTTGGTAAATATGATAATCTAACCAATAGGTGGAGGGATGAGAAAGTTCATGACTTTCCGAAGATTATTAGTCCAAAACTGAACTGGAATTTGAACTCATTCACTTCGATATCGCAGTTGGCCGGGGAAAACTGCGAAAAATGCATATGCAGTACTCCCACATACTCTTCATTTGTACTTTACACAAATTCACAATTTTCCACACAATTTAACTTAAAAATAAACCAACTTTTACTAAAGATTAAAAAGATATATTTCAATTAATTTAAAATTCTCATCTCTTGTATTTTTATGAATGAAAGTAAAAGAAAGAAAAAAAAAAAAAAAAAAAAACTAAATGTGTAGCAACTGAAAGACATTTTATTAAATTTTTGTTTACATCAATTCCAAAAATGTATGAAAAAAAATTTTTTTTTGGTCAGTGCATTATAGCTATGTGAAAGTGTAGTATCCTGTTTACTGAGGTCGTTAATATCTGTCAGTATCTTTTCTTTTATATTACTGTATGGTAATGGAAGAATATCATTCGGGGACATTTCGATGAGGTAACACCATCGGCTTATGAATATGCACATTTGCACGCGCGCACACTCGTGCTATGCAAATATGACCCTATAGCACGCTTACAGAAGATACGTAAGCGGCGATCAATACGAGTACGGAAGTAGAACCAGTAATACCAGATGACCAAGAGTCTCGTTGCCAAGTCGACGTCAAGCTGTATGCACCACCAACACTCCAATCCGTCCTCAACTCATACTGCAAACCCAACAATTACTAACGCGCACATTAAATATTTCTTTCATAAATTAATATTTTGATTTCATGCATCGAGCAGACGTTTTTGTATACGTGGTTTATTTTGTGAAGGAATAGTATTTCCCGTGGTTCCACGAAAAGCAAAACTTCGGGTGTTCATCATCATCATGTCGCGCCGCCAGCACGGATATCCCTGACCCTCTCTCGCCACTTCTCTCTATCGTTCATCACCTCTGGCAGGTCTTCAGGGCTACATCCCGTATCCTTACAGAGCTGCCATATGTATGTTCGAACTGGCCGTCCTGCTTTTGCTCGGCCATATGTGGGGGTCCATAGGAGTACATCACTCATGACCTCGTCCTTGCTTCTCCAGTTGTCCTGCATATCTGGTTCGTCTAACTTGGATAGTTTTCATGGTGGGAGGTAGATGGCCGTACAGTTGGTGCTTTGTGGGGTGTTGCCTCCAGGATTTGTTCAATATTGCTTGCAGCATTCTTGTGTAATTGCCGTCTAGGTTTTTCTCCAGCTTCTTTGTTAGCGTCCAAGTAGTGCATCCATATAGCAGTATCGATACGACCGCTGCTTGGAAGAAACTGCGTTTCATTTTATCAGTCAGGTCTGACTTCCATATGATCGATATCTTATCGATAGCTGATCATGTCTTATTTAGCCACGTGTCGATGTCTTTTTCGGTTGATGAGACACTGCTTCCTAGGTAGGTGAACTTGTCTACTAGTTTCCGAGAGCTTCCGTCTTGTGTGGAAATGTCGCCTGTTTGATTAAAGCACATGTATTCCGTTTTGTGTGCATTGACATGGAGGCCAATGCCTGCGGCGGCACGTTCCAAACTATGCAGTAGTGCTTCGGCTTGGTTGGGTGTATTTGCCAGAATCGCTATGTCATCAGTGTAGTCGGCGTCGGTAATTGTTTTTGCGGGGTACCTTCTGCTTCTTTTCTTCGTCAGCTCGAAGCCGTTTTCTTTGATTTTATCAAGTTGTTTATAATTAAAAGAAAATCGGAATATCTTTGTATTTTCATTATATTCTTAATATCCTCAAGCGGTGTGAAAAAAGAAAGTCAACTAAATGGTATGGAAGAAAAACCATGCGTGGTTGGTGGTGTGACAGAATGGAGTAACGAGCGATAGAAGCTCGAAGAAACAGGGATAGATGACGAAGAAACGAACGCAAAGTTACACAAGAAAATGAATTGATAAATAAACAAGAAAGCAGAGGGATTCTGGCTCTCTTTGATGGTGAAGAACTATTGGGAGTTTGTGACGTCAGACACAGGAAGTAATCACAAGGCACTAGGATAACTACGTGGTCTCTGATATAAATGCTCATGACACCTAATTCAAACTTGGTTTTGTAGGGAACGAATAAATAAATAAAAAATTTAAAATTAAAAAAGAAAAAGAAACCTATTAAATTAGCAGAAACTCCCAGAGATCTCTAACAGGAAAAAGAGATGACACATGCGTAAAAGAAAAAGGGATTCCTCTTGATTCGTGCTGGCGTGTTTGGGCACCGCGCATACGTCTTTGGACGTAGCGTCGGTTAGTCCATTTCATCCAGTAGCAGCTCTCTCTCTCTCTCGGTCAGCACTATGCGGAATTATACAAGACCCACAAATGAACTATAAACTAACTCTTACCGGACTTTGACAAACTTCCAAAAGAAAACTAACCCTTATGGAAGCCCGAAACACCAAATGAGGACAAATGCATACATGAAACGATTTAACGTATTTTTGACACCTAAACTGGGGGATTCAACCATTTCAATGTATTCAGGAAAAAACTCCCTCATCCACTGAATGGTTGTTGAACCCAGTAAATAAACGAAAGTATAAAAGAAACGTCTTCGTCTCTTATCTATCCTGTCTTTTCTTTTTGTATAATTCTTTTTGGGACTTTCTTGGGCAAGGCATTGCACCGACTAAACAACGTGGGGGTAAAATAAAATAACCAAAATATGGAGTCAGATATCTAACGACAACATAACCAACGAAATACCAACACAACCAAAGTAACACCAACGTAACATAAGCCTAATACCCCACAGTTATCCTTGGACTGGCACACTCTAAAGGTACGTAATTACCTAAACCCTTCACCACGGACAGAATGCGACACAAAGTGAGTTTCAAGTGGACTACAGCTGATTAGAATTCAGGGTTTTTCATCTTTGATAGAGGTTGGTATGCCATGGCTAAAAAGCTCATTCTGACACCTTATTTAACCCACGACTTTGCAAAGAGATAAATTAGCTCGAAGTGAAACACAAGCAGCCTCGACCAGGATTTGAACTCGCTTTGTTAATTTCCTACAGCAATAATCGTCATGCTAAGTGCGCTCATAAAATGTGGGACGTTTTTCTTTAGGCAGATATTTTATGTCCCCTTCTATCAAAACTTAGCACTAAACACGCTGTGTTTTGGAACAAACCTTTTTGTTTAACTAGTTTTCAAAATAAACAAATAAAAGAAAAGAAAAATTCCTTTACGCTTCTCAGCTTCTGCGAACTAAATCGTTTTATGGTCTTTTTTAAAATAGATGACAGTTGTGAACGTATTCCCAGATACATATTTTTTGTAGTCAACGCGCTTTAGTTACTGACTTCTACTCGTTAAGTAAGGTTAAAGGTTAACAACCTATTTTCTTTCTAGAAACCATGACACACCTAGATCTTTAACTGTTTTTTGCCTTTTAGATTTGGTAATACATATTGGTAAGGGACCATTACTAATGCACTATAAGATTGTTTTGCAGTCACTAACATTAACATCAAATAATACATCAGTTTAAAATGTCAAGGGAGGTAACTCTAAAATATTTAAGAGCAGTTGTCTCAAGTTCTACCTTACATACGATAACAGCAAGCTCGACTTTGACGTCTTATGCCGATATTTAAGGTGGTCACTGATATTCATAAAATACTTTGTTTTAAAATCTTTTATTTATTTATGCCTAACGTGCATTTAACTATTTAAATATTATGTTTTCTGTGCAGAGCTTCCTTTCTAACGCAAATATTTGTGATATTAAATTTTGAAAGTGATATTGCTGTGGTTCGTGCTAAAAAAGAGTTTTAGTCGAGTCCATACTCACAAAGGACGACTATCCATGGTATACTAACACATAACACAACGGAAGGAGAAAGTATAAACGTATTTGTTCAAATAAGAACATATATTATGTACATAAAGTATGTTATATATATATATTTACATCACTTTTGTAATAGACCCTCCACAGATGATGGCCCAAAGTCGGAGAGAAAGTACTTGGGAAATAAATAATTATGGAAGATACATCAACCAATTCCCGCCGAATATTATAAAACCAATACGGCAATATGAAAGGATCAACAAAAATATGTAGACAAAAAATGTCTATTATGTTCAACGAAAAATGTATTTATGAAGAAATGCTGTATATATATATATATATATATATATATATATATATATATATATATATATATATATATATATATATATATATATATATACAAATGGGATTATGAAGAAAGAATACAATGTCCTAGTAGCTAGAAATATACACATATTATTCCATTTGTGAAAGAAGTACAAAAAGAGGAGAAGGCTTACTTGAGGAGAGTAAGAAAAAATCGCTACGTTGTTTTACTGCTCCCTAGGACACGCCTCTCCTGTTCAAAGAAGAGAGGCCTAAGAGGTCGAGAATGGGTTTCTGAAACTGTCCCGTGACACCTCATGAAGCATCCAACGAACACGCCGATTCTCGGGAGATAATTATTTATTATTGCATGTTAGAATTAAAATATGTTAACAAAAATACTTTGTTAGGCATAAATAAACGAAATATTTAAGCACAAAATACTTTGTGAATATCTGCGATAAAACCTTAAAATCAGTAAGTAACACAAGTAAAAACTGTTATAACAGGATTAAAGAAAGCATTTCTAAGAGCTTTGAAAAGGACACCGTTTTTTAAAATATTATACACCCAATTGCAAATAATAACGTTGGAGATGCAAATCGAGTTTAAAACCTTTTTTATAATAATTCTAATCATTACAGAAATGTTGGTGCAAAACTGAATTATTTGCAATTGAACTGTTTTTAACATTGAAACTGTACTTACACTAAACTGAATTGTTATATATAACTGCTTGAATAGTTTGAAATAGAAATGTTTTTGACAATGAAACTGTGTACTCAATTGAATCGTTTTAAATAGAACTGATTATTTACATAAAATGGATTTGGCGTTAAATAACCTACAAGGATTGATCTGCCATAAAACCCAACAAACCAAACCAAACCAGAAATGTTTGTTAAAATCTGAGGAAAAATGGTGGAGCCTTAGAGGTACGGACGGACGGACGGATATTTTGCGACTTATAATGGATTAGGAAAACAAAAATTATTGTAAGAGATAAGGATATTACTAGTTATTATCAACATAAAACAAAAAGAAAAAGGAAATGTATTTAATTATATTTTTTCTTTAGGATTTCAGATAAAATCCTTATGTATAACCGAAAGAGAAAAAATTTATTGTATGTCTGTACGTATATTGTACAATGTATGTATGGCCTTGTGAAATACTAGGTTAAGCTGAGTAAATGTATGTATGGCCTTGTGAAATACTAGGTTAAGCTGAGTAAATGTATGTATGGCCTTGTGAAATACTAGGTTAAGCTGAGTAAATGTATGTATGGCCTTGTGAAATACTAGGTTAAGCTGAGTAAATGTCCAATAAAATTTCCACTTAGAAAAGGAATAACAATAAACCAATTATCAAATTGTGATATTGCTAAAGATACTGGGATCATCCAATGTCTGCAGATTCTCCTGAGTTCTTGATGATACCGGAATCGACCGATTCTTTTCATGGATATTGCCAAGCCTGTTAGCATCTTTCGTAGATAGTATGGTATTAATGATGCTGGAATCAGCTAGTTTTCTTTATTTGGAGTGCCGGCTCAGTTGTTGGTAAGTTACACCGTGTTTATATTTAGAAGAATTCCGAAGCTGAATTCCTCGACATAACGTAAACACTGGCTCATGATTTCGGGCGATACATGTATTTAGGTGGCGATCAAAAATTCAGAGGGAGGTATACTGGATAAAAGAGAACAGTTGTGACGGGGGTCAGTCCAACCTGTTTGGCCGGTGTTGAGTACAGTCCAGAGTAAAGATCCAGATAGTCAATAGGACCGCAGGAGAACTGGAAAGAGTCTGTTAGAATCCACAACTTTGTATAAAAGAACCCAAGATACTGGATGAAATAGCTCGCCGGCAATACACCAAATCTACGCCAACTTAAGAGACTTAAGATTCGTTACGAGAACAAGAAACGTACTGAACTCGTAATATTTTCACCTCTTTCGACGACTTTGGCTAAATAGAGAAAAACAAACGATAAAAGAGGCTAGTTTATAGAAGCCTCACTGCTGTACAAAAAGCCAGTTTTGTCACGTTTGTTTCCCGGGATCGCGAAGACGATCATCATCATCGCTCTTGTAAGCTGCTGCCACGCTACCCTATGGAGACAGCTGTTACCGTCGCCCTCCTAACGATAGAGCAAGTCCGTACCCTGTGCAACACATTTCGTTTACCTGCACTATACATTACTAATGATTGATTAATTTTAACGGCATGTCAACCCGTCTTGTGTTATTTTATACCAATAGGTTAGAGAATCGTGTTCATTGAACGTTAATATTTACATTTTTTTTGTGTAGCTGTTTCTTAAGAATTTTCCCCTCGCGGTCCTATCGAATAGGAATAATTTTTAAACAGATCTATTCGACCCAGGGATAGGGTCCTAACAGGTACTATCACTCAGAGT
Organism: Sepioteuthis lessoniana; assembly: GCA_963585895.1. Taxonomy (NCBI): domain Eukaryota; kingdom Metazoa; phylum Mollusca; class Cephalopoda; order Myopsida; family Loliginidae; genus Sepioteuthis; species Sepioteuthis lessoniana. The sequence goes on along the minus strand of OY757929.1, from coordinate 39,533,329 downwards.
GGAACTGGGAGTAATGGCAATAAAGATGTACTTGACACTCCCCAGATCTCTAGAACTGGAGCCTCACAGTCAGATTTAGTTTAGCATCATACTTTGGATACGCACTTTCTTTTTTTTGTGGGGGGGGAGGGTCTTACCTCTCTGCAGATATACTTAGCGTACTGTGGGAAATGGTAGATTTTGGTAAATCTGACAAGATGATAAAAATGAGTGGAAAAGTGGATAAAACAAATAAATAAAGAATGAAATATCATTGCTGAATCCGTTGTCAGTGTTGATTTATCCACTTTTCCACTCTTTTCCGTATTCTAAACCCCATCAACAGGGCTGTACACGTTACAAGTTGGTGGCGTGGGATCTCGACAATGTTACAAAATAGTTTTTTAGATTATCATAGCAATTCTAACAGAGTGTCTTCATATAGGTGGCCTTGTGCCAGACTAATATCTTTCCATTCGTTGATTTAGTTTTGACTCGCTAGACATTAAAAAAATGATAAAAAAGGGACCAGGAATCATTATTTTTCTTACGACGCTACGAAAGCTGAATTTTTAGAAAGTAATAAACTTACAATCAACGACTTTAGCCCCACAACCTTGACAATGGCCTTTAATTGTTGAATATTTTTCTTTGATATCAAAAGTCAGTGTTCAAGCCCGAGGCAAAAAACGAACACTTCAAAGACAGATTTTCGAAGCTGGCAGGCCTCTTCGCACCTAGAAAGTTGACTCAATACAGTTCTCCTTACAGAATGCCTACTTGTTTGGCCTTGCGTCAAATTAGTCAAAGTTTAGCAAACATACATTACAGTTTTAGTTTTGGAGGTGCCCGTGGTGTAATGGTTATCGTCGTAGGAAATGGACACGGCAATACGAGTTCAAATCCTGGACCAGACTGATTGCATTTCACATAGCACTAATACCCTTAGGAAAGGTATGGATCCAATTATTCTCCCTCCAGCTATGGGTAAATAGTTGGACAGACTGGGTTCTTCAACCTTGGTGAGGCAACTAGTCTAGGAGAAGGAAAACTCTGAATTAAAAATTGACCTTGCGTCATATCCTGCCTGAGCGAAGGGGTTGGGTAAATATGACACACTACAGTTTTAACTAAGAAAATAATGAAGCAAACTCGTAATGTTGATGATACCAGGGTCATTCGATATTCAATCCCAATTAAAACAGACAAGGCTGATTTTCAAATCATGCAGGTTTTTCCTACCAACACAGATTCTATCTATCTATCTCAGTCTGTTCATATGTATCCCTCCGAGTTTGTCCATATCTATCTATCAATCTCAGACTGTTAATATCTGTGTATCTATTTAGGAGGATCATTTAATAAGTTTCCTGACTTCTTTCGTATGGGCACTTTTATTGATAGTACACACATGAAACTAGTCCCCTTCCAAGTAATCTCCTCCGGCTGCAATGCACTTGTTTTACCGTTCCAACAACCTCTGGAAGGCCCCATGGAACTCCTCTTGTGTGAGCGTGTCAATGACCTTCGTGACAGCCTTTTTCATCTCCTCAATTGTCTCATAACAACAGTCTCTGAGCTTAGAGAATAACCAAAAGTCTCAGGGAGCAAGGTCTGGACTATAGGGAGGGTAAGTAACTGTCTTGATTCCCATCTTGCTCAAATAGTCTGTGACAAGGATGGAATTATGGACTGGTGCATTGTCTTGGGGAAAATGGCACTGACCCGATTTGAAGCGTGCTGGCCTCTTCCTTAGGAATCTCTTCCTGAACTCCCTTAAAACCTCAACATAGTAACCCTAACCCTAACCGTTTGGCCAATCAACTGTGGACTATTGACTTCCTTACTCCTCCTGCACCTCTCATCATCCCCCACAGACTCCTTGCCTTCCTTGAATCTCTTATGCCACTCAAAAACTGATGCTCAATTCATGCAAGATGATCGAAAAGCAGTCTGAAGTATACCATTCGTTTCTGTGACATTTTTTCCAAGTTTAAAACAGAATTTTATTGCATATCGTTCTTCTAAAGTGTCAGATTGCATTTTTGAAATTGACCAGCTGTGACAATCTGGCTTTAGTAGGGTGTATTCTTATTGCTGCTGTAGCTGTTCATTTGAGTCTGAAATCATAAAAATTGGCCCGTCATCTCATAAGATGTATAGCAATAACATAATGAATTTTCAAGAGTCTACGACAATTCTAAATGCCTGTATATATATATATATATATATATATATATATAAAATCTCACTAATAAACTGTATCGGACCATCTCATTAGAATAAGTCCCCTGTATCGATAACGATGTGAATCACTGATCGGGACTGTAAACTGACTGATTGAAAAGAAGAAAAACAAACTGTATCAGGAAAATTATGAAGACAACAAAAACAACATAACAAGACACAACTGACATTTATACAATGTAACAGAAAACTAAAGTCTGGGAGTAACTTCTAAAAAAACATTGAAAAAAAAAAATTATTAATTTCTTAAAAAGTCGGTGAGATGTCTTTTTTTAATGAATTTTTTCCCGGCTTCCAATTGTTGCTTTTAGCACATTCAGTAAAATTCTAATCTTTTAATTAATTCCAAAGCCTTAATGGATTTTAATCTCTTAATAAATGCCGGATTTATCAGTTGATTCAAACGGGACACAGTTGCTAACGATATTTATTTTTATGTATACGACTGCCCTAAGAATATTGATAAGTGAAGTAAAGTTGGCGACCGGAGTCGAGAGTGACCAGAAGGCTCCCTTTTCCATTGCTACTACACCTAGGTGCAGAGGAGAGTGTTACTCCTTTCCCTGGATTGCTCCACTTTACCCTTGATACGTATCTTATATTGCTGAGTGTTAAGCAAGGAGGTATTAAGTACCATTTTTAAAGTCTTTGGTATGACGCGACTTTGGATTGAACCCAGGTCTCTCGGACCATTGGCGAACACTATCCACTAGGCCCACGAGTCGGTCTGATAAAACCCCCTAAATCTCCAACTTTTGTAAAAAGGAAATCACTAAGATTTTCCACATGTCCACAGATTCCCGAAACAGATAATTCTGATTAGGTTTGCTTATTTGGTTTAATGGTATGTCAATCCTTGTGAGTTATTAATACCAAATCCTGTATATATATATATGATTTGTAAGCTTATAGCTTGTAAGTAACTTTATTTTTAAACGAGAGAAAGCTCATTTGTTTGCACCCCGTTAAATGGTTTCAAGTATTATAATCTCAGTGCAACTGATCCTCAACCACCACCTTCTAGCATCTTTTGTAGGGGTGTCCTCGTGGTGTAATGGTTAAAGCGATGAACTGCGGAATCGTAGTACGCGAGTTCGTACTCCAGTCGCGCTATTATGTTCACTTTCGGGCAAATACCCTTGGGAAAGGTATAAACCCCTTATTCTCCCTCCAGCTATGGGTAAATAGTAGGACGGACTAGGTTCTTCAGCCTTGTTGAGGCAACTAGTCTAGGAGAAGGAAAATTCTGAATTCAAACCTGTTAAACTCCGCTTAAAAATTGACCTTGTCATATCCTGCCCGAGCGGAGGGGTTGGTAAATAGTACCTTCTAGCATCTTTAAGATGAAATAGGATGGGGTACTAGTTTGTCACAAGGGCAACCGGAAGAATACGGTCAGTACAATCATATAGGGGGACTGCGGAAACGTAGTACGCGAGTTCGTACTCCAGTCGCGCTATTACGTTCACTTTCGGGCAAATACCCTTGGGAAAAAGGTATGAACCCCCTTATCCTCCCAGCTATGGGTTAAATAGTACCACTACTGTTCTTCTAAGAGAATAGCTTTGGCATTAAATAACCTACAAAGGTTTATATGCCATTAAACAAAGAAACCAAACCTATCTTTATCATCTTGTCAGATTCTCCAACATCTACCTGGGTTCAATCCCAGGTCGAGTCATACCAAAGACTTTAAAAATGGAACTTGATACCACCTTGCTTAACACTCAGCATTATAAGGTACGGTTCAAGGTTAAAGTGGAGCAATCCTGGGAATGGAGTAGCGCCCTCCCCTACACCTTGGTGTAGTAGCTATCGAAAAGGGAGCCTTCGGGTCACCCTCGACTATGGTCGCTAACTTACTATATATATATTGTCATCCACAGACAGACAGTTTCGTTCTATCAGAACTCTTCAGTGTGGCTAGACCCGCAGGACGCTCGAAGCCGGGATCGAAACCCGTCCAACCCTTCGATAGACTAAGGCTTCAGACCACACAGCTACAACCGGACTACGTTGGCTAAGGGAATTTTAAGGTATTTATTTTTAGCAACAGCAGCAGCCTTTGTTTACATTTTTTTTATACCCTATCGGCTACCAGAGTGCTCAATTCTTACGAAGAGCTTTGCATTACGCTATGCGTGCATATTGTAAGTTCTGAATTTTAAAATAAAACAGAAAATGAGAAAACTTTTAAAATTCTATTTCCGTTAGTAACGTTTTATTTCAATATTATGACGTAAATAGTGTTCGAAATTTATCTCAAAGTGTTGCGTATTTACTAATAAATAAATAAATAAAAACGTTTTTCTCTACTTGAAAAATATATTGATCAAACCGATGATTTCGCAACAAACAGCGAAAAATACGCTTATCGGACTAATCCACTTCCAGCAAAACATGAAACACTATATTTTTCAGCTTTTCTTTTTACGACCGTTTTTTCAAAATCGGTTGAGGCTGTAGAATACACCGACTGCATCTCTGCTGATGGGTAAGACCCAACCTCCAACGATTATCCTGGATATGGCATTAAACCATCTGATGGCGAAGAATCCAGCCTTGGAGATTTGAGGAATGTGGAGTACTCCTTCATTGTCATTGTTCCCCAGGTCCACACTGACCCGGAGTGGCAGCACCCAATAGGGCCAAATAGAACTTTTCCACTATTCAAATTGAGTGAAAACAAAGGACTTATATTAAATAGAACTGTTTGATTATTTAACTGTGTGTAAACAAATGACTGACGTTTAATTAAATTGTTAGTGCTACATAGCAATGCTTGAGACCATTTAACTGTGTGTTAAAAAATAATTAATAGTAAATATGAATATTCGTCTTTGATTGAAATACTTGAAATTATTTAACTGTGTGCAAAAGAATGCACCCAGGCTCATTTAAAAATGTATCTACGAAATGAGTTTACAAATCATATATTTGATATATATATCTATATATGTAAAAACAGGATTTGGCATTAAATGGCCAACAACAGTTGATTTGCCATAAAATCCAAACCAACCAAATCTAACATATCTAATGTATATGTAAAAACAGGATTTGGCATTAAATAATCTACAATGGTTGATATGCCATAAAATCGAAACAAACCAAACCAAAAGACTGTTTTCACAACCAAGAAAACAGTAACCACAACTGTAGAATGAATCTATGGATTTTTCAAGCGACACTCTAAGGAAACTGCTTATGAGATGACCTGGACATAGCTAAGCAGAGGAAACCTGAAGAGAGAAACCAAATCGCTTTTAATGGTGACACAAAATAATACCATAAGAATAAAATGTATCAAAGCAAGAATTAATAATACGCAGGAAAAAAGCAAGTGCAGATGATGTGGTGACACAACGGGAATACAAGACTAGGTACAACTGGGTGGGAAAAGTGATCTACAGAGAATTGCCCAAGAGAATATAACTTTGAAATACTGACTCATGGTATATGCACGAACAAGCATCTGTCCAAGAAAATATGATGTACAAAATTCTCTGTGACTTTGAGATACAAATGGATCACCGAACTCTGGCTAGAAGACCAGACCTACAAAAAAGAAAACTTGTCATCAAGTAGACTTTCTTCTTTCCACCAGAGCATAGAGGGAAAAAAGAAAGCAAAAAGAGTGACAAATACCTGGATCTTGCTAGAGTGTCGAAAAGCCGTGGAACATTAAAATGACGGTAATAACAATAGTAGTTGGTGTCCGTTGAATGGTACCAAAAGGCATGGAAAAAAGAGACAAGGAGAATTGGTTATTAAAAAAGAAACGAGAACACCCAAAATACAGCACTGTTAAGTTAGAATACTTAGAATGATCCTAGGGATCTGAGGAGATTTGTTGTCACTCAAGCTCCAGGGAAAAACTAGCAGTTGGTGTTTGAAAGAAATAAAAAAAAAGGGAAAAATACTTGGATATTGCCAGAGAGCTAAAAGATCTGTGGCACAAATCTGAGAAGACTTGCTGTCACTCTGATCCCAGTGAAAAACCGCTTGTTAAAATTGTTGTGAAAAACTCAGATAGAGTAAAATAGCAATAATAATTATAATAGAGCAAAACGAGACGAAAAATGGAGATATGATGTGGATTGACAACAAAAAAGCATAAGATATAGTCACGAGCAGCAGGAAAATAGACTGCCTCAAAATATACAAGATATCCGAAGTCATAAGGAACCATAAAAAAACTGGAGAGTGGAATTGACTGCAAGAGGAAAAAGTTTAGCTAAGGCGAAAGTCCAGAGAGGTATCATCCATGGAGATGAGCTATCATCATTACTATTTGTAATAGCGATGATGTCATTCAATCACATAATTAGGAAATGCACAGGCGGATTTACAAAACTTACAAAAGCGCAAGAAAAGCTCAACCACGTAATGAACATGGACGATAAGAAACTGTTTGCTAAAAATGAAAAAACAAAAAACAAAAACAAAACCAGAAAGTGAGGAAAACAGTGACGATATAGGGATGAAATTTGTCATAGAAAAATGTGCCATGCTAATAATGAAAAGTGGAAAACGGCAAATGACAGAGGGAAAGGAACTACTAAATCAAGAAAATATCAGAACGCTTGGAAAAGAAGAAACTTACGAATTCTTAGGAATATTTGAAATAGACATCATCAAACAAGTGGAGATAAAAGAAAAAATTAAAAAAGAGTATCCCTGGAGAACGAGAAAACTACTCGAAACCCAACTATTTAGTAGAAATTTCATCAAAGGGATAAACCCGTGGGCTGCCCTCCCTCTGTAAGATACGCGGGATTATTCTTGAAGTGGACGAGGGAAGAACTTCAACAAATGGACCAGAGAACAAGAAAACTTATGAAAATGCATTAGGCCTTACATCCCAGAAATGACATAGACAGACTATATGTATAAAAAAAAAGGCAGAAGAGGACTCGCTAGCATTCAAGATAGCGTTGATGCATCGATACAACAACCCGAAGAATACATAAAAAAAAGTTCTCAGAAAGATTGATTACAGTGACCAGAAACATCCCAAAGAACACAAGGATCAATAGAACAACTAGAAAACAAAATGGGAAGAAAGACAACTGTATTGATATTCCAAGCGACAAACAGGCGAAATCTCACACGAGAAGATTTGGACATGGCTAAGAAAGGGAAACTGAATCTCTTCTAATAGTAGCACAAAGTAAAGCCATAAGGACCAACTATGTTAAAGCAAAAATAGATAAGACGCCGTAAAATAGCAAATATAGATTATATGATGATAGAGACGAAACGATTAATCATATAATAAGCAAAAGTCGCAAATTAGCAGAAAAAGAGTATAAGACTAGACACGACTGGGTGTGGAAGGTGATCCACTGGAGATTGTGCAAGAAATTTACATTTGACTATATGAGCAAATGGTATATGCACAATCCAAAAGCGGTCGTGGAGAATGAGAGACTCAAACTTCTGAGATTTTGAGATATAAACAGATCGCCTAATCTCGGACAGACGACCAGACCTAGTGATAGTCAGCAAAAAAGAGAACCAGCCAAATAGTGGACTTAGCCGTCCTGGCAGACCACATAGTAAAATTGAAAGAAAGCGAAAAGAGACATGTACCTAGACCTTGCTAGGGAACTTAAAAAAAACTATGGAACATGTTGGTGACGGTGTTACAAATTGTAATTGGTGCGCTCGGTACAATCACCAAAAGATCAGTAAAGGGACTGGAAGATTTGGAAATGAGAGGACAAGTAGAAACAATACAGACTACAGCATTATTAAGATCGGCCAGAATACTGAGGAGAGTCCAGGAGACTTGGTGTCTCTCAAACTCTAGTGGAAGACTATCAGCTAACGCTGGTGTGGAAAACTCTCAAAGGAATAATTATAATACAAACGGATCATCTAATCCAGGCTAGAAGACCATAACTAGAGTTAACAACAATATTGATGATAACTATAATAATAATAATGCGGATAAAAGATAATGAGAAGAGCTTGTTAGAGGAAGGCAGACAAAGAAGAGGGTCGTGAAGATGGAAATGGAAAAAAAAAAAAAAAAAAAAAAAAAAAAAAAAGGAAAGATAAGAAAAAATAACAAATACGCCACGATAGAATTATAGAGATTCATTGCAAACACAAAGATCTGAATGTTGACACAGAAAAGACATTTAAATTGAGAAACGAATTCTGTTATTGTATCTTCGGAAGCAATTATGACCGAAAGCACCATTTCTTAGAGAGAAGCTGACGAAACTGTAAATTGGTTTATGAGAGCGAATACAACAAGCAGTTCAAAACAGAAAATAAAAATAGATAAATAAAACAAATATAATAGATTAGGAAAAGTAATTCACCGAGAATAATGCAAACGAACACGTAAACAAATAGAATGAGATCAGATAAGCAAGAAAAGCAAAAATACTTCCGCATGTTTAAATCCAGATAATTCACCGCATCCAAGAAGAGATAACATCTTTGTTAGGAAAAACGATTTTGTCATTAAGGATAAAAAAAAGTAAAGAAAAGAGAATTTTACCTGATTGGTTTTAATGGCATGTCAACCCGTCAAGGGTTATTTTAGACCCCGACGTTAGGGAATCGCGTTCATTGTACATTCCCATTAACATTTTTTTGTATAAGGGTTTTTTTTTGTGCGCGAATAATTTTTAAACCCATCTATTTGACTCGTATATCGGATCCTAACTGGTACACCTCCTCCGGGCCAGAGTGGACCTGGAAGTAATGACAATGAAGGAGCATTACATACTCCCCAGAACGGGAGACACACTAATAGATTCAGTTTAGTATTATACTCTGGATACCTACCCTTTTTTTGTTGGGGTTAATCTCTCTTTAGGGGATCAAGTCCGCGTATTCTAAGCCTCGTCAACAGGTTTTGAGACCTAGACAATTTGTAGCATCCAAAAGAGAGTAGATAGGATTGTTACGAAAACCGGTTCTCATAGGGGCAACTTCAGATGCACCAGAAGCTTAACTAAAACAGTTAGATTTTAGAAGAACATTCAGGTTCTTAACCAAATAAAAAGCTTCCGGGTTCGTATACATACATATTTTTTTTCTGAAATACCATATATATATATATATATATATATAAGTAATGAAGGAACGACACTTTCTTTTTACCAAAATATATACGTCTCTTTATTCTTAACCACGCTGTGTTATCTTCAGAGTTTTACGTTTTCACCTCTTCTCAACGAGACGTACTCAACTGGGGGACGCTAGTGAGTCACGACCCCTCGACGCCCATGAATCTCTGATTGCCGACTGCTAGATACTGGTAACTGAGCACTGGCTACTGCAAGACTGCCTGACTCTCACGTGGGCATCTGCATAAATCATTACACAACGTGCACACCTTTCTGCTCAAACACGTGACTGTTTCCACTTATTTCCTGATTGTTTATACTGGTGTGTAAAGCAATCACATTATTCACACAGCAGGCACATCCGGCTATCAGGGGTCAATATATAACACACTCATATATATTTTGGGTAATTTAGGAAAATAGCTAAAATTTCGTGATCAATTTGATCAATTCTCATTCAAATGATATAAAATTTCAACAAAATGAGTAAAAACAAATTAAAAAAATCAGTGGAAAGTTTTTTTGGGTATAGAAATGCCACTCATTGGAAAAGAAAAGGCATTTAAACATGGAATTTCTTATGGTTTCTACACATTTTGTTACAATTTGAAATCATCTGAACGAGAATTTGTCAAGTTATAAAATTGCAAAATTATATCATTTTTCTGAAACACGTTCGGACATCTCAAATTATATATATTGTTACCTCCCAAGGCCCCCTTTTCAACTTGGCCTTGGGAGCAGACTTCACGTCCCCTCTGTAAACTAAAAGTGAACTTTTCCTTGCCTTTTGATCTGGGTCACTTTGAATACTATCTTGCACGACTCATTGTTTGTAGTTCTCTCACCCACTTTTTGGGCTTGTCGTTTGGGTTGAGACTACTACTATTTTGGTCAGGTGACGCTGGTGTCTCAGGCAGTTTAGTTTGAATGATTCCAGCTTTTAACAGAGTAAGACATCGCTGAGCATTTCTTCCGGGATAAAGAAACTTACCGGTAACCTTTTTACTCGCTGTATTCAACTTTTTATTCAGGTTTTTATTGTGTTTGTTTTCGCAAGCCAAAATTTGAATAATCTTCTAATTTTTAATTCAAAATAGATTTCATGTTGGTTATAGCCTATGTTTTTACTTTCACTTCCTTTTTGCCCACGTGTTACTATTTTTGTTTTTGCCTTTGTATGCTCTCGTCCACTGAACATTCCCTGTAAATAAATTTAGGTTAGTATTTACAAACCTCTGTTTTTATTTGACTATTTTGCGCACGACTTATTTTTGCGTTATGACTGCGTAGGACCAAGTCTACCCTTAGACACCTATCCTAAATCCTCCATAGTTGTAACAATATATATATATATACATACACATACATATATATGTATTTACCAACCCCTCCGTACAATCAGAATGATACAAGATCATTTGTAAAAGCAGAGTTTAAAAAGAGTTAAATTCATAGTTTTCCTTCTTCTAGATAGGTTCCCAAACCAAGGTTAAAGTATTCAGTCTGCCCTACTATTTACCCATAGCTGTTCGGAGAATTCTTAGATCCATACTTTTCCCACGGGTATTAGCACTATGTGACAAGCAAAAAGCCGCGTCCAGGTTTTAAACTCGGATCGCTATGTCATTTTCTAAGTACAATAACCATTAAACCACGAGTGCCTATCCAGCTGTCTATTATCATTAAAAGAAAAATGAATGAAATCACCCAACACTACACTTTAAGTTTCACGATCTCTTCATCATCTTGTAAATGATTGGTTTAAACACGCATAGGACGGTAATTTGATTTCATATAACCTCTCCACCTATTACTTAAGCGTCTTTTGTCATAAGACCACACCATGTGACCCAAATGATAATTTCTCTTTATCTGGTGTATATTTCAAAAAATGTTTTTGACCGCTGTGAAGCGCCTGTCTCAGTCGCCTCTAGAATCTTTGAGGTCAACAGCTCAATTTCTGGGTCAGCGAAACTGATTTCTCCCTTCCTTCCTCTCTCACACAAACACAATTTACGTAGGGCTCGAATTTTTTTGGGATATATGTCATATCATTAAACTCCCCTCATATAATATTATAATAAAAAGAAAAAATTATTTTGTGAAAATTTAGCTGTTATATTGAAACAAGAATATATTCTTTGAAAAACAGTGAGTAAAACACAGTTTTTTTAAAAGATTATTCTATTCTTCAGTCATGTTACTATTTGAAACCATCTGAATAAGAATTCTATTCTTCAGCCATGATTTTCGCATTATTTCGTTAGTTTGTTTTTGTTAAGTAGAAGAATGTACCGATAATGATCCATGTGGTTTGATCACGGATCTCCAGCCAACAAAGGCAACGATTGAAATGGATTGTGACTAGAAATAGTAATATATATGAACCAGTCAGACCTCAGACATATGTGAAATAGAGGAGAAATGTAACATTGTGAATTAATATTGTTTAGTATTCCATACTCAGTATTTATAATTGTACGAGAGTGAAGAGATTTTGATTATCGGCCAAAATTACCCTCATCACTGAACATTTGTTGAGAACGAATAAATAAATAAAATTAAAAATAAATAAATAAATAAATAAATAAAAAGAAAACTATTAAATTTGAAGAAACTCCCAGAGGTCTCTAACGGAAAAGGAGATGACGCATGCGTAAAAGAAAAAAGGCTTTCCTCTTGAAAAAGGGAGCAAAGTATTCACCAGTGTCCGTGGAACCATTTTGCTGTCGGGTGTTTTGGGCACCACGCATGCGTCTTTGTACGTAGCGTCGGTTAGTCCCTCACCCAGTAGCAGTCCTCTCTCTATCTCGGTCAGCACTATGCGGAATTATACAAGACCCACTACAGAACTATAAACTAACTCTTACCGGACTTTGACAAAACTTCCAAAAGAAAACTAACCCTTATGGAAGCCACGAAATACCAAATGCGGACACCTACATACATGAAACGAATTAACGTATTTTTGACACCTTAACTGGAGGATTCAGCCATTTCAATGTATTCAGGAAAACTCCCTCATCCACGGAATGGTTGTTGAACCCAGTAAATAAAGGAAAATATAAAAGAAACGTCTTCGTCTCTTATCTGTCCTGTCTATTTCTTTTTCTGTAATTCTTTTGGGATTTTCTTTGGGCAAGGCATTGTGCCGGCCAGTCAACGTGGGGTAAAATAATATAACCGAAATATGGAGTCAGATATCTTAAGGCAACACAGCCTTGCCCTTAGCCCCTTCAAAACCTTAAAACCCCACACATTACAAAAGTGGCGACGAGAAATCGTTCCGAACATTACAAAAGTTGTTTTTTTTAAACTGATTTTCATGGACCAAAAATAACAAACGACATTATTTTCATTTTATTTTTTCTTTGTGTATCACTATTACGAATACTGTCAGCAAAATCTATCTAAATCAACATTTTAAGGTATGAACATAAAACAAAACTATCAAAAGCTCATATTTGTATCATTTAGGGTTTTCGGACTATTGTCTTCATCTTTAGTGTTATTTCCACAACGTTTCGGCCGATATGTTCTCCGGCCTTCTTCAGGTGTTTTTCGAACTCGGGAACCTACACGGAACTTCGAACTACGTCCTTTATTGAATCCACGGGGGTCGCCTGTTCTGATCCCGTTAGCCATAACCAGGTACAAGTATTAAATATTCCTGTATTGTTACTCACCTGCTGTACTACAGCCTTCCAAACATCGGAAGGCAGTAGTACGAGGTGAGATTGAAAAATCAAGTATGGCAGACCATCTATGCAAGGAAAAGGGAAACCCTCTGCCCTTATGGGATGGAGTTGAATTTTGGATAAATCTGAACATTGGAGGATTAGACGCCTTAAGGAACCAGCACATATTTTGGGCTACTATGACCTGCTGAGTAGACCAAGTATAGAGATGAATATACAATATGGGAACCGATAATTAAAAAGGTTAGATAAAAAATCTGAATATGAGCACAGGTAAAAAAATCATACATAATAGTAGTAATCCTAGTCAAGCAAAAACATTATGTCCCAAAAATTCACTCTAACCTGTCCAACAGGACACATAGCGTAACGGTTATAGGCGTTTATTCCATAAGCTTCTAAGGAAACAACCATCTGGAGGCTGCAGGTTCAATCCTGACGGCAGGCATGTAACAATACATTTTAAGAGAATTTTCATTGTTTCGAAACAAACTGAAACCCCCAAACTATTTCTTTAGTCTTCACTGATATATAAGATTGTTGCTGGTCCAACGCGAGAAAAGTAAATATTTTAAAATGAATAAGTTCGCAAATGCCATCGATTTTACGTTTTTATCATTTCACACACACACACACATATATATCATATCATATGTACACACGCACACTTTAGAAATACGCCTTACTACATTTGGGCGCCGGAAGGTGTCGTCAGTGTTGCGTTTTGCTTGGGTCATTGGGAGTTTCGGGTCTTTCAACATTATGGTCCCCTCGCCAAACAGAACCTATCAGAGATGATCAGTCTCTAAAACGTCCTCCAGTTTACGCTAAAGGAGAGAAAATAAAAAAAATTGGCTATTTATTCATTGGAACGATTATAGACCACTCAATTTACGTTTTTATCATTATATAAGGTTTAAGATAATGTCAAGCATTAGGCTTTGACGAAAAAAATAATTCAAGAATTCCACAAAAAGATACTTATAATTCATGCATTAACAATTATCTTGCATGCCACTTCGTGTATTATGTTTACAGAGTTAGCTAAACAGATCCTTATTAGTGAGAGAGATTCGTACCAGGTGTTCCATTCTTTTAGGTTTGTGACATACTAAGATTGTAAATGTAATGGGCGCAACTTGTGGTGTAATACCCGCTCTTCTTTTTTCTTCGCCTATCTTACTTTTTTCATCCATTTTACTCTCCTTGTTCTTCGCTCATCGTACACATTTTTCTCTTCATCAAATATTTCCTATTTCTTTTTCAAGGCCTTTTCTCTTTTTTTCATTTTCAGATCCGTTTCTTTCTATTTTGATATTCCGCCCAATAATCTTCTCGTCATTTTTATTTTTGAGAACCATTTTCTTGGTGCCTTTCGTGTCGAGATAGTAAGCTCACTGAGAGCCACGATTTTTCTGGTCTTGAGTCAAACTAAGCTCAGCTTAGTAAGTAACAACAATGCTATTGCATATCACTGATTTCAATATGCTTGTGCTCACTTTAGATTCTGACCGCCTTGTTGGTGAGGCATAGAATACATTGACTGTATACCCGGTAGAGAGGTAAGATCCCTCCACCAAAATGAGACTAAATTGTATCTAAATTCCATAGTCAAATTGATCTGTTAAAAAATTATTCGATTCGACAAAAATACTTGATGCCATATAACAATAAATTATTTGTATTAAGAATTGTAGCTCAAAGCAGTAACTATTTACTTAGGATTATTATTAGACTCTTGAAACCATATAACTGAGTGCAAACAAACTCTATTAAATAGAAATAATTACCATAAACCATAAAAATATTTGTATTAGATAGGAATACTTGAAACCATACAACTGTGTGCGAATTATTTGTATTAGATAGGGATACTGGATTCCATAGAACCGTGGGCAAAAACTCCAGAAAACAACAAAAAAAAAAACTCTTTAAAAATAAGTACATAAAAATGTATAATAAATTCATGGGGGTGCCTGTGGTGTTATGGGGGTGCCCGTGGTGTAATGGTTATCGTCGCAGGATATGAACACGGCGACACGAGTTCAAATCCTGGACCTGACTGATTGCATTTCACATAACACTAATACCCTTGGGAAAGGTATGAATCCAATTATTCTCCCTCCAGCTTCAGCCCTCCATTTATGGGTAAATAGTAGGGCAGACTAGGTTTTTCAGCCTTGGTGAGGCAACTAGTCTAGGAGAAGGAATACTGAATTCAAACCTGTTAAACTCCGTTTAAAAATTGACCTTGTGTCATATCCTTCCTGAGCGGAGGGATTGGTAAATATGATAAAAATGTACAATAAACGCGGTTAGTAAGGATAGCGTAGACACATAGTCAACGACACTTGGTGACTGTCAATTTCTCGCCAGTATTATGAAAGACATGGTCTAATGATTATCTAGGGAAGCAATTGATAGTTTTCAAGCCCTGAGGACTGTGTCTATACTATCTTAAATTTGATAAATATTCTCTATCATCAATATAGAGCACTCTTTAGCTTTAAGTATTGCAAACGATTATCTGTGGTAAACTAGTGTTCAATTTTTCTTCTATCAGCTCATAAAAAAATTGTAACAATACAGCTATTCAAAATGAGTGTTCAGCACAAACATTCAGCTGCATAAACAAATGATCTGTGTTAGTAATTTAGCTGTTCTCATTTTTAACAGAGATGTTGGCCACTAATTCACTGTACGTGACAGGAGAGCTAATCTATCTATATTCATATCTATCTCATTATATTCACATCAATCACATTCTATTTACATTTATTTATATTCACATATCTCTCTCTCATTATATATATATATATATATAGTCATCCACGGACAGACTGTTTCGTTGGTTTATATAGTGAATTATTTCTTTATATATACATTTTGAATTGTATATTTGGTTTGGCTAACAAAATCTTAGTAATATGTCGCAAAAGATTTAATCTTTTAAAATATGTGTCACCAAAGTTAAATCTTTGAAATGCTCTGGCTTAAGTATCGATTTCCCTTGGTTTTTAAATTAAATCTTTTTATGTATGCATCAAGAGAATTTTACCCTCAGGCGAACTCAATAACATATTGAATGTTTGGAGAAAATTATTTGCTTTTCATGGCTCCGGACAGACTTCACGGATAAATATATCTTCATTATTCACCTGCGCGTTCACACTTAAGATAACGGTTACCAAAAGTCCAGCGACAGCAAGTCTACATCATCATCGGAATACTTGCTGACCTCAGAACCACAAGAGCATCTACTTTTCTGTTTCATCGGATGATTCAAAAAGAGATGAGATATCAGATTCTTGTAGGTTTTTTCTTGCCCTGCTTGTTAGGTATTGACTTGAAGATCCCATTGACATGCCACTTGAATTGCGTAGATAGGATAACAGGAAATGCACCGGCTGCCTAATGCAAAAAGGACGCAGATGCCCCGGCAGAAATGCTGCATAAGTTGCGTGGGTGGTATAACAGGAAGTGCACCAGTTCCTAAAGTAAACAGGACGCAGGTTGTTCCTCAGAAAAAGTGTCGAGTAAATTGTGAGGGTGTTATGCTAGGAGGCGTGTTCACGTACAACGTGTAGGTGGGAAATTGCGTGGGTGTCATTAAAATAGATAATTTCCTCCAAACATTCAATATACTATTGAATTCGCCAGAGGCTAAAATTCTCATGAGGCATGAATAAAAAATTTGCATTTAAAAACCAAGAGAAATCGATACTTAAGCCAGAGCATTTTAAAGATTTAACATTGGCGACACATATTTTAAAAAACTAAATCTTTTGCGACATATTACTAAGATTTTGTTAGCCAAACCAAATATATAATTCAAAATGTATTTATAAAGAAATAATTCACTGAAAAAAGACCAGGTATATATAAAATTATAGATGATTCACAAAAATATCATTACACTGTTTGTAAAAGTTCAAGCCTAAGGTGATCATAAAATGTTTGAATAAAAACGAATAATAAAAAAAAAAACAAACACTTTATATCTCAATTAAAACTATGGCGATATCAAGAATAAACATTTTATATTTTAACGGAGCAATTAAGTAGACAGTTTATTCCAAAGAAACAAAATAATTTTGAGGTTTAAACTAATTAAAACAAGTTTACTCATTTAAATGATCATTTAAACACTAACAGTTTTGTTTAAATGATCATTTAAATGAGTATCTATCTGTGTGTGTGTGAACAAACAAATTGTTTAAAAACGTTTAAAAATGTTGCTCAAATATTTTTTGATTTTAATGTTATGCAACAATCGATCGTACGCAGTTTAGTTATTTTTCAGTTTTTGGCTTGGTTTTATGGGATGTCAACTCTTCTTGGGTTAATTTCAGCTAAAACAAAACTTTTTGTTGCAATTACATGATTTCAAGTAAAAAATTCCTATTAAATAATAATCATTTGTTTGCATACAAGGGAAGATAGTTCGTTATAGAATGGGATGAGGTCCGTTTTATCACTGGCATTGGTGGGACTGTAGCAGGAGACGACTGTTATGATGACAATATGCTCCTAGACAAGTCGTGGATTGCTATCGATAGGCTATCGATCATATGGAAGTTTGATCTATCCAATAAAATAAAACAGGATTTCTTCCAAGCAGTGGTGATGCCAATACAACTGCAAGAATGCATCATATGGATGCTGAAAAAAATGCATAAAGAAAGAAGCAGCATCCTACGAAACAACAGCTGTAAGACCATTTTCCTCTCATCTCTAAAACCATCCAAGTAAAACGAACGAGAAACGTTGTACACTGTCAGAGAAGCAAGGAAGAACTCATAAGAGAGGTTCTTCAATGGACGCCTTCACATGGTTGTGCCAGTGTTGGCCAACCAGAAAGAATTTACTTCAACAGCTTTGCGCGGACACAAGATGCAGTTTGGAAGACCTGCCGAGAGCGATAGATTGCTTATAGGTATAGCCTCAAGTATTCCTTTTAGAAAAAAGATGTCTTGCTAACGGGTATATGGTTTCAAGTATTCCTATTTAAACAAAAGATTTCGATGCCGTTATATATTTTTAAGTATTCCTACTTAAAAAATGTTTGCACACTGGTATATTGAAACAAACATTTGCAATTAGTTATAGAGATCAAGTATGCTAACTTAAACAAAAGATTTGCACACTATTATATAGCTTATTCTAATTAAAATAAATAATTTGAACTAAGATATATGTGTAACACTATATAGGTGGCCCGCCAAGCAGACGATTCCTTGTCTGTTTTGGCGCGAAACCAGACAAAGGGTTTTTGGACCTGAAATCTCGCCGTATCCGGAAGTGGTAAGGGGACGCGAAAGAGAGTTGGTTGGAGAAAGGAGCAAGGAGAGTAGGCGTGGAACGACGGACAGATGCGGTCGACTCCGGAGACAGTAGCAGAGAAGATAGGGTCCAGCGAAGAAGATTGAGTCAAGATGAGTCGGCATTCCAGTTGCTTTGTGGAATTTTCGCTAGTAACCCACGCTAGCGTTAGTCCATATATGCTATCAGGAATGCAAAGTGTTGCATAACTCTCCTTCTGCTCTTGAGTTAACCCCTGTTCGTGTTTATTCGTTTGTTTTATTTTCTCCTGTCCCCCCGATCGTATTCTTGTAGTGGCAAGAAATGTGCGATACCCCCCTCGGAACCACTAGTTGATGGCCGGCTGAGAAGTGAAATGGTTAGAAGACTGATGTAAAGCGTGTGGGGGCGAGGGCGGTAACGTTACATATGGTTTCAATTATTCCAATTTAAAGAAAAGATTCGAATTCAGTTATATGGTTTCTAGTATTCTAATTTGTATTATTTCAAGAATTCTTATTTCAAGAAATAATTTGCATAGAGTTATATATCTTCAAGTATTTCCATTTAAAGGAATAATTCACATACTGATATATAGTTTCAAGTATTTCTATGGAAAGAAAAGATTTATATACGGTCTTGTGGGTAGAGTGTTCGCAAATGGTCCGGGAGACCTGGGTTCAATCCCAGGTCGCGTCATACCATAGACTTTAAAAATGGTACTCGATACCTCCTCGCTTAACACTGAGCAATATAAGGTACGTATCGAAGGTAAAGTGGACCAATCCAGGGAAAGGAGTAGCGCCCTCCCCTAGACCTCGGTGTAGTAGCTATTGAAAAGGGAGCTTTCTGGTCGCTCTCGACTACGGTTGCCAACTATATATATATATATATATATATATATATATATAGTTTCGAGTATTCCCACTTAAATAATAGCTTTGCATACAGTTTATAGTTTCAAGTATGGCAATTTTAAAAAAAATCTCTCAGTAATATAATTTCCTAGTATTTCTATCCAAACAAAAGATTCTTATTCAGTTATAAAATTTGAGGTATTTCTATTTAAATAAAACATTTACATACACATTGGCCTTGAGGCTAGAATGTTCGCCAAATGCCCAGGAGACCGGGGCTCATTCCCAGGTCGAATCATACCAAAAACTCAAAAAATGATACTTGATGCCGCCTTGCTTAACACTCAGCATTATAAGGTATGAATCAAGGGTAAAGTGGAACAATCTTACGAAAAGAGTAGCGCCTTCTTCTAAAGCTTGGTGTAGTAGCTAGTGAAAAGGGAGCCTCCAGGTCGGTCCCGAAGACGGTTGCCAACTTTACTTGCTTATATAGTTTTAAGTATTCTTATTTAAATAAAATATTTGCATACTGTTATAGGGTTTCAAGTATTCCAATTCAAAGAAATAATTTTTATACCGCTATATGGTTTTGTGACGTGGTATGCCACCTAGAGAGGAAAAGTGTGATCAATTCCCCTATCCTTCTGTGTCTGAACTAACAGGCCCCAAAGACTGACCGCTAAAAGGGAAATATGAATAAAGGCCAATTCCTCGCAACCTGTTGAACAAAGTAACGAATCCAGGTCAGAATGAAGGTCATAAGCTAACCGCACTCCAATCGGTTGGACAAAGAAGGGAATGCAAGTCACTCTAGTAGCATGACCAGAGGAAATAGGGGGAGAAGAAAAAAAGCCAAATGATTGGCCAGACCCTTTAGCGTCAAAATGATACCTTTTCGTCAGAGGAAATTTGGAAAAGAATCTTTAGTTTGAGGACAGTAGTCGGCGGATAAAGATGCCGGTTTACAGCCAAAACTCCGGGAGGTCCCTCGCCCACAAAAAGAATCTTTAGTTCTAGACTGACATTGGCAAGAGATAGACACCAATTTAGCCAAGCTCTGGGAAAGTGTAGAACAGAATCTTTGGACAGAAGACAGCAGAAAGGCAAAGATTCTGTGAATGCCACTCGCCCGTAAAAGAAAGGAACCTGAAAATTAAGCCTTGTCAAAGGTAAGTACAACTTGAACTGTTTTTTCTTTCTACCCTTCCTAAATATTGGAATTATATGTATTCAAAAGAAAAAAGAAAGAGAGAAACAAAGGATTTTGTTTCATCAACAGTAAATTAGCGAATGGACTTTGTTACATCCTCAGCCCAGCGACATAAGCATTTTCGTAAGTAAAAGAAAAAAAAAAAAAAAAAAAAAGAAAGAAAGAAAGAAAAAGGGAGAAAGAAGAAAAGGACTGTAAGAGACATTCGTGTTTAATACTGCCCGCTGGCTTAATATAGCCGGTATCTTAAAAAGAAAAAGTAACTGTTTCTTAAACCTTATTTGTTTGGTGGTCGCCTATTAAAACTTTGTTATATTTTAAATGCACCCTTGTGTTGAAATCTATTGGTTGTGTTATTTCTCTATCGAGTCGCTTTCTTTTGTACATATCTTTTTCAGCTTCGTGTCGCTTTCACCAATTATCGCTAAATGTCTTATTCGCCTTAAAAACATCACAAGGAAATTTTGGAAATTTGACTTCGGTTAATATTTCTTTTAACCTTGTAGTCCATGTTCTCCGTTATCCGAGGGGGTAGAAAACGAGGGACTTGGTGGGGTATGTGAAAGTGAATTGGAAACCCACTCGCCAGCGTCGGAGATCAGCCTGGCCCCAAATTAACCCCACATTATTTGCCAGTTACCATATGCCCGAAAAAGGAGTCTTGATTAGGACTTATTTTGCGGAGGGTCTAGTGCCAGACTGCCCTCGACGTCACATGCGCATAAAATGAACTCCCATCCCGGGATAATTATTTATGCAACGTCACAGTTTCTAGTATGCGTATTTAAACAAAATATTTGCACACAGATATATAATTTCAAGTATTCCTAATTAAAGAAATAATTTGCATGCAGATATGTGGTTTCAAGTATGCCTATTTGAACAAAAGATTTTCATTCAGTTATATACATTCAATTATTCCTATTGAAAGAATTAATTTACATAGTTATATAGTTTCAAGCATTCTTATTTAAACAAAAGATTGGTATTCAGTTATATGGTTTAAATATTTTAAATCAAACAAAAGATTTGCACACTGATATATAGTTTAAAGTACTTCTATATAAAGAAATAGATATATGGTTTCAAGTATTACAATTCAAACAAAAAAAAATTATATTTTAGTATATGGGTGGTTCACATACAAGATAAGTTAATTTGTAGTTATTTGTGTAGCGCTGACAAAATAACAAAACCTCTTTGAAGAACAACAATGAATTGTTTATTTTCATGACAGAAGTAGACTTGTGTCAGAGTGAGAAATGGTTCTTTTTGGGTATCAGGTAGCAGTGTCGCAGGTAGTCCGCCAGTTCTTTCTTCTTTAGTGTGTTGCGGGTAGCAGCGTTAGTTCTTTTGTACATGTTGCTGGTAGCCGCCGTTATCTTATTTAGTGGGTATCTGTGGCAACAGTTATCTTCAGTGAAGATCGTCAATACTGGGTTCCCGTGGCAGGCTACAGGAGAGAGGTCTTTCTTCTTTGCTGGTCTTGTGCTCTCTGTCTTGCTGGCCGACTTCCAAAAAGGGCTAGAAAAAATAGTTCTTGAGAGGAAGAAGGAATCAATGCGCTCTGCCCGCTGATTGGTCAGTGTGTGGCTGAATCGCTTGGTGGGGGCATTGATTCGCGAGAGAAAATAGGTCTGTGACTGCTACAATATAGTTATATAATTTTAAGCATTCCTATTTAAAGAAATAATTTTCATACAGATATATGGTTTCAAGTATTCCTTTTTAAAGAAATAATTTGCATAACATTATATGGTTTCCAATTAATAAAACAATTTACCCAATGATATGGTTTTAAGTATTTGTATCTAATACAAATTTTTGTTTATAGTAACATACTTTTAGTTGTTCGTATTCAATAAAAATAATTTGCTCATTTTCATTCGGTTATACAACAATCACCTCCAATTAAGAAATAACTATTTGTTTGTTCAGTTATGTGGTTTCAAGTATTCGTACCAAAGACTAATAATTTTCAGAGTTATTTGATCCATAGATGGGACCGTAACAGGTAATATCAATCCGAGTGAAGATGAACCCGGGTTTAACGGCAACAAAGAGCTGAGAAGACACTTTCCAGAACTCCAGAATTCCAGCTTCACCAACCGATTCCTTTTAGCGTCATATCCAGGACACCCCTTTTTGTGGGGTGGGGGTCTTATCCCTTAATACGCGACGCAGTCTCGGGCCCATCGACAGGGCGTTTAGAATTTTCACTGTCAATCAAAAATTCATAGCAAACCAAAAATAATTATGGACATAAAAGTTAATGACACGTTATTTTATAAAAGTTAATTTTTAATATAGATTAGTGACAATGCAGAGATTTAAACATTTTTCTTTTGGGACCAGATTATCAGTCCTAAGTAAATGATAATACTATGCAATTATTCTAAATGTCCCCCTAGATTAACAATAAAAAACTTAATTAATCATATTCAATTAAATATGGTGGACCCCTACTCATGAACGTGCCAGTATTGGTCGAATAGTAAGAGCTTATGTACATCAGCTCTGGGAGGACACGATGTAGCTTGGAAGACCTACCGGGGGCGATGGAGGATAGGGACGGGTGGAAAGAGAGAGAGAGAGAGAGAGAGTCACGGAAATCAGTGCTGTTAGCGCAACTTGATGATAATGATTTAGTGACAGATGCCGTAAACTGTAGCCTAAAAGTTGATCTTTTGATCCTGAAAAAATCTCCATAAAACTAAGGGTCACCTTATGCAGCAGGACTGAAATCCAAACCTTTACTACAGAGTGGTCAATCAAAGGTTTGGATTGTAGCCCTGCCGTATAAGTCAACCCCTCGTTTTGTAGAGATTTTTTAGGCTTAAAAAGGTCGACTCACACGCTGCTGTTTACAGTAATTTTTCTTGTGTGCGTACGATTATTTACGTTTTGCAGCAACATGGCTACTTGTTGATTATCATTTTTGCTTACTGCCTTCGTCATGAGTAACTTTTTTACGTTAAAACCTTCCTCTAAGTGCAACAGTTACATATACCAAATTCAGCCATTTCAGTTGTTTGTTCGTCTTTAAAAGACAGGCAAGTAGACTCTTCCCAATTTCTAATATACATATGCCAAACTGAGCCAGTAGTAATTTACAAAATTTTTTGCTTAGATGTGGCACAAGGCCGTATGAATGAAGCACCCAATGAGACTCAAGCTCATTCGCAAAGGTTTACTAGTCTCGTTTGCAAACCATTACACCACCTAAGGCGCCCCCAAACTGAGCCAGTAACTTTTGCCACAGAAAAATAGGAAATATATATTGTTTTTAATATTCTGAATACGAATGACAATATCATGCGAAGAGCGGTTCATTTCATATGATTGGGGGAGGAAGAGGAATGTGCTAGTCATTCCATCTTATAAAAAAACAAACAAAACCCCCGAAAAACAAGGATATAAAAAGGCGAAATATTTAAAATAAATTCTTTCTTCTCTTTCTGTTCAAATTCTTTATAGATTTGTACGTATTAGAGGCACCAATCTAGATTTTTCTCCAAGGGTTTTGCAAGGTCAAAGTGTTGCTGCTATACAGTAGTACTGACACGGCTACTGGTTGGAAGAATTCCCGTTTTATTTTAGCTTTATGACCAGTGCTGCGAACTGTTTTAAACAAATCCCAGAGGGAGCATCCTACAAGACAGCAGTTGTACGGTCACTTACCTCCCATCTCGCAAACCATCCTAAAACCATAAAAAAAAACGAACCAGAAAGGCTGGGTACTGCTATGGAAGTAAGAATGAACTCATAAGCGACCGTCTCTGGTTCTGGCCGACTGGCAAAAACTCAATTCATCAGCTCTGGGTGCTGTCTAAAAGATTTACTGAGAGAGAGAGAGAGGAATCTGTGCTGTCAGCAAATGATGACGACGAGAGACAGTAGCAACGTCTGAAAAAAAAAAAAATGTTTACTTGTTTACTCCCATGTACGAATAAAATATAACGTGACTATGTATACGAAGTCTGTTCGAAATGTACCGAGACTGAAACTATTTACCAAGATAAAGAACTCAATACATTCCATTAGTCGAAGCATCCTGAAGGGGCTTTTTTCATTTAGTGTGACGCTTTTAACGCTCTCAACGAGAATGCAAGAAAGTTCCCTTCCTTTGGTTGTTAATTGTCGGTGTCTCATCCTTTCTGGCAGTTCTCCATCTGGTTCCATCTCATCAACTCTTTCTAGGGGATAAGGAGGAAAGGTCAAATACGTGATGGATCCAAACTTCTTGGCATGCTTCTCTGTAAAAGATTAGGAAGATATTGATCTGAAATAACTGTAGACTCCTGTATATGCGGAGAAGTATACGCGTGTGTTAGAGAGAGAGAGAGAGATGTTTTTGAATCTTCCTGGTTATTAGAGTTTGGATCCACAATCAGATGATGACTGTTTGTGTCCTTTGTTTTTTTTTATTTGAGGTCAATTGATCAAGCAAATTTCAAAGGCTTGTCATGCCGTTTTCTGTCTGAGACCACCAGGCCGATTATATATCAAAGAAAATATGGTGAGAGTGTAGGGAATAGAAAAATAAAAAAAAATGAATTGAATTAAATTAAAAACAATTATCAAAAATATGCAGAAACTCTTAGAAGCCCCGGACAATAAAAGCGGCGGCGCATGCGCAAGAAAAAGGAACTGTCCCGAAAAAAAGAAAGAACCTCGTTCTCTTTCAGCAGTGACCAGCGGAGTGACAACACCTAAACCTTTTTGCTAGTGGTGGAAAGCACCATGCGTCCGTCTTTAGACGACGCGTTGGCTAAGCTTTCCACTAGTAGCAGTCATCTCTTTTACCAACAACTAAAAAACACCAAATAATGGACTCGTCTACAACTGAAAACACCGGATTTAGACACATCTCTCAAAGGCGTCTAACATGTTGTTAACGCCTCAAACACCAAATTTGGACATATATTTATACCCAAGAACGACTGACACATTTTAATATCTTGACTGAGAGACGTGTAATATAATGGCCAAGAGATTTCGTTTTATGTCTTTGGGTTTAGTTAGGCTGAGAACCTTTCGGCTCTGCACATGGGTTAGTTAGGTGCAAACTTGAGTGCAGGTGTTAACGCGCACGCGGGGAGGATGTGTTGTTCATAGATGTCAAAATAAAAATCCCAGAGAAAGGTTGACCAATGGATGTGAATGACGTCATGCACCAGAAGCGCGCAGAGGATTTTGGGAGATTTGAAAAAGTCAGTGAGTTGAGTCCTGCCTCGGGAGAAGACGGTTGACTTTCGCTTGCTCGCGGAGGCCTTGGGCAGATGTCACACCAGATGGAGCGGGGAGATGAAAAAGCCAGAATAGAAAGAATGTGTATCTCTCTCCTTATGTCGAAGAACCTTTAAACTCAAAAAGGTAATTAAAAGTTTCGTACCTGAACTAAGAAGTCGTAAGTGTTTTTCGTGTTTCGAGATTCCTATGTTCTATGTATATATATTTACGAACATTCATGTACATTTCACACATAGCCATATCTGACTATAGTATTGACGCAACAATTTCATTTGTATCTAAGAAGAATTTCCTCACCCCCTAAATGGTTGTTGAACCCAGAAATAAAGGCAAAATATAAAAAGATATCTTGGCCTCCTATCATTTCTCCCTGTTTTCTTTCATATAATTCCTTGCAGCTTTCATATCCAAGAAGTTAAGCCAGCAAGATAACGTGGGGTAAGAATAGAATAACCCAGAATGGAGTCAGATAGCAAACAATATCATAAATTACTTTCGAAACCTCATAAGAGCACAGATTTGTTTATTTTAAGTTCTTTGTGAAAGGTCAGTGAAAAAAGAAACACAAGATGATACATATTCATTTACCAACATCTCTGCACGAACAGAATGTGACACAAGGTCAATTTTTAAGCCTAGTATAATAAGTTTGAATTCAGCGCTTTCCTTCGAACAGAACGGTCGCTATGATTTGACCTACCGTTTATTCATAGATGGTGAATAATTGGATTCATACCTTTTTGAAGAGTATTAGTTCTATGTGAAATGCTAACAACCTTGATGAGGATTTGAACTCTGAATGCTGCGTTCATTTTCGACGACATTAACCGTTACAATACCAGCACCTTCACAATTAATATAATAAAATACAAAAAGAGGGGGGCACCTCGGGTGGTGTAATGGTTAGCACGTTAGACTAGCAAACCTACACGAGTGAGTTCGATTCTCATTGGGTGCCCCATTCATGCGGCCTTGTGCTACATCTAAGCAAAAAGCTTAGTAAATTAAAATACAAAAGGAGGGGATATGTAAAGACTGATAGATAAATAAATAGATTTTCATTTTATTTACGTTAGTCATCATCATGTCGTGCTACTAGCACGGATCTCTTTGACCCTTTCTCGTCACCTATCTTTATCGTCCATCGTTCGCGGGAGGTCTTCCAGGCTTCATCCTGTATCAACACAGAACTACTGTACATAGGTTCTAGCTGGTCGTCCTAATTTTGCTCGTCCATGTGAAGGGGTCCACTGGACTACATCGCCTATGAGTTCGTCCTTACTTCTCTAGCAGTGTCTCATGTCTGGTTCGTCTAACTTGGATAGTTTTCATGATGGGTGGTAGGTGGCCGTACAGCTGCTGTGTTGTGGGGTGTTACCTCCAGGACTTGTTCAATACAGCTCACAGCATTCTTGTGTAATTGCCATCAATCTTTTTCTCCATACATTTAGTTAGCGTCCATGTGGTGCATCCATATAGCAGTATCGACACGACGGCTGCTTGGAAAAACTCCGTTTTATTTTATCGGTCGTGTCTGACTTCCATATGACCGATAGCCTATCGAGAGCTGTCAATGCCTTTGCCAGTTGCGGGTTGATGTGATTCTTGGTTGATGATACGCTGCTTCTGAGATAGGTGAGCTTGTTCACTAGTTTCAAAGAACCACCCTTAAGGATGGGCCTTTGAATAATATTTTACTCATGATTTTTAATTCTGACCACACACACACACACATATATATATATATATATATATATATATATATATATGGTTAGTGGAGGTGCCCGTGGTGTAATGGTTATCATCGTAGGAAATGGACACGAGTTCAATTCCTGGACGAGACCGATTGCATTTCACATAGTACTAATACCCTTAGGAAAGGTATGAATCCAATTATTCTCCCTTTAGCTATGGGTAAATAGGACAGACTAAGTTCTTCAGCCTTGGTGAAGCAACTAGTCTAAGAGAGGGAAAACTCTGAATTCAAACCTGTTAAACCTCGCTTAAAAATTGACCTTGTGTCATATCCTGCTCGAGCGGAGGGGTTGGTAAATATGTATATGTATATATATGGTTTGAGTCATAAGTTCGCTCATTGGATGGAGATACAGACTTCTTCCACATTATCAAAAGTGTTCTGCGAGGGGCCACATTAGCCCCATACCGAACGTCGATAGATTTAATGAAAGAAAATGGCTTTTCACTGAAAAACGCAAGAAGCAGACGATACCCCGCACAAACTATTACGAACGTGGACTACGCTGATGACATAGCGCTTTTGGCAAATACACCTGAACTGGCCGAATCCCTGCTGCTGCATCGTCTGAAGCGGGCAGCGGGTGGCATAAGCCTCCACGCGAACGCAGAAAAAAGGGAGTATATGTGCTTTAATCAAAGAGGTGATATCTCCACACTAAATGGTGGTTCTCTGAAACTAGTGGACACGTTTACTTACCTTGAAAGCAGTTTCTCGTCTACGGAAAATGACGCCAAAACGCGACTAGTGAAGGCATGAACTGCTATCGATAGGTTATTGGTCATATGGAAGTCAGACAAATCCGATGAAATAAAATGCATTTTTTCCAAGCAGCGGTCGTCTCCCTATTATATGGTTGCATCACATGAACGCTGACAAAGCGAATTGAGAAAAAGCTGAATGGCAAATGCACAAAGATGCTACGAGTTATATTGAACAAATCCTGGAAGCAACCCACCACAAAACAGAAGCTGTACAGCCACCAACCCCCCATCTAAAAAAACATCCAAATTAGACGGACTAGATATGCGTGACACTGCTGGAAAAGTAAGGACAAACTCATAAGCAATGTTCTTCTATGGACCCCCTCACACAGACGAACAAGTGTTGGATGACTAGCTAGAACTTATCTACAACAGCTCTATACGGACACAGGATGTAGTCCAGAAGACCTGCCGGAAGCGATCGATGAGAGAGACGAATGGTGAGAGAGAGGGAAGTCCGTGCTAGCAGCACAAGATGATGTATGTGAGTGTGTAGTGTATCACAAATATATATACATTTTGATTTATTATAAATAAAATATCCATTAAGATATAATTAAGTTTGATAATCCAAGTTAATAAAAAAAAAAAAATACACGTATAAGATATTTAAAGGTATCGCAGGTGTTCGAAGTGATGATAACGTAAACAGAAAGAATTAAAAACATCACTGAGTTATCGCAGATGTCCAAATTGATGACCATTCTTTTTTAAGCCACTGTGGATAAGGCAAACAGATGGAATTGAAAACATCAAAAATAGTTTTAATTGGTACTTTTGTGCATTCTATTTCAATTTCTGCTCTCAACTTGGGGCAGTTTTTATGCTATAAAATTAAATGGCTTAATTAATTATTACAATTGCGCCTACTGGGCTTCTCGGAACCTGCATGTTACGGCTGAACATCACGTAAACTTACCAGAGGTTACAGTGTGATTTGTATTATCAGTATGGGCCAGAGTCTTATATTCATTTTTGATTGATTTTAATGACATGCCAACCAGTCTAGGATTATTCTATACCTACAGGTCAGAGAATCGCGTTCACTGGATGTTCATATGTATATTTTTTGTGTAGTTGTTTCTTAAGAGTTTTTTTTTTTTTGCCCACAGTCCTTTTTAATCGGGATGATTTTTAAATAGATCTATTTGACCGATAAATTTTACCCTAACAGGTACTACCACTCCAGGTTAGAGTGGACTTGGAAGTAATGGCAATAAATAGGTACTTCTAAAAAAATGGCGTTCTATGTATAACACTAAAATGCATCTATTGGTGAGGCTCTAGTTCTGGAGAAATGAGAAGTCTTATTCCTCTGCGGGAGATAAAGTCAGCGTATTTAAGCTACATTTTTGGACACCCAGGATATATATGTTTTTTTGGGGGGGGGATGAAAAGATAGCGACGAAGGCATGTGAAGTATGACACTGAAAGTTCTCAGTTTGAAAGATATACAGCTGCAAACAAAACAGTCCCTTTTTAGGGGTGGCACTGTTTTCTCTACATGGGGAGGGATCTAGAAAAGGTTATAAAAGAAAAAAGAAAGCTTACTTTTATATGTTCCTGTTATTAGGTGCAAATTGTTGGGTATCCAATTATGCAGGGGGAGTCCCAATGGTGTAATCGCTAAAGTGCTTCGAAATAAGCGAGTTCGAACTCCAGTCGTGCTATTACGTTCACTTTTAGACTACTACTCTTGAAAAGCTAAGAGCTTCCTTATCCTATTCAGCTATAGGTTAAATAATATCACTGCTGTTCGTCTACAAGGATAGCTTTAGCATTAAATAACCCACCAAAGATGATATGCCATTAAACAAAGAAATCAAACCAAGCCAATTATAAATCCGAATTTGCAACAAAAAAAAAAGTAATAAAAAATGCTCATGACAGATGAAGTTAATGAACTCATAATCATGGTTTTCGATCGGAGGGAACATATATATATATATATATATATATATATATATATATATATATATATATATATATATATATATATATACACACTAATCCAGACATGAGAACAATAGAGTAGCTTAGGCTCAACTTTTGTAGGGCGACTGACCTAGGAGAAGGAAAAATTCTGAATTCAAAACCTGAGGAGAGTTGTTTTGGAGAATCTGGGGCACATTGTTGTACCATTCTTCTGTTATCAGCTAAACAAAGAAATTTGGTTGGTTCTACACAAACTTCACCAAAATAAACAAATCACCTGTCTGAGAAGTCCAACAGTTCATATCTTTAACCGAACTATTGAGCCCTCATACGTCGAGATGGACGGGAGAGTCCGTAATCATATAAGGAAGGTGACCGAAGATTCCCTTTTCAATATCTACTATACTGAGGTGTAAAGGAGGGCGTTACTCCTTTCCTTGGATTGCTCCACTTATTCTTGATCGGTACCTGATAATCCTGAGTGTTTAAGCGTGGAGGCATCAAGTACCATTTTTTGAGTCTTTGGTATGACTCGACCTGGGAATGAATCCTGGTCTCCCCGACCATTGGCGAACACTCTACCACTGTGTGGCCCAGGTGGTTGGGGCTGCATAATACACCGGCTGCATCTCTGCCGAGAAATAAGACTCCCCCAACAAGTCTCCTGGATATGACACTAAACAATCTGATTGTGAGGTTCCAGTAAAAACTGGATCTTTAGAAAATGCGGACTACCTCTTTATTGCTATCGCTCTCAGGGCCACTCTGACCCGGAGTGGTAGCACCTCATAGGGTCCTATCTATGGGTCAAATAGAACTAAATGGTGTAATTACTTTGTAATTATTATTTTACATATGTTTTTTCCTTTATATTTTGCTACACAACATAGATCTACTTATCTGATTTATTCTTTGAGAGTTAGAATTTTTTTTTTAGAGGAAACCGGAATGAAGAAGTAAATTTCGATGAAACTTGAAGTTTTTTTCCCCCCTGGGCGTTCCTTTCTAATGGAGATATTTTAACTAATATGTAATAAAAACACAATCGTCATTAGCAAGCAGCAATCTCATCTATTGTTCTCTCTTTCCTAGGATTTTATAAATGCATGCATCACAGCATGGAGTGTCTAGTTTTTGTGTTGCTGTTTGGTAGATGTACGAACACTCCTTAAAAGCTGTCGCAAAAGCGTCTGACATAGAAAAGAGGTGCGAAATTAATACTTTTCAAAATGTATGACTTCTTGAAGGCTCGAAAAGATCATATGGTGAGTAGTACAAAAGGACAGACCTATGAGAACACGAAGTCGATATAAGCGAATGGAATTGTCAAACACGTTTTATGAATGAGGATGGGTCAATTTTGATTTTAACTGTCATAGCCGACTTTCAGGAGACAGTTCAGAAAAGTGATTTTAAAAGTATTTAAAGGTTAATGATTGACAACAAAAATAGAAATTACGGTGCAGTGAGGGGCACAAACACAAACGATTTTGATAGATGTGATTTTAAAACAAGATAGATTTTTTTTTAGTAATAAACTTTTTGTCAAAGAACGCACTTGATTTTAGACACTCCCCATAAATGGTTGTGTGTGTCTGGAACCTTGGTTTGTTTTGGTTTAGTTTTGTGGCATCTCAGCCATTGTAGATTATTTAATGCCAAATCCTGTTTATGCATATATATTAAATGTATATGTGATTTGTAAACATTTTGTCGATGATATTCTTAAACGAACCCGGGCTCTTTTTTGCGCACAGTTAAATGATTTAAGTATTACTATATAACAATCAATTTAACATCAGTCATTGGTTTGCACATATAGTTTGTTCTATTTGATCCATAGACCCAATCAGGTGCTACTACTCCGGGTCAGAGTGGACTAGGGAGAAATGACAATGAAGATGTAGTCCACATTCTCCAAATCCCCAAGGCTGGAGCATCGCCGTCAGATAGTTTAATGTCATATCCTGTACACTCGTTAGGGGGAGGGGTTCTCTGTAGAGAGGCAGTCGGTTTATTCTACAATCCTAGCCGACTTGACTGTTCGAGACTTTGAGATACAAACAGATCAACAAATTCGGCCAGAAGACCATACCCAATATTAATTAAAAAGAAGAAAAAAACTTATCAAACGGATTTTGCCGTTCCAACAGAGTGGGAATAAAAGAAAACGAAAAGACATGTATATACTTAGATCTTGCCAGAGAACGGAAAAAAGTTGTGGAACATGAAGGTGTCCGTGGTACCGATTGAAGTTGGAGCCCTTGGAATTATCCAAAATTGTCACGAAAAAAGCCTACATAAACTGAAGATGAGAGGAAGAGTCGAGACCAACCAAACTATAGCACTGTTAAAATCACAATACTTAGAGTCCTGGAGACCCGAGATATACTTGCTATCACTCGAACTTTTCAATCAAAGACTATCAGTTTGAGCAAGTGTAAAAAAACTTGCAAGAAATAAATAATAATGAAAAAAAAAAAAATGATAAGAAAGAAAGAACGAAAACGATAAGAAAGAAAAAAGGAACCAACGAAAAAGTTAAGAAAAAAAAAGAAGAAAAAACGAAAAGGATGACGGTAAGAAAGAAAGAACGAAAACGATAAGAAAGAAAAAAGGAACCAACGAAAAAGTTAAGAAAAAAAAAGAAGAAAAAACGAAAAGGATGACGGTAAGAAAGAAAGAACGAAAACGATAAGAAAGAAAAAAGGAACCAACGAAAAAGTTAAGGAAAAAAAAAGAAGAAAAAACGAAAAGGATGACGGTAAGAAAGAAAGAACGAAAACGATAAGAAAGAAAAAAGGAACCAACGAAAAAGTTAAGAAAAAAAAAGAAGAAAAAACGAAAAGGATGACGGTAAGAAAGAACGAAAACGATAAGAAAGAAAAAAGGAACCAACGAAAAAGTTAAGAAAAAAAAGAAGAAAAAACGAAAAGGATGACGGTAAGAAAGAAAGAACGAAAACGATAAGAAAGAAAAAAGGAACCAACGAAAAAGTTAAGAAAAAAAAGAAAAAACGAAAAGGATGACGGTAAGAAAGAAAGAACGAAAACGATAAGAAAGAAAAAAGGAACCAACGAAAAAGTTAAGAAAAAAAAAAAGAAGAAAAAACGAAAAGGATGACGGTAAGAAAGAAAGAACGAAAACGATAAGAAAGAAAAAAGGAACCAACGAAAAAGTTAAGAAAAAAAAAAAGAAGAAAAAACGAAAAGGATGACGGTAAGAAAGAACGAAAACGATAAGAAAGAAAAAAGGAACCAACGAAAAAGTTAAGAAAAAAAAGAAGAAAAAACGAAAAGGATGACGGGAAGAAAGAAAGAACGAAAACGATAAGAAAGAAAAAAGGAACCAACGAAAAAGTTAAGAAAAAAAAGAAGAAAAAACGAAAAGGATGACGGTAAGAAAGAAAGAACGAAAACGATAAGAAAGAAAAAAAGAAACAACGAAAAAGTTAAGAAAAAAAAGAAGAAAAAACGAAAAGGATGACGGTAAGAAAGAAAGAACGGAAACGATAAGAAAGAAAAAAGGAACCAACGAAAAAGTTAAGAAAAAAAAAGAAGAAAAAACGAAAAGGATGACGGTAAGAAAGAAAGAAAGAAAGACAGAACGAACGAACGAACGAACATCACTCAACTCATAACTAAGTTTCACGCTCTTTTAATCCTCAAGTAATAATGATTAATAGATTGTAATTTAAAGACAATAACAAAAGCAAAACCTCCAATTTATGATGAAAACAAAATAAACCCCGCTATACGAAGGTTGTTCAAGAAGTTCTAAGCCTCACCTAGACAGAACAGCCATAGCTGGACATTTTAAACTGAAATTTTTGGGATGAGCAAGCTATCAGCCTGATGGGTGCCAAGAATGCTGATGCCAAGAAGACAAACTGAAAAGTGATGGCATTCCCAGGACACTTGATTCTTCAACTCTTTCTGGGTAAGGCTTTAAACTTTTTGAACGACCCTCATATTCTTTCGCACATTATCAAGTCCACCCGTGGTACAAAGCACTGGATTGTGGAATCGTAGTACGCGAGTTCGAACACCAGCCGCGTTATTACGTTCACTTTCAGCCAAATACCCCTGAGAAAGGTATGAATCCCCTTATCCTCCCAGCTATGGGTTAAATAATACCACTACTGTCCTAAAAAAGATGAATTTAGCATTAAATAACCGGAGAAAGTTGATATGCAATGAAATAACAAACAAACAAGCAATAAGTACATCCTGACAAATATTTTCTTTTATGAAAGGTTAATTTTCTTCTCAATCAGGGATACCAGGATTTTTGTTGTTTCTAGTGGAACATCATACATTAAAAACGGTATTGTTAGGTATTATTTATAATCAAAATCCGCAGTACTGGTCAAAAATGATAAAAGAACAACTTTTAAAGCAGTGTTTGATTGTTTAGTAGTGGCCAGTGAAAAACATTAGAATTATTTCTTTATTTAATTGCATGTCAACCTTCGTGGGTTTTTTAAATGCCAAAGTTATCCGTATTGAAGAATAGTTGTAGTAGTAATATTTTGCCCATATATGGGATAAT
The DNA here is from genome assembly GCA_963585895.1 of Sepioteuthis lessoniana. NCBI lineage: Eukaryota > Metazoa > Mollusca > Cephalopoda > Myopsida > Loliginidae > Sepioteuthis > Sepioteuthis lessoniana. The sequence goes on along the minus strand of OY757929.1, from coordinate 39,498,684 downwards.
AATGGGATTTGTACCTCTTCTAAAAGGTATTAGTTCGAAAGTGAATGTAATAGCGCGACTGGATTTCGAACTCATTACGATGTCACAGTTCAGCAGGTTTGCCACAACACCGCGGGAGACTTTCTATTACTATGGGATTAAACAAGTATATGGATGATCAAAAGACAATGAAACTTAGGTTTTTTTTTCTTTTTCAGAACAATATTATTGTATTGGGTCTACAATGTTTTTGTTCTGAACATTATTTCATTTGCTTGTGTCAGGACTACCGTTTTAATTTTTAAACTGATGTTATTGTTTTTAAACGAAGAGTAATTGTACTTCTTTCATAGTCACACACACACATATATATATATATATACATATATATATATATATATATATATATATATATATTTCTTCCAGGCAGCGGTCGTATCGATACTGCTATATGGATGCACTACTTGGACGCTAACTAAACGGCTGAAGAAGAAGCTAGACGGCAATTACACAAGAATATTGCGAGCAATATTGAACAAGTCCTGGCAGCCATACCCCACAAGGCACCAACTATATGGCCACCTGCCACCCGTCACGAAAACTATACATGTTAGACGAACCAGACACCCAGGACACTGCTGGAGAAGCAAGGACGAACTCAGAGATGTACTCCTATGGACCCCCACATATGGCCAAGCAAAAGCAGGACGACCAGCTCGAACATACATACAGCAGCTATGTGAGGATACGGGATTTAGCGATGAATGATAGGGAGAAGTGGCGAGAGAGGGTCAGGGATATCCGTGCTAGTGGCACGACATGTACCGGCTCATTGACCGAGTGGGTAGAGTGTTTGCCAATGGTCCGGGAGACCTGGGTTCAATCCAAGGTCGAGTCATACCAAAGACTTAAAAAATGGTACTTGATACCTCTTTGTTTAACACTCAGCAATATAAGGTACGTATTAAGGGTAAAGTGGAGCAATCCAGGGAAAGGAGTAGCACCTCGGTGTAGTAGCTATTGAAAAGGGAGCCTTCTGGTCGCCCTCGACTACGGTCGCCAACTTTACTTATATATATATATATATAGGCTTGTAGTGTAATGTTACCGTTGTAAGAAATGGATCGGTCGGCCCAAGTTCAAATCATGGACGAGCCAGTTTGCATTTTACATAGTGTTAATACTCTTATGCAAAGTATGAATGTAAGTATTCTCCCCCCCCACACCCCAGCTATGGGCTCTTTAATCTTGGTATGGCAACTGGTCTTAGAAGAAAAACTCTGAATTTCAACCTGTTCAACTCCGCTTAAAATTTGACCTCGTGTCACATCCTGGTTGTGTAGAGGGGTTGGTATATATATATATATATATGAAGTGGAAGAAATTTTGGTTTTCCTATAATTTCTTATATTTATTGGTCACGAAACTAGAAACATGCTCTCAAATCAGAATAATGAGAAATTTTGATATTTTTTATCGCTGGAACCATATTTTATATCTCGGTAATCTCTCTCTCTCTCCCTCTCTCACCCTTCTATCTATAACGTTATATACTTCTTTCTCAACGGTGTTTTATTCTCTTATTCAATCTGTCTTTCCTTTAAATCTAGTCTCTTCTCCAACTTCCCTTTTTTCCTTCGTTCCTTCCTTTTGTTTACTCGAGTTAATTGAAAGTCAGTTCAGCTTCACCAAATACGACTGATTCGACTTTCTTGAACCCAGAGATAAATAGAAAATACCGACTCATACGTAAATAATCCTATCACTTATGTGGTTATCTGTATGATAAAATATAAAATTCTATAAATGATATGTGGCTTTATATTGAGCTTTAGGGCCACCTTCGACGACTCTGAAGTAACTTTATTATAGATTATGAAATATCAATAAATGCGAGTGGTTGTTCTTATAATATTACTAATATATATGTGCACGCGCTCGTGGTGTAATGGTTATCGTCGTAGGAAAGATACTCAGCGATCAGTTCAAACATGGACAAAACTGTTGGCATTTAACATAGCGCTAATACCCTTGAGAATGGTGTGTATCCTACTATTCTCCCTCTAGTTATGGGTAGATAGTAGGTCAGACTATACTCATTAATCTTAGTATGGCACCCGGTTTAAGAGAAAGAAAACAATGAATTCAAACATGTTAAATTGACGTTGTATCACATACTCCTTGAGCAGAGGGGTTGTTAAATACACACACGCATATATATAATATCCAGTCAGCGTCCAAAGACAGTAGGTGTGATTATTCTTTTATAGAATATATTAGGAATATCATAAAAATCTATGTGAGTGCTCGATGTATGGCTATTGTTAATCCCTTATTCCTTCACAGGGATATGACTAAATTCACATTCAGAGCTTATATAGTATAATCGGATGGAAAGTCAAACCTGGTTAAGTTGTCATTATAAATTTATTTCGGTGGAGAATATTAATATACTCTCCGTCTCGTCAGAGGACTTTTTACAGGCTTTTCTCGAAGTTGCAGAACAGTATGTAAAAAGTCATCTGACGAGACGGAGAGTATAGTAATATTCTCTCCCGAAAGGAATTTATAATGACAACTTAACCAGGTTTGAATTTCCATCCGATTACTATATATCAGAGGCGGAGATGGGACTAGTGTTACTCGACTAATAACTCGGTTAATGTTATTCAAAATGGATTAAAAATCATCCATTAATTTCAAGCAAACATACTTAGTCTGATCTCAATTAAATTACGTATCTATTCAAGTTTCGATAACTAAGTAGCCAAAAGTTCATAAATGTATCTGGGAATAATACAACGATGCTGTTTTGAACGGATGGTCTTTGTCCGGCCACCGTCAGATCCATTGAACATCCCATAAAATCGGCTATAATGTTGAACACGCGTAATCCGTGCCAAGCACAAGACCCTTATAATAACAGTAATATTAGAGAAATCTCGCTTTTGGCTGTAGCCAATGGCAAAAGCAAGTCAAAATACCGTGCTAAAAAAAAAAAATAGCACAATGTGACTGCTGACGCCTGTCTTGGGAAGAGAAAGAGAGAGAGAGAGAGGGGGGGGGATAGCAGATTATAGCCGTCGCCGACGTCATCATCATTGCTATGGTAAATGTTGGTTAAACGGCGTGTTTTAATTCGTTTTTTCACTAACAGATATCTATTTCTTTAATGAATGTTGCATATTACATTCTGTAACAAAAATTTGTTTATTTGAATACATTTTCAACAAATAATCTTTATTTTAAACTAAATTGAAACTACTAGCTGTGTTACATACAGAATCTTTATGAAAAAAATTACAAAAGTATTTATGTACTACTACGGACACGCTGGCTCCGTACCTCTTTATCATTTGTCTAGACTACGTACTTAGAACATCGATTGACAAAATCAAAGAGAATGGCTTCGAACTGACGAAGAAAAGAAGCAGAAGGTACCCCGCAAAAACAATTACCGACTACGCCGATGACATAGCGATACTGGCAAATACACCTGACCAAGCCGTAACACTACTGCATAGTTTGGAACGAGCAGCAGCAAACATAGGCCTCTATGTTAATGCACACAAAACGGAATATATGTGCTATAATCAAACGGGGGACATCTCCACTCTAGACGGAACCCCTCTTAAACTAGTAGACAAATTCACTTACCTAGGAAGCAGCGTCGAATCAACAGAAAAGGACATTGAAACGAGGTTAGCGAAAGCATGGACAGCTATCAATAAGCTATCGATTATTTGGAAATCAGACCTAACCGATAAAATGAAACGTAGTTTCTTCCAGGCAGCGGTCACATCGATACTGCTATATGGGTGCACTACATGGACGCTAACAAAACGGCTGGAGAAGAAGCTAGACGGCAATTACACAAGAATGCTACGTGCAATCTTAAACAAGTGCTGGCGGCAACATCCCACAAGACACCAACTGTACGGCCACCTGCCCCCTATCACGAAAACTATTCAAGTTAGACGAGCCAGACATGCAGTACGTTAGTCAATCTGTGCTATACAATGGAGAATCACACAATAGCAACTATGATGACTTACTTTGGATCCACGGACCACGGATTGGGAACTAAAGTTGACAGAGGGTGGGGGTACGAGTAGCAAAAGTAGGCTAGAGTCTCCACTGATTATATATATATATAAAAAATGTAATTTGCTGTATTTATAAAGTGTGCTTAATATCAGTGATAGAGCATATATCTGTGTTGGAATAGCGTAAACATTTAGCGGCACTTGGTGACTATCAAATCATCAGATCAAGACTTGGAGATTTTTACGAGCGTGATATGCACGTTCTTTTTCGTTACTGGTAATAGCCAAAAGTGTATTATCCAACGATGTTTTTTATACTCTTTTTTTCTACTGTATTTTTCGTGTTATTACATTTGGGTGACCGTCAAACAAAAACAAGTTCTTAATTTTCCTTAACAAAATATATAGCAATTAGTGATGACAAAAAGAAAATAGGGTAGCTGAAAACTTTCTCTCTCCAATATAATTCTTGTTTTTTTCCCCAGTATCCGTTGTAGTTTCCGCGGAAATAAATTGGAAGTGTTACTTTCGGAGCTATCAGGGTAACATAAAATTTCCTTTTAGAAGATGGATTATCGCTAGTGTGTGTCCTGGGTAGGTTGTGAGGCTCCAGTTCAGTTTTCTGCGGAGTGTTGAGTTCTTCATTGCCTTTGTTTCTACGTTCAGTTTGACTCCGAGTGGAAGTACCAGTAAAGGTTCTATTTATAGGTTAAATCTGTTTAAAAACTATTCATATTCAATAAGACTATGAGCAAATAAATAAATGAATATGCGAATGAATTAAAAACAACAACAAAAAAAACAAAAAATAAACAAACAGTACCTCCTCATACTGAAGAAACAACTACTCTAAAAATGTAAATAACCACCTACAATGAATGCGATTTCCTAACCTCTCGGCATAAACCTTAGACAGGGTAACATACCCTTAAAATCAATCAGATCCATGGATGGGTCCCCTAACATGTAATCCAGGCTCAGAGTGGATCTGGGAGCAATGGTAATGAGTTAACTCCTTAGAGCACCAGAACTATAGCCTCACCAGCGGAGGCTGTTTAGTGTCATACCCAAGACACCCATTGATTATATGGCAGCAAATATTCCGATCGAAAACGAATAATTCTTAAACAGATCTATTTGACCAATAGATGGAACCCAAACAGATTCTACCCGAGTGGAACTGGGAGTAATAACCATCTGCAAAACTAGAGCATCACCACCCAATGCAGTTTAGTGTTATACTTAGGAAATCCCTTGGGGGGGGGGTTTCTTCAGGGGGTATAGTCAGCGTATTCTAAGACTCGCCGACTGAGCGAAATTTACTGGGTTTTTTTTCTAGTTGAAGTCGAATTCTTGTAGATGTCTTATGTAACAAAAGTATTCGTATTTAGATAAACAAGCAGATCGATATGTTGCGAGATACAATGAATAATTGATTGTAAAGAATTCCTGTGTAAAAGGCATGCATTTAGATAACTTATTTATTCAAGAAAGGGGGCAGGTGTGTAAATTCGTTCATTTACAATTGGTCAGATCTCTTTAGTTTTCGATGCAAGTCATGTAGCGTTTGGAAAAAAAAAAAAAATCAGCATCAGCGTCTGTAATAGCCGGTTGTTGCAGCTTGGAGACATAAAGGCGACCGTTGGTAAATTAAATGGTTCAGGTTTTCATAAAAAAAAGTTGCGTCTAATCTTCTCACTCTTGATGGAAGTTATTTTAGATACAATCACGCTGAACTGTAACTAAATGTGGCGTAATTCCTTTCGCAAAAACAAAACATTTCAATTTAATCGGCGTGATCAAAAAGTATCGAGGCTTTAAAAACAAAAAGTTTTGAGAAATGTAAAGTTTAAGTGAAAACCTGTGAGTAACTTTTATAATAAAGTTATATAAAAATATTATTGCTTCATAGTTGACTTGTATAACTTTTATACAGTCACAAGCGTTTAATGTTTAAATTATTAGAAAAAGCAAAAATCAACGCGTGTTGTGGATATGACACTAAACTTTATCGGGGGCGGGAGTTCGGAGGCTGTAGTTTTGGAATTCCCCTGGGTAGAGGGGCCTCTACATTGGCATTACTTAAAAGTACACCCTGATACGGACTTGTATTGTAGTACCTTTTAGGGTCCCCATAGATCTGTTAAAAATTTATTTCCATAAGATAGGAATACTTGACACCATATAACTGCAAATTATACACATTAAGAATAGTTAATTGAAGCTATAATAATTGTTTATCAATAGCTACCATGAATTCCTTGAAACAAGATTACTTGTAAAAGAAAGACTGACTTCAGCATCAAGTAAAGCGGTACGCCATAAAAAAAAACAAAAAAAAAAAAAAACAAAAAAAAAAAAAACAACCATCCAAAATAATATCATTATTATTTAATATCTACCTTTTTTTATCAACTAACATCCAGTTCATTATATTGAAACGGTATGTAATTGCTGGTACTGCCAGGCGGTTAATTGCTATATCTTCATTTTTTGTATCCAATTCTATTTTTAATAAATAAAAGTAAGAAAATAATTCAATAGGACAAAGAACAACAAAAATCGGAAACAGAAATGTGAAGAAAAACAACTGTATGGATATTTCGAGCGGCAAACTGGCGAAATCTTACACGAGAAGGCCTGGATATGGCTACAGAAGGGAAACCTCAGGAGGAGTACAAAACAACGCCATAAGGACCAACTATATTAGAGTGAAAATCGATAATATGCAACAGAATAGCAAGTGTAGGTTATGTGGTGACAAAAAAAAAAAAAAAAAAAAAAAAAAGGAAACGACTAATCACATGATAAGCGAATGTAACAAACTCGAGTAAAAAAAGTATAAGACTAGACACGACTAGGTGGAGAAGGGGATCCACTGGGAATTGGGAGATACAAACAGATCACCTAATCCCGGCCAGAAGACCAGACGAAGTGATGAAAAAAAATAAATAAATAAAATAAATAAATAAAAAAAAAATGGGAATTTGCCGTAAAGTGGATTTTGCGGTCCCCACGGACCACAAAGTGAAAATCATAGAAAGCAAAAAGAGAGACAAGTCCTCTAACCTTACTGGAGAACTAAGAAAGCTATGGAACATTAGGGTAACGGTGATACCAGTTATAATTGGCGCACTTGGAGCAGTTCCCAAAAGCTTGGAAAGGGGCTGGAAGAGATGGAAATCGAAGGACGAATCAAGACCATCAAAACTACAGCATTGTTGAGATCGGCCAGAAGACTGAGAAGAGTCTTGGAGACCTGAGGAGACTTGCTGTCACTCAGGTTCTAGTGAAAGACCATCAGTTAACACAGCTGTGAAAACTCACAGTGAGTATAATAATAATGATAATAATCCTATTGAATTATATTATTTTATTTATCTATGGTTTGATTGATGCCATTTCCTTCATTAATACCTAATGGTTTCATTGTGTTCTAAGAAATTTCATTGTTTATATCTTCCTGAGTGATTTTTAGACTTTAGTAGCGAGCCTTTTTTTTATATGACTTGTCGATTTGTCTAAACAAATTTCATCCATATGTTGTCACTAAATATTTTTATAGTGCAAAGTCGACTTTCCAAATCCCAATTTTTTCCCATATAATCTTAAATCATCAATAAAGGATAGATATTTTCTTAGTAGTTTAATATCCGTTGTCGGTTGTTTTTGCATTTGTTGTGTTATTTGTTTTTGGTAGTAGGTATGTTACTCCTTTTGTGCGCTAATCCAGTATTTTATCTGGTTCTTTAATGATTTCTGTTATAAGTTTCTTCTTAGTTGATGTGTGAAGGATATGTGTGATAGCCAAAAATCTAGTTAAACTCTTCCAGGTGAATTCCATTTATATGTGAGTTTAAGAATATTCATAATCTTTTATTGTAATATCTTCGTACATTTATAGTTAATTATTTTTATGTCTTTTATTATATCATTTCTTATCGCTTTATATATATATATATATATATATATATATATATATATATATATATATATATATATATATATATATATAACAGCAAAATGTTTTCAATTCGTCAATCATGAGAGTTCCTTTAAATTTATTGTCTCTTATTTTTTGATAGAATTTTTTTCTGATTGTCTTGAAATATTGTGTTTAAAGAATTATTATTATCATATACTCATTGTGTGATTTTCACGGCAGTGTTAGCCAGTCGGATTTCATTAGACCCCCCCCCACCAACGAGTGTCCTGATATGACTCTAAACAGTCTGATGGTGAGGTCCCAGTAATGCTGGGGCTTTGGGGAATACGGAGCACCCCTTCATTGCCATTGCTCCCAGATCCACTCTGGCCCGGCGTGGTTGCACCTGAGAGGGCCCTATCTATGGGTTAAACAGAACTAATGGCATACTTATGCTAAAATGAATATCTTGAAATAGAAATGTTTTTTGACGATTGAGTCGTGCTTACAATTGAACTGCGTGCTTTTGCTAAATTATTTCAAATATAACTGTTTTTTGACATTGAAACTGTATTTACACTAAACTAAATTGTTTAACATACAACTGTTCTGACATGTAACTGTGTGTCAACAAAATCTATACATTTACTAAACTGAATTAGCTGAAGTAGAATTGCTTGACTAAACTGAATAGCTCGAATTAGAAAGGACATTGGCCAAGGGGTTAGAGTGTTCGCCAATGGCCCGGGAGACCTGGGTTCAATCCCAGGTCGAGTCATACCAAAGACTCAAAAAAAATGGTACTTGATGCCTCCTTGCTTAACACTCAGCATTATAAGGTACGGATCAAGGGTAAAGTAGAGCAATCCAGGGAAGGAGTAGCGCCCTCCTCTACACATTGGTGTAGTAGCTATCGAAAAAGGAGCCTCGACTATGGTCGCCAACTTTACTTTTATATTTAAACTGCGTGCCTTTGGTTAACTGAATTGCTTTAAATTGAACTATTTTCGACATTGAAATTGTACTTACACTAAACTTAATTGTTATATATAACTGCTTGAATAGTTTGAAATAGAAATGTTTTTGACAATTAAACTGTGTACTCATGCTAAACTGAATTGTTTTAAATAGAACCGATTATTTACATAAAAATGGATTTTGTGTTAAATAAGCTACAAAGGTTGATATGCCATAAAACCCAATAAACCAAACCAAACCTGACTGTTTTGAATTCTCTTCTTACCCCATGTTAACTTGTTGGTTTCACTTTTTGGTCTATGAAGGCTGTAAATGAATTATCAGGAAAGAGACAGAAATTTTTTTTTATTTCAACGATTATTGCATTTGAAAATTTTTGCACGAATCTTATAGTGGGGAAATGTCTTCCGGGACTATTTGAAAACTTTTATTTTTCCCAAATCATGCGTTTAAATAAGATTAGTTTCTTTTCGGGATTAATAATGTCAACTATTCGGTGTTTTAGTTGTAGTTTGCCAAGTTTTTGATGAGTCCATTTTTTGGTGTTTTTAGTTGTTTGTGAAAGAGACGTTTGCCACTGGTTAACCAGCGTGCCGCATAAAAACACATGTGGAGCCTTCCACCAGCAGCAAGAAAGATTTATGTGTTTACACTTCGCCGGTCACTGCTGAAAGAAAAAGGGTTTTTTTCTTTTGCCGAGACGGTTCCTTTTTTTGCTCATGCATCACCCCTTTCCCTGTCAGGGGCTTCTAGGAGTTTCTGCATTTGTTTTATATTTATTTTTCCATTCATTAAAAAAAAAATTTCTATTCCCTACAGCATCACAGCCACTCTCATGTTCCACACTATTATTATCATCATCAACTTTTTCTTTCTTCGTTTCTTTCTTCTACTACAATCACGTTTTATTTATCTGGATAAAGAATCATATTTGGCACCATATTTTCAGGGCGCGCCCTCGGCTTTTAGCTTTTTGCGAAGCCCCGGGGCCTGTTCTGGACTTCGGTCCGGAGCGTGGCTCTGCAAAAGGAACAATGGCAGACTTGGGGCCTTTAATTAGGCACCTAGTTTCGACTAGGCTACCTTCGGGTGGGCGAACTGCACTTTTGTCTCCTTTGTCCTCCTTGTACGGCACTAGACCATGCGTCTAGTTTAAGCCGTAAACTGGCATACGTGCCCGGACTCACATTTGGGTTCGTGAAACTGCTTGCCTCATCATTGCATTAAGTGAGCCGATGAGTAGCACTGACCAGCAGGGTTCGAGTCTCGATTCGTTCCCGGCCTCCCCCCTTTAATCGGCCTTCGGGCTTTTGACCTTGTGTCAAGTCGTGTCTGGTGGGAGGCAGCGACAAATAAATGGCACCATATTTTCATCAAAGGTAATTTCTTTCTTTATGCAAACAAATTTCTTATAACAAGGAATACAAAGCTTCATTAAATATTTAGACTTTCGAATGGAACCAGAAATATTTTAAGAATCTTTTTTTATTCTTTTGTTTTTAATGCGTTCTCTAATAAAATAATCCTATCAGTTCAGTACGTGAAATGTCGTTTTAATGATAACATAGTTTTGAGATTATATGTTTTTTCTTTTTTTTGCATTTAATACTCAGATAATTGCATTCTGTATGGGTTTAGTTTGATAAGTAAAAAAAATGTGCATTTGTTTGTCCCAACCAGTTGTCTGCTGGGGATGTAGTCACTGCAAATTTCATTGTTTTAACACTACTCCACCCTAATATTCGAACTTTTAGCATTGCTGTTGACAGGATTTTTTGATATTTTCATTTCTATGAATTTTTTTTTATTACTTTAACTGGTCCATGTTATCCAACAATGATTGGTACGACAGTCGCCTTCATGCTTTGAAATTCCCTTGGAATGTTCACATTTTCACTTTAAATTTTATTCTGTGCTGTAAAAGCGAAATTCGAACATATTTTTTCATTTACAATAAAATTGTATGGTGTATATCGGCGGGTCGAATCTCAAATTCACAGCAGACTTTATCATTTTAATTCTTAAAGACAGATTCTGATTTATGCATGTGCTCTTTGTAAGTTGTATCATTATTATACTTGTAAGTTTTTATATCTGTGCTAGCTGATGGTCTTTAACTAGAACCTGAGTGACAGCAAGTCTTCTCAGGTCTTCAAGGACTCTTCTCAGTATCCTGGAGGACCTCAACAATGCTGTAGTTTGGATGGTCTTGATTCGTCCTTCGATTTCCAACTCTTCCAGCCTCTTTCAAAGCTTTTGGGGACTGTTCCAAGTGCGCCAATTATTACTGGTGTCACCGTCACCCTAATGTTCCACAGCTTTCTTAGTTCTCCAGTAAGGTTAGAGTACTTGTCTCTTTTTTCTTACTATGATTTTCACGTTGTTGTCCGTGGGGACTGCAAAATCCACTTAACGGCAAATTCTTTTTTTTATTGATTATCACTTCGTCTGGTCTTCTGGCCGGGATTAGGTGATCTGTTTGTATTTCAAAATCCCAGAGAATTTTATTTAACTCACTCAACAGGATGGATTCTGGTTGGTGCATATACCATTTGCTGGTATGGTCAAATTTCAATTTCTTGCACAATTCCCAGTGGATCCCTTTCCCCATCCAGTCGTGTCTAGTACTTTTTTACACTAGTTTGTTACATTCGCTTATCATGTGATTAGTCGTTTCCTTTCTTGTCCCCACATAATCTACTTGCTATTCTGTTGCATATTATCGATTTTCACTCTAATATAGTTGGTTCTTATGGCGTTATTTTGTACTGCTATTAGAAAAGATTCGGTTTCTCTCTTGAGGTTTCCCTTCTGTAGCCATGTCCAGGTCTTCTCGTGTAAGATTTCGCCAGTTTGCCGCTTGAAATATCCATACTGTTGTTTTTCTTCACATTTGTTTCAGAGTTCGTTATTTTTTGTCCTTTAGTTGTCCCTGTGTTCAATCCCAGGTCGCGTCATACCAAAGACTTTAAAAATGGCACTTGATACCTCCTTGCTTAACACTCAGCAATATAAGGTACTATCAAGGGTAAAGTGGAGCAATCCAGGGAAAGGAGGAGTGCCCTCCCCTACATCTTGGTGTACTATCTATTGAAAAAGGGAGCCTTCTGGTCGCTCTCGACTACAGTCGCCAACTTTACTTTTACTTAGTTGTCAGTGCTGTTACTGGCTGTTTTTGTTTCTTTGTTTTTTTAAATTAGTATTCGTGTCCTCGTATTGATGTATCCACACTATCTTCAGGATTGGCTAGTCCTCTTCCTTCTTTTCTTGTCACCTATATTTTATCTAAGATGAAAGGCCACAGGCATCATCAGTTTTCTTGTCCTCTGGTTTTTTTGCCTGAGTTACAAGGACTCCCCCCCACCGAGGTGTTTATCCCTATGATGAGATTTCTGCTGCGGAGCTTGGTTTTTCGTTCGTCTGAGACTTTTTTCTACTTTTTCTTTCATCTCTGCTTCCAATATTCTTAAGTACTCGTAATTTTCCCTTTCTCCAAGCGTTTTGATTCTTTCTTGATTTGGCTGTTCAATTCCGATTTTTTCCTCTTTTCTTTTCAGTATCAGGCATGGCATATTTTTCAATGCCAAATTCCATTGCTATATCCTGGCTGTATATTTTTATTTTTTTGTATTAGAGTCTCCAATTCTTTTTCATTTTTTTTTCGCGAACAGCCTTACTTTCATTTTTTTTTACAATCCCTCACAGGTCTTTTCTCCAAGACCTAGTCTGAGGGAAAGTAGTGATTATATGTATTCTAGGCGTTTGTTTGTTTTTATTGACAGTTCTCTCTAAAAGAAGATAGGCAGTTCTGCAAAGAGCAATTATTTGTATTTCATATAGGCTTGGACTGTCAGGTATCTTGTTAATGTGTTTAGCTGTCTCTTTCTTGATCATTACCATAGTACCTACTATTACTAGTGCGCTAGAAGTTTTAAAGGTGGCACATTTTTTTCCATTTCTATTTTCAGGTATTTTACCGACATATCAGTTATTTTTATCATTGATTTTTTTGGCAAGAGGATGAGAACAGTCTATATTATGAGTGCAACCCATTCTACTCACATATAAATTTTGCTGTACTTGGCAAGAAATAAACATAAAAAATTCTGAGAATCGCAAAGAAGATCATCATAAACTTTTTCCGTGGATTCAAAGATGTAGTAAATCTTTTGCGAAAAAGAACAAATTTATCAAAAAGTAATTCATGGAAAAAATTTTGAATTATTTTCTTATTTTTGTTGTCAAGTCAAAAGGTTTGTTGAATTAATAATGTCCGATTGGTAAATTTTTTTCATTGAAAACAATTATGTATTTATAAATCTCAAAAGTTTCAGGAATATAAGTTTTTGGTATCAAGGGAGAAAATCTGCTTGAATATACATAGGGTTCAAAAATGGTTGCTGTACAACTTTGGAAAATATTAGTAATTGTTTTTCTGAAACGAATCTGAAATTAAATAAATAAATATACTTAACCTCGAACCATGGAATATGCTAGTTAATCAGTAGTTCGTATATATCAGCAATGGGTTAAATAGCTGGATAGACTACGTTCTCTAGAGTTAGATTGCGGCTCACAAGTTGAGCTGACACATAAAGACCTTAAGATTTTTAGCTCAAAAGTTAGACCAATACCCTATGTAAAGGTTGATCCAAAAACATTCAGTCGGCTTCTGGTTGGCCCAAACTTACCCAGTTGGCTTAAATGAGGATATGAATTCCCAATGTATTGTACTATCATGAAACTGCGCAAATAAACAACGTAGTCGTCTCACTGGCCTCCTGGATAATGTGACTTTCCGATTAGCGCTTACGGTCAGTGCCTCAACTGTTGGAAACGGTGTGTGATATAACGTAAATGAAATACTTAATTTGTATGACCGTTTGATTATTTTATATTCAGCTGTGTGGGAATTTGTTAAATATGTTCACCAAACATAAATTTAATTTAGAAATGCTTGTGGTAGTTTGTTGGAGTTACGGTAAGTGGTGTTTCACTAGTTGACCACTCAGTGGTAAAGGTTTATATTCTAGCCCTGCTGTGTCAGTCGACCTCTTGTGTTAACGAAAATTTTTCAAGCTTAAAATGCCGCAATTTATGGCAATTTATTACCAAAAATGAATTTTACGATATAAGAGAGATAAGTGTGACAATTTTTCTAAAGTGTGTATACGCTTAACACACACACACACACACTACAGTATCGGAGAGATTATTCATTTTTGTTATTTATGACAAGTGGTAGTGTATTGCCAGAGCAAAAATGTTCGACTATAGCTTCTTTCTGTGTGAGGCTTAGAACCTTTTGAACGACCCTCGTTTATAAGTTGGCTGACTGTAGTTGAGGGTGATTCGAAAGCTCCCTTTTCAATAGCTACTGCGCCGTGGTGTAGGGGAGGGCGCTACTCATTTCCTTAGATTGCTTCATTTAATACAGTTTTAATAAATGTACAAAACGTATATGTGCCTTACAGATATTATCACAATTCTCTCCCTTGTATTACAAAATTTATTCTTGATAATAAATTCGTTTTTATTCTGATGACGCTAGACCATTAGGGAAACATAACATCAGACTTATCTGACTTTTTTCTCATACTGTTGGATTTCTTCATAAACCTTATGAGTATCTTCAAATACAAACACAGATTTTGCTGTATACGAGGGTCATTCAATAAATAAGGTAAAGTTTGCCAAAAGAGATGTTAATAGGAAGCACTTTTTACAGTTTTAACCTTTCTCAAGGTGATCAATAGTAATGAGACTTTTCATGCCTCAGAAGACTGTCAAGCATGACCTTCTTTACTGACCGCTACACCCGGAACTTTTTAACGGTGAATTACTGTTTCCACTCGATGGACTGTTTTATCGACTCATTGTGGCAAACCCATGTTTAGCCCATTTTAAAACATATTTTGACTAAAACATGCATCTCCGTACATCACACATTCTTCTATGAATTTCACAAGGTTTGCACTTCTCAGTTATCAAAAATTTGATGACAGACCTCTGTTCAAACTTTGAGCACCTTGTTTGATTTTCCACCATTTTGAATAACCTCAAAACATTTACTTTTTGCTTGGTTAAAATGATTTTTGTTATAAACCAATACCAAAGAATGCAGAGTTTAAATTTATGGAAAAAATGTTTTCTTTAAAAAAAATCCCCTTATTTATTGAATAACCCTCGTATATAAGCAAATATTTATATATATATTTTTTTTCGTTGCTTTAATTTATTGTCCAACTATCAACTGCACTCGATGGGAAACAAATGACTTATAAATAAGTTGACATAAAAGGTCCATATAAATTATTAAGTAAACAGAGTCGTAGCAGTGTGTTTTATCCTTTTTTCTGTCTTTTTATGAGTGAAAACAAAATCACAAAGAAAACTTCTTACTGGAGACCAACACACTTTAAGCACCAGAGAAGTAGGAAAAAGTTTTAATGTGAAGCGAAAAGTAAAGGAAGAAGTGAGAGTAGGAGAAAAAGAGGAGAAAAGCGTCAAGATGGAGAAGAAAAAAGCGGGAAACAGAAGATGAGGGTGATGGGAAGAAGAAAAAAAAAGAATAAAGTAGGATTTGATAGTAAGTAGGAGGGAGGTTTGAGAAAGATGAGTGTAGCGAGCAGAAGAGGGGGAAAAAGTATAAGAATGATTAGGAAAGAAGGTGAAGCAAAAATGATTAGAAGAGGAGGAAGAAACGGGTTGGAAAAAATTAAATAATAATAGAAGTAACAGGAAAACGTAAGACGAGAAAAGAAGAGGCAGGCAGAAAGGGAAGAGGAAGAATAAGTGATAGGATGAAGAACGGGTTGATGTAGCAAGTAAAGTTAAAGAAGGAAGAGGAAATAACATATAGAAGAGAAAAAAGGAAGGAAGAGGAGTTGAAAGTGACAGAAAGTGGATGAAAAAAAAAGAAGGGACGGGAACACAGCAAAAATGAGATGAACGAAGTGGCAGGATGAGGAGAATAATGAAGTGGGAGAAAAAAAAAAAAAAAAAAAAAAAAGGAAGAAGTGAAAAAATTGCTGGGACAAAGAGAACAACGGAGCGGGATAATAATGAAAGAGGAGACAGGAGGAGGAAGAGAAAGATGCAGCAAAAACAATGAAAGAAGTGGTGGGGCGAGGAGAATAATGAAGCGGGGGGAAAAAGGAAGAAGTAAGTGAAAAAATTGCTGGGATAAGGAGAACAACGGAACGGGATAATAATGAAAGAGGAGACAGGAGGGGGAAGAGAAAGATGCAGCAAAAACAATGAAAGAAATGGTGGGGTGAGGAGAATAACCGAGCGGGGAAAATAAGAAAGGAGAAAACAGGAAGAGAAAGATTGGTTGGTTGGTTTATCGTATATCAACTCTTTTAGGTTATTTAATGCCAAATCCTGTTTATATATGATATGATTTGTAGACAATTAGTTTGTTGGTAACATTATTTTTAATCGATCCAAAGCAAATTTGTTTGCACACAGTTAAATGACTTCTAGTATAGTAAATTATTGTATGTTTCTATTTGACCCATATATGGGACCTTACCACGTATTGCCAGAGGGGATCTGGGAGTTATGGCAATGAAGTTGTACTCCTCGTTCTCCAAAGAACTGGAGCCTCAATATCAGACGGTTAAGCGTCATATACAGGACAGTCGTTGGGGAAGGGGGGGTCTCCCCCCCTGCGGAGAGATGCTGTCGGTGTAATCTACTGCCCCAGCGGACTGGGCTGGAAGAGGAAGAGGCAGTTGCAATAAAAAGACGATAAAAAAGTGGCGGGATGAGGAGAATAATGGAGCGAGAAAAATGATGAAAGAGGAGGGTAGAGAGGAAGAAGATGCAAGAAAAAGACGATGAAAGAAGTGGTAGGAGGAGAACTATGAAGCCAAAATATTGTAAAAAAAAACAACAAAAATCCAAAAAAAACCCACTAACCAGCTGAGAAGAACGCGGTGAAAAGATGAAAGAATTAGGAAGAAGAAAGAAAATAAAAGAAAGAGAGAAAGAAAAAAAAGAAAGACAATAAATGGGAGATAAAATAGAAATTGAAGGAAAAATGAAATAAAATGGAGAAGATAAATTAGTTTTATACTTGATGGTGTTCAGATCTGGAAAAACGGGTGCTTGTTTTGGCGGAAAGCCAGGGTTTACTTCCCTGTGATTTATAAACCTTTGCAACCTCTCATAAGTCTTTGACAATATCTATTGATCGATTTTATGCTCCTGGGTAGCATTGAGATAAAACTGAATACAAACATTACGGCATTTAATTCGCCGTTATTTAACTAAATTGATTCCTAAAGAGATTTGCAAAACAGACTGAGACCACTTGCCAATCTGCGCTGAAAAAATAAAATACAAAGCCCATGTTGTCAGGTTATCCTGTCTTCTTAAAAGTAAAACTAACTAATAATTCAGTCTTGTCGGCGATGATTGATACATTTTTAAAGGCATGTCAATCTATCAGGTGTTATCCTATGCCTAGAGGCTAGGAAACCGTGTTCATTGTACAGTTATATTTACATTTTTTGTTTTGCTGTTCCTAAACATTTTTTTAGCACAACTGTAAATATCAATGGTCCTGTCGGCTGAGGATGCAGAATAAAACTACAGCATCTCTGCAGAGAGGTAAGACTCTCCCAAACGATGGTCCAGGATACGATACTAAACAATATCAGATTGTGAGGCTCTAGTAATGCTGGAGCTTTGTGGAATGTGGAGTACCCCTTCATTGTCATCGCTCCCAGGTCCACTCAGGCTCAGATTGGAAGTACATGATAGGGTCCTATCTATAGGTCAAATAGAACTAAACTGTATACTTATGCTAAAGTAAATTGTTTGGAATAGAATTATTTTTACATTTAAACTGTGAAAAAAAAAAAAAAACTATTCATGTGAAGCTGAATTGTTTGAAATAGAACTGTTTATATGTATGAAAATTGATTTGACAGTAAATAACCAGCAATGGTTGATATACCAAAGAACCAAACCAGGCTTGTAAATATCAAGTTTTTCAATCTTTTGTTCTATGGCATATCAGTTTTCGGGGGGTTATTTAATACCAAAAACTATCCTTGTAGAAGAAAAGCATTAATACTATTTAGCTCATGGCTGGTAGAAGATAAACGGTTTATACCTTTCCAAAGAGTATTAGTCCGAAAGTGAACGTATATGGACTCTAACAAAACGGCTGGAGAAGAAGCTAGACGGCAATTACACAAGAATGCTGCCAGCAATCTTGAACAAGTCCTGGCGGCAACACCCCACAAGACACCAACTGTACGGCCACCTGCCTCCTATCACGAAATCTATTCAAGTTAGACGAACCAAATATGCAGGACACTGCTGGAGAAGCAGGGACGAACTCATAAGGGATGTACTCTTGTGGACCCCCACACATGGCCGTGCAAAAGCAGGACGACCAGCACGAACATACATTCAGCAACTATGTGAGGATACGGGATGTTGTCCGGAAGATCTGCCTGAGGCGATGAACGATAGGGAAAAGTGGCGAGAGAGGGTCAGGGATATCCGTGCTACCAGCACGACATGATGATGAAAGTGTATTCCTATTTAATTGTATACATTGTGCGTTTATATTAACACTTTTTATGCAATTTAAGTTTTTTTGCGCACAATTATATGACATCAAGTATTCATATCAAATAGGACTATTTTTAAACAGATCAATTTGAACCCTAGATGGGTAGATAATAGACACTACTACTCTTGGTCAGAGTGGACCTGGGAGTAATGGCAACGAAGTGCTCCTACTCACTCATTAGATCGCTACAATTGGAAAGTCACCTGCGGATTCGGTTTAGTGGCAGAGTCATGACATCTCTATTGAGGAGGAGGGTCTTACCCTCTGCAGGGTTTACAGTTGGTATATTCTAAACTCATCCGACAAGCCATCTCGACCTGGAGTAGTAGTACTTGTTAGAGAAAGTTCTACATTGGGTCCAGTAGGTCAAAATTGAAAATTATTTGTATTGGATAGGACTGCTTGATACAAAAAAGGAGTATAACATTAAACTGTATCTGATGGTGAGGTTTCGCTTCTGGAGATATGAAGAGTATGAAGTACCCTTTCATTGTCATTATTCCCAAGTCCAATCAGACCTGGAGTATTAGAACCTGTTAGATTCTCATAAAACTCTTGAAAAAATGTACTACACAAAAAATGTAAATCCGACTGTTCAATGCTCACGATTCCCTAAAACGGATGACATGCAGTTAACCGCAATCAATTAGTGCTAAATAAGTTGTTATTTACAAAGCTTATTTTTTGGCATATGCCCACGAAGAACAGTCTGCGAAGAAGCCACCCTTAAAGAATTATTGTTTACTTAAATTCAGCGCAAGGTCACAATTATGGAGTATCAAGTGAAGAGTACATTTACTCTTCTGTAATAATTTATTTTACTAGAGTTCTCATCTTAGTTGTTATTATAGTCTCGACTTTTTGGCAGTTCTATCCTCCAGCTTTTTTCAGGTGTCCTTCGTCGGTAACCTTGAAATTTCGAAACAAACCCTTAAGTTAATCAAAGTCGGTAGATTGACTTCATTCTGTTAGTCTGCACCGAGAAGCCTTCAACCCCACCTCAAGTGAGTTAATAAGTGAGACAAAGTCGGTTCAATGTGGGGACCCTGCAGGAAGTTGGGGTGGTGCTAAAAATTTTTAGTCCCACCAGCATTTCTTTTCAAGAGCGCCTCAAGTACCGGGCAATAAACCCAGTTCTTTCTCCATTCTTGTTTTCTGTACTTAGAGGATTATCTCCTATAAGTTAATTTTTCCTAGTTAATTCATCTCTGTCATGTCGCTTATCTGTCTTTTCCACTTGATAAGTATATATGACTTTATGCACTGGCTGATACAGGGATTGAACTTGTAACCTCAAGGTAACTAGATACACCCTATTTATATCCATGACACCATTGAAGAA
Organism: Sepioteuthis lessoniana; assembly: GCA_963585895.1. Classification (NCBI taxonomy): domain Eukaryota; kingdom Metazoa; phylum Mollusca; class Cephalopoda; order Myopsida; family Loliginidae; genus Sepioteuthis; species Sepioteuthis lessoniana. The sequence continues at coordinate 39,478,819 of OY757929.1, read as the reverse complement.
ACTTTTCCTTGAACATCAGTTAATAATGGTATTTCTTATTTTTTAAAATACAAAATCGTATATTTATGTAAACTCATTTTTTATTACTATTACTTTACTTCTTGTGGGTTCTTTACGCCCATGTTAGTGGTGGTATTTCTCTGGAGTCTAAGTGACAGCAAGTCTCAAGACTCTTAGTATTTTCGCCGATCTCAACAATGCAGTAGTCTGGGTGGTCTTGATTCGTCCTTTGATTTCTGACTCTCCCAGTCCCCTTTCCAAGCCTTTTGGGACTGTTCCAAGTGCGTCAATTACAACTGGTATTATTGTTACTCATGTCCCACAGGATATGGGCATGTCACTTTGAGTAAAGGTTTGGAAGTTAGATTAGTAAAGCTCAGTTACTGCTGTGACGGCAAATTGACTAAAATCCCAAAACGGGACTTTACTTTCGCACGTGTGAAGACGGGGCAGGTTGGCACTTGATCCCCTATAGAATAAGTCCTCGTTCAGAGTTTTTCTCTCAGGAATATAAGAACTGGCATATTACGTGAGGGATTAATTTAGGGCCAGACTGACCGCCGCTGGCAAAGGGTTCCAAATTTCACACTGTCCACACACCCACCAGGTCGCTAAACTTCCTTTCCCCCAGACAATGGAAGAATATGGACCTATAGGTTTTAGTCGTAATAATATTATATTGTAGTAGTCGGCAACTCCGGTTTCCCGTGTGATATTGTTAAGGAATTAAGAGGACAATTCTAAGCAAGATAACATAAGGCGAATAGAAGCTGAAAGGGAAGCATGAAGTAACAACATTGACCACATGGTAACATAAAAGTACATGAATTCCTTTACTACAGTTATATACACTTTCAAAGTGTCAAAACATATAATAATTGGACAGTCCACGAATATAAATGTCTTTTCTTGACTTTTGTTTTTCTTCAAGTTGAGAGAGAGAGAGTGGTATACAAAATTTGGGTATAAGGGAGAAATGGCCCCAAAGTAACTTATCTTATTTTTCGATGGTGTTCCACTAGAGAATCTTTCTTCTTTCACGGGCTAATAGACTTTATTCTATTTTTTTTTTTTTACACTGGCTTGAAGAACCTGGGGTCCTTCGTGTCTCAGATATTCTTTTGTCTTCAACCCGGAATACTGGCTATGGTTCGTCTGCCCGCTACGAACCCTGCTCAAAAACTAACCTTCTTACTATCTATTTCCGCTGACGGGGGGGGAGCCCCACTTCCGTTTTGGGGTCCCAGCCAATCATTTGGCTTCTCTCTCCCTCCCCTTCCGGTGTCCGGCGACCTGAGGTTACTAAGTACCAACACCTGTTGATACCCCCTCTGTGACCCACATTCTCTCTTAACGGTCACCTTTTTGACGGCTAGATACTGTTAATTCAAACACGGAGAGTAGTAATTTTATCTCCCTCCTCCCAGTGGGATGTCGCGTGACACAGCGTTCGATTCTCATTGAGCGCCCCTTACATTTGTGATACATCTAAGCTAAGTATAGCACATTGAACTACAGACTTGAAACAAAACACAACTATGGGGGAACCATCTCGAAAGCCATCTCAAAATCCAATTACCCCCCCCCCCCAAAAAAAAAACAAAAACAAAACCTTCAAATTTGTTACTCCAAAATGGTCACCCAAGAACTGTATAGGATCAGCGTTTCTTAACTTAGGTTTTTTGGAGGGAACTGTCGCCTTAAGTGTGATTTGACAGTAAGATATCTAGAGGCGATCGAGACAAAACGATTATCGTAGGAAGAATGGACTCAGAAACCCGAGTTCAAATCATAAACGAGGATGTTTGCATTTCACATAACTAATACTCTTAAGCGACGATATGAATATGAATCCAACAATTCTCTCTCCAATAGAGCAGTGTTTAAACAAGATCATGCCATTTCTACATTAAATAGCGCGCATCAAAAATTAGTTGACCAGTTCACATATCTCGGTAATATCTCATCTACTGAAAACCATATCAACATACACATTAGAAAGGCATAGACTGCAGTTCACAGGTTATCGATCATAGAGAAATCTGATCTCTGACAAAATAAAACAGGAATTCTTCCAGCCTGTAGCGCTACCTAGACTAACGAAAAGCTTTGAGAAAAAGCAGATGGGAACTCGATAAGAACGCTGCGTGCTGTTTTGAGCAAAAACTGGAAACAGCACCCTTCAAAATTGTAGTTGTACGGCCACTTACCTCGAATCTCACAGTTCATCTAAGTAAGACAAACAACATACGAAACACTGCTGGAGAAGTAAGGATGAATTATAAGCGACGTTCTCTTGTAGACTCCAGCACATGGATACAGCAATGTTGGCCAACCAGCAAAAACTTAATCAATTCTGTCTCAACATTGAATGCTATATAGAGGACTTATCAAGAGCGATAGCTGAAAGGGACGGATGACTATTGTTAGGTGCTCTTAGCGTAACAATTATCATCGTAGGAATTGAAATCAGCAACCCAAGTTCAAATCCTGGTAGAAGATTTTCCGCTTCACTTCAAGCTAATGATAGGAAAGGCATGAATCTATCTTTTCTCAAACTGGCTATAGCCGCCCTGTAAGCTGATGCTGTAGAATACATCGACTGCAGCTCAGGTAACCCCCATTCTAAATGAGGACACCTGTTGGCCGTGGGTAGAGACCTGTAACGCTTGAGGACTAGAACCTCGCCGCTGAGTTGTACATGACCAGGCAACTGAAATGGTCACGTGACTTTGGCCCTTAGTGAGCTTGCCGGACGGTTGGGAAAGGCCCGACCCGATCAGGTCGGTAATGTAAAGCTCTAGTACCTAAATGATCGTTCCGACTGTATTCTTCAAGTTGCTCTTGTGACAAATAAGTCCAAGCCTTATCTTAACTTAAGGAGGCTAGAAGGCAGTAGCTGAGGGTCAATTGCGATGAGATAACAGTACTTAAAACTATTCAATCGTGTGCAAACAAATGAATAATTTGGAAACGAATTTTTAGAGTTAGATAGTAATAATTGAAATAGTTTAGTGTCCAGGGTATAACAAAACTGTAACTGATGGTGAGGTTCCAGCCTAAGAGTTTTGGGAATGTGAAGTACTCCTTCATTTCCATTACTCTCTGGTCCACTCTGACCTAATGTGTGTGATACTATGTAGGTGGTCCGCCAAGCAGACGATCCCTTTGTCTGTTTTGGCGCGAAACCAGACAAAGGGTTTGGACTCTAGATCTCGACGTGACCGGAAGTAGGAAGGGAAAGCCAGTCAGAGAGTTGGACAAAGGAACTCAGAGAAGTCAGTTGGCGACGGAGAGGGGCAGTTGGCAGTCGACACCGGACAGCAGAAGAGACCAGTGGCATGAGACGGAGTCCAGCAGCAGTGAGGGAAGGCCAGTTAGGATGAGTTGGCATTCCTAGGAACTTTGTAGAAATTTCGCTAGAAATACACGCTAGCGTTAGTCTACAGATGCACAAAGGAATGTAGCGTGTCACAACTTAACCTTCTTGCACTTGAGTTAACCTAAGCCGTATTGTTCCTTTGTTCTTTTTCTCCCAGCTATGAAGAAATGTGCGATGCCCCTATCGGAACCACTGGATGATTCACCGGCCAAGATCGAAATGGTTTAAAGAAGTTGATGTATTCGGGGGCCCGAGGTGGTTTAATGTAATTTGCATATGAAGAAATGGGATTGATATGTAGTAATTTACTAAACTTAGCTTAAATTGTGGCACAAAGACACAAACACCACAACACCTGTTAAGGTCCAATCTCCGAGTCAAATAGAACTGTTCAATATATTCTTTTTTTTGTTGGGATTACTATTACTTATTTGAAACCATATAGTTGAGTGCTAGTTTTTCGTAGTAGATAGGAATATTAAAAAAAAAAAAAAAAAAAAAAAAAAATGAATTACTAATATTAGAATACTTGAAATCATTTAACTGTGTGCAAACAAGTAAGTTGGCGATATTAGTCGAGGGTAACCCGAAGGTTCCCTTTACAATAGCTACTACACCGAGGTGTAGGGGAGGGCACCACCCCTTTCCATGAATTCCTCCACTTAATCCTTACCTTATAATGCCAAGTATCAAGCAAGGCGGCATCAAGTACCATTTTTAGAGTCTTTAGTACGAATCGACCTGGGATTGATCCCCGGTCTCTCGGACCATTGGTGAACACTACTTATTAGCCAATAAATGAGCAAGGGTTGATGTGCCATTAAACCAAATAATCAAACACTAGCTCTGAGTAAATGGGACGGACTGGGTTCTTTAGCCTTGGTTAGGCAACCAATCTATGAGAAGGAAAATTCTGAATTCAAACCAAGTTTACTTTGGTTAAAACATTGACCTTTTGTTACATCCTACCCATGGCGGAGCCGTTGGTTAAAGACTTTCATTATTATTAAATGGTCACCAATCTAAGTAATAGGCAAGGCTCATCGCTGTTTATTTTCGGTGATCTAGCAGGAATCTGTGCTTTCAGCGTGACTTGACTCAAAGTTGGGCGGGAAAAACGAATCTTTATGATTGTTTGCCACGTTGTATGGTCAATAACCAGTTAAATTTATTGCTACTACAACAAAGTTCGTCTTTTTTCCAATAAAAAAATCGATTTAGCTCTTATATTTCCCCAAGTTCACGTTTGTTTAATCATCCTTTGACTGCCCTTGCAAGTCATCAATTTTCAAGTTCTAGGGAGTTTTCTTGACAATTACGGGTTCTTAAGCGGAAATATTCCTTTTTTAAACTCCGAAATTAATTCAAATCACGTGCTTGCACCCTCTGAATCACAGTCATAATCCTTTGTCCCGATTCTGATGCACTTTTCTTCCGCAGATTAAATGAAGTCTGAATGACGTCGAATATGCATTTTAGATTCAGCCATGATTTTGACCGAAATAAAGTTATCACTGTCTAGCAAACAAACAATCTTTAAAGAGTAGACTGGAAAGTTACAAATCTTTTCAGGGCTTGTGGAATCATGCCTCTTCACAGTAAAGATTGAACTACTGTCATCATTCTTTAAAGAGATCGTAGAGCGCTTTCTTGTTGCCTTCTTCACGTCTTTAATTATTTTCCTTCTTTTAAAGTGGTTGTTTACGATCATAATTACAGAACCCAATCAGCCTAATTATTTGACCCATAGCGAGAGGGAAAAAGTTGGATTCATGCCTTAGTATGAGCATTGGTGCAAAGTGAATGCAAACAGTTTCGTTTAATTAGGAAAACATTCGTGTTCAAAACTTATTTTACAAAAATTACTTTGCAAGATATTTTCTGTTGTGGCCCTGTTTTTCTATAGTTTGTTCGTAAACCAAATAGCAAACATTGAGCTCGTTACAAGGTATCATACAATTAGTTGTCGTAAGATGGTATACAGCCAGTTCGGTTTCAGAAAATTTGCGCTGAGCTTCGCTCGGCAAAGCTCTCTCTCACCAAAATATCGGAATTTAACCAACTCCCAATCAGTGTACCTTAGGAATTTTTCCTTCCGCGAGGCAGGTGCAAAGATTGCTCACATCACTCTGGCGCCGGGCAATGAATGCAGCCCTTATCCTTTTTAAGCGAGGAGGAAGTTTCTGCATTTTAGTGAGGCTCTCTAGAATATGAGTCTACAATTTTCAGTGACGCCTTGGCAAAGATGGCTGGTGCACGATCTTCGTTTTTAACCAACCCCCACGGTCAGTTTAATGTGAGGTGCCCGGAGGAAGGGGCGCGGAAGCAAACCTTCTGTGAGGTGGTGCAAAACATTAGCTTCAGTCAGCATTCCACTTGAGGGGCATCTCAAGCACTAGGCAATCAACCCAGTCCTTACACCTATTAAGTGAGGGAGCAGAGGAAGGAACATGTTATTAATTTTCAGATGCCACGTAGCACAGACGCTACGTGTGTAATCTCTCACTAACTTAATCGTTTTTTTTAAAATTCCGTACTCACGTGACTTCTCGAGTAGGTCCACATTTAAAAATAATCTAAATGTCCTCAAAGCTATCCAAAATTGAATAATCTGATTGTGAGGAGAAAATCTTAAACCAATAAAACATTTTTGGTTTTTCAAATACGGAAATTTATTTCATTTTTACAGTTTATTTGCAACATATTTAGGGCTAAATTCAATCCGGGTTCCATGAAAGAATTTGGGCGGTTGATGAGCGAAGGTTTTTAAAGAAAATTTCGTAAAACAGTAGTAATTATTTTCAAAATAATAATCAAAACAACAACTGTATAATGTTTATATCCGAGGGAAAGGAGAGGAAAAAAAATTTAAACCCGAAAATAAAAAACATTCAAGTATTAATTCGTGCTTAATTTCTTGTTACAATAATCAAAAATTTATTTTGAAAAAAAAAAGGAAAAAAAGATACCGACAATATGGAAATCTGATTTATCGTGTAAAATAAAACAAATTATTGAGTTGGAGCCGTATCAGTACCATTGTATGGTTTCACTACCTAGACTAACAAAACGCTTAGAGAAAAACTAGATACATATGTATTTGTAAATTTTGGAGATGAAGCGTGATAATTATCATTCGGACGTTGTGACTATAACAAAGATGATGACAATAGTCTGAACAATCTAAATGATAAAAAAAAAAAAAAATGCACACACACACACAGGGTGTACATAAATGGTTATTTTTTGCTTTAAAAATTTTTTTTTTTTTTTTTTACAAATATTTTTTTTTGCTTCATTTGATGTCTTATAAAATACAGAAAAGCATTTTATTAGATTTATTTCATTTTTACATAAGCTGTAAAAAAATTCCTTTTTTGAGACATCGGTGTATTGTACCTTTTTGAATATTGACACAAATACTAAATTTTATAGTTTTCGGTAACATTCGAACTAATGATTGTATGTATATATATATATATATATATATATATACATACATAGCGTTTTGTCTACGAGCTACGTCTATCTTTGTTTGGTTTCTTTGTGTAATGGCGTATCAATCTTTGTGGGTTATCAAATACCAAAGGTATCCTTGTAGGAGATCTGGAGCGGTTCTATTTAACCCATAGATAGTGGGGACAAAGGTTTTCATAGCTTTCTCATGGGGGATTATTCTGAAAGTGAAGCTCGATTGGAGTTCGTACTCAATGATTATGGTGTCGCAGTCCAGCTCGTTAGCCACTACGCACCTTTTATGTATATACTTTTCATAATTTTACATCTATCTATGCCCTTTTATGAACATATATCTTTCACACACACACTATATTTTTTGTTGTTGTCAAACACTTATATTTTGTGTGTGTGTGTGTGTGTGAGCACGAGTATATGTAAAGGTTGGAAGTATCAGGCGCCTAGTAAGAATCGAACTTTCTAATTATGGTCTGCTGACTATTACGCCACGTAAGGTGTTCATATATATGTAAGTGTTTAATAGTCTTTTTATGCGTGTATTTTGGGTGAAGAAAAAGATTTTGTCATCTTTTTCGATATAGTGCTTATGCTTATCTTAGAAGCTTCGGGTGCAAGGCTAAAATGCAACGGACTCAGTCAGTGGTGGAACATTGGAGGGAGGGATAATTCTTTTAAAAGTGTTCCCCACCAACTGGTAATAAAGGAGTGAAAATAGTCTACCTACTACATTTCTACTGACATACAAATATATCTCATTAAATGTTGGAGTTAGGTAAAAAAAAAAAAAAAAAAAAAAAAAAAAAGCCTTTCCCCAAATCTTACAGAAATCCTGATATTTATTCGGCTCAGCACGGAGCCCAAAATGTGACACAGGCTTGGTTTCATATGGATTTTCCTGCACGAAGAAGACCCCAACCCCCGAGGCTGTTTTAAAAATTTCCTATTCCCGTTGACATTCCCCTTGAGGAGTGCTTCAGGCTCCGGGCAATAAAGACCTTTTTTTTTTTTTTTTTTTTTTTAGGCGACGGGGCAGGTTCAGTCTGCGGGAAAACTTCTTTGAACAAAGCTAATTATTTTATCCAGCCCCGGAAAAACAAAACCCCTATTGCATGCTTTGGTACTTTTTTTTCTTTCATTTTAACCACCTATGTATGAATATGTACGAGGATCGTGAAAAAAGTTCTAAGCCACACGTAGATTTTAGATTTGTCGTACACTTCTCACCTACACAAAAATTAAGACAGAAATCTAGATTATTTTTTCTAGTTTCATTAGTGTGAAAAATGTTCAGCGATAATTCTTATTTCTGGATGAGGCTTAGAACTTTATGAACGAACCACCTTTGAATGTATGTATGTATCGTTCTCTCCGAAAGAGTTTTCTGTGGAAGTACATTTTTCTATATACTGTCCTTGCGTACAATATATATCAGAGAATTGTTTGCTTTATCAACAATTTCGATATAACTGAAGCACTAAGTTAATACTAAAATCCACTCATAAATATATAACTTGTGAAAATTAGCTGACCAGCTGTTTATTTATCTATTGATTATTTTAAAGTCTGTTTTCATTAACCTCTCAATCGGTGTGAGTATGCTTGTATGCGTGTGCGCATTAGCCTCTATTTCTGTATGTATACTTATTTAGGTGCCGGAAGATAAAGAGACTCACACCCACATACATACATACTTCTTTGTCTGCTCTTTCAACATTTTCAGCTTCACGGACGAGTAAGGAAAAAATTTAACCAATGAAAAACGTTTGATTCCATTTCCCAGGAGAGCATGGCTGGCATGTGCTCTGGTGTCGCTTTAGTGGCTTATTTCTCATAATCGTACACACGCACATACTTGACAATTTTCTCCAGGCAAAACGTCACTGACTGACTGACTACCAGTCAGTCCAACGCGGAAGAAGGCGCTGAATAGCAAAAGTAATCGCAGTTGGTGGATAGTAAGCAAAGAAAAGGATAAACGAATGCCATAGAATGACTTACTCACATTGTACGAATATCAAAATATTTAAAAAACAAATAGAATCAGGAATTTTTTTTTCGATAACTATTAAGTGATACAAATATATAATTTAGCTGATGGAGTCTCCGTGGTGTAGTGGCTCACATGCCGGGCTACGACATCGCACGAAGCGAGTTCGAACTTTAGTTGCACTATTACGTTCACTTTCGGAAAAATAAAGGTATGAACCCTCCTATCCCCACCCCCAAGTTTTGGGTTAAATTTGGCATTAAATAACCCACAAAGGCTGTGTAACCAACCAATAAATATATGAACCTCCGCGCAACTATTGGTTAAATAATACCAGTATGGGGGGGCGACTTTGGCATTAAATACCACACGAAGATTGATATGCCATTAAACGAACAAAACTAATAGGTTGTAATTCGTTATCTCTGGTTATCGTCGAGGGAAATAGACACGAGTTCAATTCTTGGACACCGAAAATTCGCTCCTCTCTCTCAGCAATTGGTATATAATTAGTATGACAGATTGGGTTCTTTAAAGTCTTGGTAACTCTTCTAGAAGGTGAAAGTGAATTTAAAACATTAGAATTTATGTTGCGGTAGTGTACCTTTCTTTTGTTTTCTTCTTTTACTCAGACTCGGAGTGATAGTACTTGTTAGGGTCCTCATCATTGGGTCCCCCAAGGTTGATATGCCATTAAATAAAGAAACCAAACCAAAACCCTTTATGGGTCAACGAGATAAGTTTAAAAATTAATCGTATTCGATATTACCGTGAAACAAAAAACAACAACAACAACAAAAAAAAAAAAAAACCAACAAAAAACAAAAACAACCACACAAATAATGTAAATATGAACGTAAAATGAACGCGATTCCCAAACTTAAAAGCATAAAATACCCCTGGACAAGTCGACATGGTATTAAAAAAGTCAATCCTTTTGTTATCAGCTCACCCAAAAAGTGTGAGTGGTTCTACAGAGTTTTCATCGCTATAAACAATTCTTTTTCCAGTCTCACAATAAAATTTAATATTTCTTTCTCTACGCTAATTCGCGTTTCATTCTCCTTTTTGATTCTTTCTTCCTTTTCTTCTCTCGAAACTTGTCCTTTCCTTCCTTTTGTTTACTCGAGTTAATTGAAAGTCAGTTTAGCCGACCGATGTTCTTGCGTCTCAACTCACCAAATACGACTGATTCGACTCTTGAACCTATAAATAAATAAAATACTGATTCCGTTATATATATATATATATATACACACACACTTTCCAGTTTGAGTCTAATAATTTAGTAGGTTCTCCATATAATCAAACTTTCATATTGTTCACAGATTACATTTTATTGGCAACAGCGAAGTAAAAACGAGGGATTCTCCAGCTGGGATTCAGGCCGTACCGGAGATATGTACTTTTAGGTAGCGGTATAAATACCAGCCACTCAGTTTCTATGAGTAAACAGGATGGACACGAACCCAGTCGGCTGGGGATGTAGACTACGCCGACTGCTTCTCTGCAGAGGGGTAAGACCCTCCCAACGAGTGTCAAAGATATGACACTAAACAATCTCATGGTGAGGTTCCGGGAATGCGGAGTACCCCTTCATTGCCATCGCTCCGAGGTCCACTTTGGCCCGGAATAGTTGCACCTGATAGGGCCCTATCTATGGGTTAAATAGAACTAACTGCATTCTCATGCTAAGCTGAATTGTTTGAATTAGAACTGTTTGAATAAACTCAATAGCTTGAAATGGAACTGTTTTTGACATTGAAACTGTACTTACACTAAACTGAATTGTTTAATACAGAACTGTTTTGACATTTAACTGTGGGTAAACAAAATCTGTACTTAGCTGAATTAGAACTGTTTGAATAAACTGAATAGCTTGAAAGCGAAATGTTTTTGACAATTAAGCTGTACTCATGCTAAATTGAATTGTTTGAAATAGAACTGATTTTTTGTATAAAAATGGATTTGGCATTAAATAAACTACGAAGGTTGATATGCCATAAAACCCAAACAACCAACCAACCAGCATGGAGAGAGAGAGCGAACGAATAGAGACAGACACACACACACGTGTGCGCACACAAAGACACAAATACCCACACGGAAACAGACACACATAGACACACCAACAAACTCACGGTCAGAGACAAAGACGCACAAGCACACAGAGGCAGACAAAGACATACACTAAAAAAGATAACCAAAGAATATAAACTATTTTCGCCCAGTCAAAAACACATTTATAGAGCACTTTCAAAAAAGCATTCTTTCGAGATTGGATCTCCCTTAAACCTTAACACTTTCTCAGCTGTGAGTCTATTTCCTAATCTTGTATGACGATTGATGAATTCCTCCATACTTTATTCCATTAAGTGGTGCGTATTTACCACATGATGGAGAAGCATTTAGCAATTTGGATACCAAATCTGACTGTTGGCATATAAACTAGCAGGTTTTTACGATATAAATCACTCCGTACGGAGCAGTTTAAGTAAAAGTTTTTGAGGGATTCAGAATTACAGAGAATTGAAGGGACGAAAGAAAAAGAAAAAAAAAATGTCCTTTGTTCACGTGTTTTCCGATCAGCTTTAAAAGATACGGCACATTCAAGCATCACAGAATAAAAAGACGATAATTATTGAAAAAAAAAAAAAAATCCTAAAGACAAGACAAGAAATTTACTAATTTTATTGAGAAAATTAGTTTAGAAGTGCTTAGATTTATAGAATAAAGCAATGTCCTGTCCAATTTCGTAAAATTGGAGCTAGACCTAGTATTAGTTAAAGAGAATAAAAAATAACTGGTCGTCTAGTTTGGTTAGGTTTTATAGCATATCAACCATTGTAGGTTATTTAATGCCAAATCCCGTTTATACTTATATTTTCAATATGATTTATAAACACATTTCGTTGAAAACATTTAAAAACGAACCTGAGCTCTTTTTTGCATACAATTGAAGGGTTTCAAGTATTGCTACGTAGCTGTAACAATTTAACATCAGTCATTTGTTTGCGCACATTTAAATCGATATACATAGATGATTTGTAAGTGAATAGTTTGTTGGTAACTTTATTAATGAGTAAAAACTAATTTGTTTGCACACTGGCGTTTTACACAGTTAAATGGTTCCAAGTATTGCTACGTATCAATTCAATTAGACAGTCATTTGTTTACACACAGTTAAATGATCAAACATTGACATTTCTAATAATTTAACATAAGTCATTTGTTTGGATACAATTTAGATGTCAAACAGTTCTTTATAGATAGGATCCCATCAGGTGCTATCACTCCGGGTCAGAGTGTACTTCGGAACAATGGCAATGAAGAGGCACTTCATATTCCCTAAAGCTCTAGTACTGAAGCCTCACCATCACATTGTTTAGCGTCATATCCAGGGCGCTGGATGGGGGGTGTCTTACCCTTCTGCAGAGATGCAGTCAGTGTATTCAACAGCCCCAGCCGATTTGGGCTGATTGTCATCTGGAGGATTTTGTCATTCCAGCCGACGACTGAACGAAAATAAAACAGGGCGAAAATATAGGAATATATCTGGATCTTGCCAGGGAGTTGAAAACAAAAAAACAAAAACAAAAACTAGTGGAACAGGAAAAGACATTGATACCAATTGTATTTGGCACACTTGGAACAGTCTCCCAGGACTTGGAAAGGAGACTGAGGGAAATGTCGGTCAGAAAAAGAATAGAGACGATCCAGACCACAGCATTGTTAAAATCAGCTAGAATACTCAGAAGAATCCTGGAGATTTGTTGTCACTCGGACTCCAGTGAAAGACTACCAGTTAAACTGATGTGAAAACCTCACAAGATATGAATAATATGCATATAATCACTACCTTCCCTCACCGTCGATTTTGGGTAAAGACCCGGGGAAAGATTGTGAGAAGCCTAAAGTAAAGCTGAAAATTGAATAATATCTGCAGCAGAAATCTCACCGAGAGATTTCCTCTTGAAAGATATTCGGGACTAATCTTAAGATGGACAAGGAAAGGACGAAGAAAAATGGACCAGAAAGTTGATGACGATGTACAATGCCGTACACCCGAGAAATGTCAGGCTGTGCGTGTGCGTTTAGTTAAAAAAAAAAAAAAAAAAAAAAAAAAGCAAGAAGACTTACCAGCATTGGAGATAGCGTGGATGAATCAATATGAGGACGACATTAACAAGAGTAAGGAAAGACTAATTACAGCGGCCAGTTTCGGCAATAACATAAGGACAAACTCAACAGCAATAAAAACTAGGAAACAGAAATGGAAGAAAAACAACTGTATGGATATTTCAAGCGACAGCCTGATAAAAATCTCACACGGGAAAACCTGGACATGGAAACGAAAATTAAATACGCAACAGAACAACAAAAGTAGATTGCGTGGTGAGACGACACCATTAATCACAAAATAACTTAATATAGAAACCTAGCACAAAGGCAGTATAAGACTAAACACGACTGGGTTGGGAAGCAGATCTTTTGGGAATTGTTCAAGAAATTTGACCAGACTACCAAGTAGTATTTGAACTAACAAAAATCCATTCTGGACAATGAAACGCATAAAATTCTATGGGATTTTGATATACAAACAGATCGCTGTGGGACATGAGGATGACTGTGAAACCAGTCGTAAATAGCACGCATGGAATGGTCCCCAAAGGCTTGGAAAGGGAATTAGGGGAGTTAGATATCAGAGGAAGAATTGAGACCATTCAAAATACTTCTGCGGAAACTTGTCACTGTCTCCTGTAAAAGACCATCAATTAACCCAGGTGTGAAAACTTACAAGAAGTATAATGATAATTATAATAAAGCGAAAATCGATACAGAGAACTGAAAAAGTAGTTGAACATGAAAATAAGACCAACTGAAACTGTCCTGAAAGGGAAATAAAACAAACTATGCCCACAAAAAACAAAAAAAAAAAAATACCCCACAACAAACAGTAAAAACCAAACAAAAACAACAATTAGACTTTAAAATATTTCAACTGAAAATTTCCTAAAGTAACTTTTTTCTAAAACACTCGTTTTTCTTCTCTTGAAAAAATATAACACAAGGATCTACAGAACACTAGAGAACGTGATAGGGAAACTTAATAGAACTTTTTAGCTGGACTTGTTATTACTGACAATGGTCACTGAGGTTAACAGATTTCATTACACCATTCACACAACTCGCATAAAAATCGACATTGTTCGCAAACCCCTCGAACATAAATCAATATGGTGATGTAATTATTCCCTCTTCATGCAGAGAATCTTTAATTCACCACGCCAATCGACCCGAGCATGACTACAGCGACGCTTAACAAACTTTCTATATCGACTTTGGTGAGAACTCTTCCTAACTTTGACGAAATTCTTCACTTTTGTATTCTTCAGGTCAGCAAATACTACTGCAAATAATAACTTTCATTAAGGTTATTATTATATTGATGGTCTGTATTCGCATTTCTTTACAAGTTCCAGTGCCATGTCTGTTTAATGTCAAACACATTCGACTTCGCTTATTGTTAAATTTCTTGGAAATCGTCGACCTAGAGAGAAATACACACGCATGATAAAGACACACTCAGAAGGTATATATAACACTTGAGTAAAGTGAAAAATCTTCGCCCAAAAGATAAATATGTAGCTGTCCTAAAATAAATACACTTAATTATATTTATACAATTTTATTTCTCGTTACATACTTTCAGTGCTTTATTGTGAGGTAATATATTTTACCTAATGATATTCGACCGGCCCATTGACGTAATGAGTAGAGTGTTTACTAACGGTCCGGGAGACGGGGTTCAATCCCAGGTCGAGTCATACAAAAAAAAAAAAAAAAAAAAAAAAAAGAAAAAAGGTACTATTTACCAACCCCTCCGCTCGGGCAGGATATGACACAAGGTCAATTTTTAAGCGGAGTTTAACAGGTTTGAATTCAGAGTTTTCCTTCTCCTAGACTAGTTGCCTCAACAAGGCTGAAGAACCTAGTCTGTCCTACTATTTACCCATAGCTGGAGGGAGAATAAGGGGGTTCATACCTTTCCCAAGGGTATTTGCCCGAAAGTGAACGTAATAGCGCGACTGGAGTACGAAAAAAGGTACTTGTTGCCACCTTGTTTAGCACTCAGCATTAAAAGTGGAGCAATCCAGGGAATGGGGTAGCGCCCTCCCCTACACCTCGGTGTAGTAGCTATTGAAAAGGGAGCCTTCGGGTCACCCTCGACTAAGGTCGCTAACTTCACCTAATGATATTAGTTTTGTATGTTTCACAAGAAATAAAAAAATCCTTGCATTAGTTTTATCAAAAAATAGTTAAAATGTACTTAGTTATATCTGATACTGTGTGTGCATATATATCTATACATCAACCTAGTCAGCTGGGGCTGTAGAATACGCTGACAGCATCTCTATAGAGGGTTAAGACCCTCCTCCAATGGGTGTCCAGCATATGACACTAAATCTGATGGGGAGGCTCTTGACCTGCAGCTTTGTGGAAAGTGGAGTACCACTTCATTACTATTACTCTCAGGTCCGGGTCAAAGAGTTATCTAATCATTTTTTTAATACTTGGAACCTTTTAATTGTATAATTGAATGAATAATTTTGAATAAATTTATTTTGTGTTAAATAGCAATACTTGAAACTATTCAACTTTGCCAACAAATGAACCGACATGTTTAGAAACTTATCTACAAACTATTCTTTTATTATAATATATATATATATATATATATATATATATATATATATATATATATATGTGTGTGTGTGTGTTACAAAGAGTGTGACCCAAGAAATCATTTTCAGATTTAAGACTCACGAATTTCATTAGCCTTCAACAAACGACCCTAAAAAAGATTTCGCTTGACACCTGCTGAAAAACACAGTATTTCACTGACCATCCACCAAGTCAGGATGCGACACGGTCATTTTATGATAGAAGGATTCATATACAAATTAAGACTCAAGCGCAGTCGTCATAAAAAAAAAAAAAAAAATGGTCGACTCTTTCGGCATTCCTTATATTGAAGCGCCTCAGGCACCAGGTTATGAACGCAGTCCCACAAAGCAGGCATTGCCCGAGATGACAGCCCTCTGAGACAAAGCTATTCAGTTCAATAGCACTCACCTGGTGCGAATGTTAGGCATGACACCTGTTAAAAATGGTATGGTATGTTCCAAAACTCACCAAGTCCGAATGCGGCACAAGGCCATTTTGTTGAAGGGATGCCGCAGCAATCGAGATTAATTTGTGGTAGGAGCAAAAAAATGTTTGGCCTCATCCATATTCCCCCTAATAGGGCGCCTCAGATGTCGATCGATCAAATCGGCCCAGCAAAGCAGGATGAGCCTAGTTGGTTGGGTTTGGTTTTATGGCATATCAACCTTATTGGTTGGTTGGGTTTTATGGCATATCAACCTTAGGTTGAGCCTGGGAAGAGGGAGCGTAGTGGTTATGATGGGCTTTGTGTAGTTAGTTTTTATCAATAATGCAAAAATATTGGAAATGAATAACCAAACTACATAGTCTTAGTTGAAAATTCAAATCATGTAAGTATTTATTATAGTGAAAATGAAAATATAATAATGACAAGAGAAACATGTTAAATATTTCTTCCTAAAATGTTCAACGAAAGCTTACTTTTGTTATTTGTACGAGAGTACATCATAGCAAAAGTGGTTAAATAAGAAAGTCTGTTCAATCAAAATTTAGTTTTTGTAGAAAAGTCTGTACGCAAGTAATAAGATGATTGTCCTATTTTAGGGAACGTTGTATTTTGACAATCTACAATATAGTAATTTCGTCGCTAGAATAAAAGAGATAGGTTGACGAAGTTAACGTTATTAGCAGAATGACTTGTAATCGTATTATTGTGCCTTTGGAAATATACATATAAATGCATTCGAATTTTGTTATTGTTGGGTTATTTTAGATAGGCCAAAGGGACTGGCTTTCCACCGAGTAGTTTTGATATTCGTTTTGCTTCTGACAGTCATGGCTTGTGAGTTTAGTTTTCATCAAAGATTCCGGCTGAAATTGTGACTGAACAATCGGGTGAAGAAATTCTTGCGTATTTATAAAATTTTGGAGACAGAAAGTGGATCAACTTGGGGATTAGTATTTTAAGCGGTTATAGAAATTTTTGGACCACTCGAACGTTGGCCTGATTGTCGTTTTCTAGCCGTTCAGATCCTAAAATTTGTTTCGAATTAAATTTTATATTTATATGTAGGCTCTGTCTAAAGTAGTCCCCCACCACCCCAGGACCAAGTGTTAAAAAAAAAAAAAAAAAAAAAAAAGAAATGTACTCACCCAGCACAAGCGCCAGGCGGGACTGCCCGGAGGCAAGCGACTTGTTTTTTTTTTACCTGTTGAAAATGGTCTAACTTTCTGGTCTTCCTATTAATTGACCTAAGCCCACTCAACATCCGGGTACCGGAATGAAACTACGTATCCCATTGCTCGCTTAAATCGTGTTTTCTACATTTCAAAGGATGCGAGTTCGATCCATGCTGGCAGACAAGAAACAATCGAGTTCTTAAACCGCTGTACCGGTTGGTTGGTTGGTTTTATGGCGTATCAACCTTTGTAGGTTATTTAACGCCAAATCCATTTTTATTCAAACTATTCAGTTTAGTCCAGCAGTTCTAATTCAGCTAATTCAGTTTAGTATAAGTACAGGTTTTATTTGCACACAGTTAAATGTCAAAACAGTTCTATATTAAATAAATCAGATTAGTGTAAGTACATTTTCAATGTCAAAACAGTTCCATTTCAAATAATTCAGTTTAGCATAAGCATGCAGTTTAAATGTAAGTACGGTTTGATTGTCAAGAACATTTTTATTTCATGTTATTCAGTTTAATCAAACAATTCAGTTTAGCATAAGTATGCCGTTATTTCTATTTAACCCATAGATAGGACCCTATCAGGTGCTACAACACCGGGCCGGAGTGGACCAGGGAGCAATAGCAATGAAGGGGTGCTCTGTATTCCCCAAAGCCACAGAATTACTGGAACCTCACCATCAGATTGCTTAGTGTCATATCCAGGACGCTCATTGGGGCGGGGGTTCTTACCTCTCTGCAGAGAAGCAGTCGGTGTATTCTACAGCCCCAGCTGACTGGGCAAACTGCTGTACCGGTACGTTATTATTACCTATACAGTGAGTAAACAGGATTTGGCATTAAATATACATCAAGGAGGTGCCCGTGGTGTAATGGTTATCGAGTTCAAATCCTAGACCGGACCGATTGCATTTCACATAGCACTAATACCCTTGGGAAAGGTATGAATCCAAATATTCTCTCTCCAGCTATGGGTAAATAGTAGGGCAAACTAGGTTCTTCAGCCTTGTTGAGGCAAATCGTCTAGGAGAGGGAAAACTCTGAATTCAAACCTGTTAAACTCCGCTTAAAAATTGACCTTGTGTCATATCCTGCCCGAGTGGAGGGGTTGGTAAATACTAAATATACAACAAGGGTTGATATGCCGTGAAACCAATCTTCATGAATATGTATGGAGTCGCAAGGGGCGTAATAATTGTGAAGGAAAACAGAATCGGCAAGTTGAATTCCTATTTCGGATTTTGTAAGGTCACCAAAGACATAGAAAAGAAGTTGGGAGAACTGGAGATCTGAGGAAACTTATCGCTTAGGCTTCCGTGAATAACTTCCTGTTAAGGCTGCTAATAACAACAGCAGCATTTGTGCCTCTCCCGAACAAAAGAATGTCCCTAGGGAGAACTTAATATTAATCTTATTTACAGCGTGTTTTGTTTTTTTTAATAATAATGGAGAAGCAAGGACGAACTCAGTGATGTACTCCTATGGACCCCCGCATATAGCCAAGCAAAAGCAGGACGACCAACTCGAACATACATACAGCAGCTATGTGAGGATACGGGATGTAGCCCTGAAGACCTGCCAGAAGCGATGAATGATGGGGAGAAGTGGCGAGAGAGGGTCAGGGATATCCGTGCTCGCGGCACGACATGATGTATTGGGTAAAAACTGCGATACTGTCGTGGCACAACTAACAACGTATATCATATAAGAACGGTCATACTATCGTGGCCTACATATCTACTTTTATTCTAGCAATGGCGGAAGTTCGATAATTTCTGGTATCTTAATACCAAACTGATTGATGGATTTCCAACAAAGAGATGTTGTATGTCGTGTTAAGTCCCAACTTGTAGTTAAAATTGGCAGTGTAACGAAAGAAGAGAGCATTAATCAAAAATTAAATGACGGTTATAAGATTTATGATTCCCCCATTTGGTCATGCAGAAAGCAACCAAAGACTGCGACTGAAACTGACCAACTTACTTCAAATATCAAATGAGATAATTTTGGATTATTACTTGTTTTATGTTGTTCCGATAACAACTGCTTTATTGCCAAGAGATCTCAGATGGAATTGACAAAGTCAGATTTATAAGAATGAGCCATTTATGTAATCGAGATAGATGGAGAAACGATATATATATGTATGAGAGAGAGAGAGAGTGCGCAAGAATGGCCCATTGGTATTTAATACACTTATTCTGGTGAATTTTACCGAGCTTTGTAACGTTGCGTCGTCGTATTTCTTTTTCTCGAATGAAAAACAAAAGACGACGTTGAACAGCATTCTTGCTCCGAACATAGCGATTTGATTCAAGCTTTTTGAAAAAGCATCCAAACAGATGACGAAGAGTCTATATGGCTACTATCCTGCGGCCTTGTGGAAGTCATCTGTTTTGAAGTCTCCATCATCAACAAGGCCAAAGAACGCTCGTCAATTTCCGATCAAGTTCCTTGGGTTACCCACTGTCTTTTTTTTTTTTTGACAAAAACATTGTAGTTCAGGGTTAGGATTGGTTGACATTATGGTATATTAACCCTTGTCGGTTATTTAATGCCAATCCTGTTTATACATATTAAACATATATGATTTGTAAACGAATAGTTTGTAGCTAACATTTTAAACAAGCCAGACCTCGTTTGTACACAGTTGAATGGTTTGAAGTATTGCTATGCAATTAATGTAAAATCAGGTTGGTTGGTTGTAGGTTTGTTAGGTTTTATGGCATATCAACCTTTGTAGGTTATTTAACGCCAAATACATTATGTAAATAATCTGTTCTAATCAAAACAATTCAGTTTAGCATAAGTACACAGTTCAATGGTCAAAAACATTTCCATTTCTAACTATTCAAGCAGTTGTATATAACAATTCGGTTAAGTGTAAATACAGTTTTAATGTCGAAAAAGTTCTATTTGAAATAATTCAGTTAAGCATAAGCACTCAGTTTAAATGTAAGTACGGTTTAATTGTAAAAGTCATTTCTATTTCAAACTATTCAGTTTTACTCAAACAATTCCTTTTAGCATAAGTATGCTGTTAATTCTATTTAACCCATAGATAGGACCCTTATCAGGTGCTACCACTCCGGGCCAGAGTGGACCTGGGAGCGATGGCAATGAAGGGGTACTCCGCATTCCCCAAAGCTCCAGCACTGCTGGAACCTCACCATCAGATTGTTTAGTGTCATAATCAGGACACTCATTGGGGGGGTGTCTTACCCCTCTGCAGAGGTGCAGTCAGTGTATTCTACAGCCCCAGCTGACTGGGCAAAATGTAAAATCAGTCATGTGTTTGCACGCAGTTAAATGAAATAAGTCATCCACAGAGAGACTGTTTCATTGTATCACAACTCTTCAGTGTGATTAGACCAGCAAAATGCATCAAGCCGATATCGAAATTCGGCTGATTTTACATCATTCGAATATCTTAATAGCTATCGCCTTCTCAGTCTAGGTGAAGGAATGTTTTGTGTATATCTTTTTACATATAGGTTATCGGGTACCGGAGTGCTCAATTCATGAGAAGAGCTATTCCATTTCAGCGTATGTGACAGTTGGTAAATTCCTCTCTAATGCTTCATTTGTTAGTAGAGTGTTGGTAATTCTATTTTGAAATGAGAGTTAATTTGTTTGCTAACAGGTAAGTATTGGTATTGTTTGCTCACTGTTAAATAGTTTTACGTAATGCTATGTAACTCTAACAATTTAATTTAACAGTCATATGTTAGCATACAGTTAAATGTTTAAACCATTCTATTCGACCCATAAATAGGACCCTAACAGGTACAACTACTCCCGGTCAGAGTGGATCTGAGAGTAATGGCAATGAAGTGTTATTCTACATTCACCTAAGCTTTTGATTTGTAGCTTCAATATCAGATGGTTAGAGTCATATCATGAACACCGAATGTTTGGATCAGTATATTCTTCACCCACTGTCACCAAATAGTATTTCTTAGATGTTCTTGGCAGAGAGAGTTCGTTGCGAGCCGATGTCGGACAGTGATCAGACACGTATCAGCAACACTTTACTCTCCATGAGATTTCCGTGCATCTATTTATGTGGTTTCTATCTTCTACGCATTTTAACGTAGTCTTCCTAAAGAGTGTCATCTCAAAGTTCAAACGCCCCTCCTCTGAATACCTGCTTCTTCCAATCATTTGTGATTTATTTTCCATTTCGTAGCTTCGAGTTGAAGTGTCAGCATTCGTTGTGCCACTGAGTGACTTTCTTTTCTCTGCATATTCAATATAAAGTACAACGAATTCCATACAGTAGATTTTAGATACCGGAGAATTGTTAAGTTTTCACTATAACAATTTATCAGTAGAATATTTCTGGGTGTTAATTCAATAGTTTTACGTTTTAACTTTGCCCAGTCTTGGGGAAATTCTACAATTGCCTCTGAAATTTTGCTATGGTGCAGAAAAAAAATTTTTTATAAAAAGGAGGTGTCGTAACAGTTCCTTTACTATGGGTTTATGTTTGAAGGCATCCTATTCATAGTGTCAGAAGGAATGTAATATATCCAGGTGGTTTGAAAGGTTCTCGTTTGATTCGGTACAGAACTCTAAACCCGCGATCGTCATTTTATATTGAGTTTTTTCTTACAATTTGTTTTCTCTCTTTAATGGCAAATACCATTTCGTGGCGTATTTAATGCCAAAGAAAAGCAATAATATCATTTAACCCCTAGTTAGAGGGATAAAGAGGCTCATGTCGTCCCCAAGCGTATTGGTCTAAAAATGAGCCTAATAGAGCGATAGGAGTTTGAATTCGCTCACTTAGAGAGACGTCCAGCACTTGAGCTATGAGGCTACAGGGGTTACTTTTTTTATTATTTGGGTGACAGAAAGAAGCAGTTTTTGTTTATGGAACCGCCTCTTCTGAAACGAACAAGCCTCTATTTCGTACTCAAAGTCTTCCGTTTTCATTTTAACAAAATCATTACACAGTAGATCTTGAAAGATTTAAAACCCTTTGAAGCGTCTAAATGCTAAAATTCAGTCATGTAATTGCTTTGCTTCGAGTGGTTTCCAATTTACCATCAGAATCTCACTAAATCCAAGATTATCTCTCACAAAGTCCCTATGCCTTGTCGTGACGTCATCAATTATCTTACCACGATTTATTCTCACAAATAGACATGTGGCTTACACTTGCATACTCTGGGTTATGAGCGATTTCCACGCGTCCGTTACATTTAACCCAGCTCTTTGAGTGAAGAATTTAGAAATGACTTTGTTTTTCCAAGTCTGTAAAAATAGCTGAATCAAATCGTTACTAATTGTGGCTAGTACATTTTTTAACACATCTCTAGCCTTTAGTTTTACAAACGAAAATAAAACCTTGACCGACAAAGAATGAAAACATTTCGTAGGGAGAAATCGTTGACTGAGAAAAGAAAATTGGGTCAATGTTTCCATGAATTTTGTTACGAGGAAACCGAATCATTTGGAAAATTTCGACGCATAGCGAATATCAGATTCATTGAAGTTTTCAGAATTTAAAAAAAAAAAAAAAAAAAAAAAAAAAAATCTGTTCGGCCTGCTTTAAAAAAAAAAAAAAAAAAAAAAAAAAAAATAAGGAAGTGAATTACTGAACCTTAATTTTACTCAGGTTCTGAATTTATGCCTTAGATTTGATATAATTTTCGTAAATTACCGCAGAATTAACGGCTATTTTCATGAATGTACTGTTGACGCAACTCAATCTTATTGCCATAATAAATAAAAGAATACAATAATCATGACCCCACCCCAGAGAAAAAAAAAAGTATGTTTTGCTGTCATGTTCATCTTTCAGATCAATTCTATGTTATTTGGCGATGCCCACCTGTCTCCAATTAATATTCTGTTGTATTTCGTTTGATAGACACGATTAAGGTTAAAAAAAAAAAAAAAAAAAAAAAAAAAAAAAAAAAAAGGGTTTTAATATGTTTAATTCGTATCATATGCAATTTTTACCGAATTAATGTGTTTAAATAAGTCGTGGAAGTTAAAGATTCGAGTGACAGGGAACAGAAATAGCAGTCAGCTGAAGTTTAGTGGTGTAGGGGAGAGAAAGAAAGGTAGAAAAATTGTGTATAGAAAAAGAAAGGTAAGAAGTTTTAACTCTACAATTAACCTACAAAAAGAAGCGACAACTTTTTAGAAATAAAATCACTCCTCGCAAAAAATGAATTCCCGTAGAAATAAATCTCATAAGTTCTAAGACCGCATTGGATACGTTTCGCTATACAGAGAGTAATACCGTCAACTCTTAGATCCCAATATAAAATAGAACAGAATAAAATACAAAAGAGGTAAAAAAAAATAAATAAAATGATTGGAACAGGCAGAGACTTATTTGCCGTTGGACCGCAACATTGCAATAGATATGGGAAATAATTAATGAGCAAAATATTCTAGCTTGGCTTTCAAATTCAAAGTTCATTTTGGTCTGTTTCTGTCTACAGAAAGTCCGCACAGTTGGGAAAAAACCCTGTACCTAGCGTAGACTAGGTCCTTTTCTTTGTAGAAAAGTCTCGACAATTCTGCACGTTAGTCCTCGATGGAATTAAAATTTAGAGTTGCATTTCTTCCATACTCCTACTCCAAAATGTCATCCGAAACTTTCTGAGTAAGCAGGTGGTACGAAACTGTCCTTTTCTTTCTGCGAAGAGAAAAGCTACACTTGGTTTCCCCACGAATTTTAACTGTTTCTTTGGGTCGGAATGATTTAAGGGACAACAAATCTAGAATTTCGACCCGGCTCGACGGTCATTACACTGCCCAGCAAACTGGCTACAAGGCGCGTTCTAGGCTGCTTCTGGACTAAGACCAAACTGCCTGCTAGAAAAGGCGAAAGTTAAGAGGCTTACTACCGCAGGCGACTTGCTTTTATATCCACAAGGGCCCAACTTTGAAATAAGCCAATGGCATTCGAGCAGTTAAAAGAGAAAGGATGAGAGACTTCACTTGCTTTTTAACTGTTCAGTCTCCATTTTCAGTACCATTGAGTGTCAAGCTATCCTGTTTTTTTTCCTTTAGTGCTGTGCCATATTTTCACTTCAGCGAACTCCCCACCTAAAATCCAGATATCAAAAGTTTCGTACAAAAACAAATTTGAAGCTGGAATATTTCAATCATTTAAAATTTTTATGTCATGGCATCTGGGAAATCTGGTTTGTGCGAAGCAAGATTTTAATATCTACGACGCCAAACTCCGAAGTTATTGAAATTTTCATTTCCCCAATGCAGACATTATGGTCAAATTTATCGGTTTTCCGTGCTATGTTCAGAAAACCTGTTTAATAGTGAATTAAAGAGAAAGTGTGTTGTGTTGAATAATACAGATTCAAGATAAATTTTTATAACATTATTCGTTTTTAGAACTGGTTTATAAGATTTAAAGAGGAGAGATAAAGGCTTCTAACCAGCCGTATTGGGTACGCAATTGGTTTGGGATCGGTTGTGTATTGGTGAGTCATGGTCGGTCGAGATTGCCGGGTAAGGCCAGCAGTTGCGTCTCGCAAGAAAGACTGACCATCTCCGCGAGCATCAGGGATCCATCACCCCGTAGGCTCCAACCCTCTTTGGATAGACTAGGTTTATCGCCTGGCGCCCAATGAACCCCCTTTTTAGAGGAATACCGCACCCCCGAGGCATTTTTTGCGGTTGGACCCGCCTAAATATCGGCCTTGTGCCATACTCACTCGTTTAGTGGGGCCTGCGGCAAATACCCGCGTCGAACCAGTCACACGGTTTAGATAAACGGATAAATGTTGCACCATTATGTGCCACAGCTTTTGATCTAATTTAGAGCCAATCTAGATCTTATCAAACTGAAAAATAAAATTAAAGAAAATTAAACAGAAGCATTGTTTATTGATAACTCAAAAATCGATTTTTAAACGACTACTTTGCTTATGTGTAAGAACTAAATATTTTTTAGTCGGTGTAACGAAACATTTAAGAAAATAAAGAGGATACATGAATTCTTTTCATGTGAATTAATTCGCGAAATTTCCCACCTAAAAATAAAGACATTTTTAATTTCTAGCTTTATTTGGAAAAAAAAAAAAATTAAAAAAAAGATTTAACGAATACATTTTTATCGCTGTAACTCAATAGGTAATTAAGAACCGAATTTAAATTTGTCCTGTTTAGAAAGTCTTTGAAAAAGGAAATTACGTTTCAAACCACCTCATTAATTTGGGTCACATTTCCTTAAAGGGATATGTAAAATTTAAGCAACAAAAAAATTCTAAAATAATAGATTATAATAAGCAAATTCTTAGATTCTTTTACCGTTAAATTTTTCAGAGGTTAAATAAAAATTTAAACCTTTCACCAGTACAGAATACTTTTATGTATAGTTTTAAATGTAAAAAAAGTTTCTTTAAATTAATATGCGAAATCTTTCAACTACAAATAAGGACACATTAAAATTCTTAACCTACTCATCTCTTCTCCTTTTCTATCTCACTCACTGGTGTTCATAAAATTTCTTTTAGTCCCATTATAAACCGGATGCTTCTAATACACAAGTCTTTTATTCGCATAAAGTATCTAGTTGAAAAACAAAGCAACTTGTTAATACCATATCGGGGCACATCAATGCATTTTCTAACGTTGCTTTTTCTTATCAAGAAATAACTAACTTTAGTTTTTTTTTCAACATTTTCATGCAAGTTGAAGTAAAATCTATAGACCCCCAACCACACTAGAGGTTAGGAAAAGGAGAGTAAGTTTGGGGTAAAAGACAACGAGAGAGAAAATACTGGAAACGTGCGTCGATAAAGCGAGAGAGGATTGAAGGGTTAAAAGGAAAAAAACAAGCGGTTTGCTTGTCAGCGTCTATCGATATCATAATCCCGGGTGTAAGGATATATGTATCATTGATCCATCTATCGGAGTTCCTCATTGTCTAGTTTAAAAAGGGTTCACAAAAAAGGAGACTGTCCTGGTAGTAATTCCTTTGGTTAGATTACAGCGGTAAAATTTGGTTTTAAGATCTCGTTTTCCTGGAGTACTCATTTTTTTTCCTTTCGTCTCAACTCTATTGAGTTCTTTTCTAATATTCCTTCATATTCGTTGTTTATTTTACTCTTGGCGATTTTTTTCACACCCGTTTCACCTGTTGGTCTTTCACAGGAGTTTGAGTGACAGCAAGTCTATGCAAGTCTCCAGGACTCTTCTGAGTATTCTTGCCGATCTTAATGCCATGGTCTGCATGGTCTCAATTCTTCCCGATTTTCAATCCCTCCAGTCTTTTTTCCAATTCCTTGGAGTGTTGTTTTACTTCCTTTTCGATTGGAAAAAATTGAAGTGAAATTAATATCTTGAATAGTACGGTTTTGAACTGTGCGAACAGTATTTTGAAGCCAACTAACAAGACTATTAAGAAAAAAGTATTACTACCAATTAAAATTTTTTGTAATAAATCATTAAATATTACGGTTTTTGAAACATTACTGCACTATTGAAGGCATTTTTATATAAAATAGACAAAGTTACTTTACTATTCGAAAATTTAGCTTTCCTGAAAGTGAAATTGAATCTTGCAATGGATCTAGAATTCCTCTTTGGCTTCTATTTGGTGGGGGGAAATTATAGTTTCAATATCCAAATAATCAAATTATTCCCGAATTTGATTTTGAAGCGAACTGATCGAATCGGAGAAACGACACCTAAAACTAAGTGTTTGCATTTTAGAGTTGCTAGATATGGAATTTCAAAGATGCAGACGGCAAAAAATATTACAACCTCAAGTTTGTGAACAGGCAATCTCTTTAGGAAATATGAGGAAGCAAAATAAAAGACTTAAGGAAAGAAATCAAAAAGCTAAAAATAAAGAAAAAGTGGGTAGGAAAAGAAAATAGAAAGAAACATGGAGGAAATAAAGAAATAGAAAAAATAAAAAGGCTAAAAAAAACAAACAAAAGAAAAAAAACAAAACAAAACGATAGAAATGTAGAAAAAAAAGATAAAGAATCAAAACGCAAAACGAAAAATCAAAGAAAACAAACCCCCCTAAAAACAAAACCCATTAGATATTGAGAAAAAGGAAAACCGACTAAAAAGGTCCGGTATAAAGAAAAAAAAAAGAGCAGAAAAAAAAAAAATTAAGCTATTAACAAAATCTTAAACTTTTCTTTAAAACCACAAAATAACTGGAACAAAGAGGTGACGGTAATGCCAATTGTAATTGATAAACTAGGAACAATCCCCAGAGGCTTGGAAAAGATTGGAAGAATTAGAAATCGGAGAAAGAATTGAGCCTATCCAGACCTCAGCATTGTTAAGATCGGCGCGAATATGCAGAAGAATTCTGGAGATCCAAGGAGACTTACTGTCACTCAGGCTCCAGCGAAAGACCACCACTAGCTCATGCTGTGAGAAAAACTCACTAAAGTAAACTTAGTAAATGAAATAAGTTTGGAAAAAGTACTCGACGCTACTACAGCTGAGCAGTTATAAAACCTAGAAAAATATTAAATCATAGACACAAGAAGTCCTTTAAGCTTTCATGTGGTGTGCACAATGAGATGGGAGAGTGAGAAAAGTTGCCAATGAATTGTAAGTATGGTGTAAAGTTCTGTATTAAGATGGAAGTATACGTGTCACACACATTACGTATTAAAACTTTTAGATTCAAAATTCTTTTCGTCGGTTTGTTTCTATCTCCCCGATGATGGAAATTATTCAACAGCTGTCTCCAGATCAATAATCAATGACGTTGATAAGAATTTATACCACCCACATAAAAATTGAGGAGAAATACCATTTAAATGCTGTCCGATTCTGAAGTATCAGTCCGTCTTCCCGCACTCCTGAAGAACTGGAGCCTCTTGATGATTTTCGACAACCAGTACTGACGTCATTCCATCTGTCGATTACGTCACTGCGACCGACCTTTACTGATGTCTCGTGAACTGTCAGACTTTTTCAAGAACATTTTCTCTTAGAAACAATGAAATCATTCACAACTTGCAACTTATTTGAATTTACGCAATAAAATGTACTTAAAAATCTAATCATTCACAGATCATTTTTTTCATTTTTTATCTAAGTTTCTTCGGCAATGAATTGCAACTACAGAATGCATCAAAAATACCTCCCATACTTTTAACTATTACCTTTGGAGTACAAGGTAACATGGGCAAGTTGTTATGGTAGCTCCATTTTGCTAATATCTTTTTTCCTGATACTATCAGTTACGACCATAGCTCAGACCAGTGCATTTCGTGTGTTCACTATGGAAGCTTTTTATTTATTTAGATTGGTAAATCCATAACTGCTTCACCGAAAGCTTTTAAAGCTCATACCATGTTACGTTGGAGTGATGCTGTTATGGATAGAAAAAAAAAACACTGCAACGAGTTTAAAATTTATGAATGTCCAAATCACAGCGGTGTTGGTGGGGAAGTGTCCATAGCGTCGTGGCTTACGTGTTGGAATGTGACAGCGAGTTCGAACTCCAGTCGCGCTATGATTTTCACTTTACGTACTAATATCTTAGGGAAAGCTATGATCTCCTACAGCTTCTGTTCTTCGACAAAAGATGGCTTTGACATTAAATAACCCACAAAGGGTGATCTGCTATTAAATCAAAGCCAACCAAATAACGGCTCCCGAGTCACGTTTTTGTTATTTAAATGACATTTAAAAGGCAAGGTTAAGACAAGCCGGTTGTGCTATTTAATCTAAGAGGGAAAATTGATTCACGCCTTTCTTTCATATCATCCGAGCGAAGTGAAAATATCCTAGCAACTTTTCCGCCTTATCGGCGAGGTAAGACTCCTCTTCCACCAACGTGTCTCATTAGAATGATATCAAACTGCATCTGATGGTGAGGCTACAATCCTAGAGCTTTGAGTAAAGTACACCTTCATTGCTAGGCCCTATCTGACCTAGAGCGGTAGTACCTGTCAGGATCTCATCTATGGGTCAAAAAATTCTTTGATCATTTACAACACTAGAAAAAATTCAAGCGTGTGCAAAAAAAAAAAAAAAAAAATCTCTGGCTCGTTTAAAAATAATGTTAAGGTCCCATTCATAAGTCAAATAGAACTGTTCAATCTTTTTACTAATGATTATTAGTTATTTGAAACCGTACAGCAGCGTTAAAATGTATTGTACGAAATAGGAATAATTGATGAATAGAATTATTCATGTTAAATCGAAATACTTGAAACCATTTAACTGTGTACAAACAGATGAGCTCTGACGACTCGTTTAAAAATAAAGTTAAATTGCCCAGTTGGCTGGGGCAGAAGAATACACTGGCTGTTTCACTACACGGGGGGGGTACGGCCCCCTTCCAATGGGGGTCCTGAATATGACACTAAACAATCTGATGGTGAGGTTCCAGTAAAGCTGGAGCTTTTGGGGGGGGGAATGCGGAGTACCCCTTCCTTACCATCGTCCCCAGATCCACTCTGGCCCGGCGTGGTAGCAACTGTTGGGTCCTATCTATGGGTTAAATAGAAGTAAACTGTACTTATGCTAAACCGAGTTGTTTGAAATAGAACAGATTTGAAAATTGTAAACAAAAACTATATTTATACTCAACTGAATTGTTAAGTACTTAATTCGGCATTAAATGACCCGAAAAGGGTTGATAAGCCGTAAAACAAAACCAACAAAATATATGATTTGGCATTAAATAACCAACGGGTTGATATGCTATGAAATACCAACCCACCCAGGTGCTTTTTGAATTCATTTTAAGTGCAGTTACCAGTTACGTCAAGTGCATCTTCGAAATCTAATATTTTCACGTATACAACTTATCTTCGTCATTCGGTTTCTTAAAATGAATATTTCTCCTCAGACAAGGACACTGGTTCTTTGTATTGAGATATCTACGGGAAAAGTTTCCTTTCTGGAACACTTGAAAGTTCTAGAGAGAAGCGATCTGAAACTTGGCTAGGTGACATATCGAAATGGAAATGTATTTAAGAGGCTTTAAGCATATCGAGTTTTGTGCTAAGGTCCAGCCTCAGTACAATAGAAACTGAAATACTCGTCAGTATTACGTTTAACATTTACTGAATGTATTGGCACGTAACGATAGCAAATCAGGGGAAAAAAAATTAAACTAAGTTTGCAGTGATAAAACAAAATTCAACTTTAGTTTTTGGTAGAAAGGGCGAAATTTCTGTGTTGAGAATGGAAAAAATGAAAACAGTAAATCATTTACTAAGCTTAGTTTAGTGCAGCTAAAAAAAAAAAAAAGGTATGAGGTACCGGGTAAGAACTCACTAACAATCTTCAAGTCGAACTTTTTAACTATTACGTCATGCGAGTCACTGTTCTAGGAATACCAGTCATGTTGTAATTAACGAAGATCTTTACTTCAATGTGGCACAGGGCCGAATGAATGGGGCACCCAATGAGACTCGAACTCTCGTGTAGGTTTGCTAGTCTAGCTTGCTAACCATTACACCAGAGGTGCCCAAATACGAGTCATGTTCGCTTAGAGTAACGTTTCCTGTTCTCTTAACAGATTTACTTATTGTGAGATTTACTTGCATAATTTTAAAAAAAAAATAATTAGACTGGTTAAGACAAGACCACGTTTCACGTCTGTTTAAAAAAAAGAAAAAAAAAAGCACATGGCTGTGTATTAGGGAGGTGAGGTTGGTCATCACTATCCTATAGTTTAAGTTAGATCCCTTTACTGACCCAAACTATATTAAAATAATCCATTTACCACATGGACACAATTATTCTGACAATCTTTCGCACTATCGTCACCAAAACAAGTCACTCGCTCTCCGAATGTCTTCCCTAATACTATATTTACATAGTTGTGGGGGTTGATGCTTAAGAATTTCGACAAAAAACATTAACAAAAATATATCAACGAAGTAAACGAATGAGTAAAATATATATACACAATTTAAGAGGATTAGAGTTAAATTGTTTTTATAAAATAAAGCCAAAAGAAAAACGTCTGACTTACCTGGGATAGGTTGTCATTCGTCTTTCCACGTACACAAAATCCTTCTTAACGAGCAATTTCGAAAAATTTCAAGAGAGTCTCTTAGACATGATTTTAATTTAGCTTTGGTACGTGTAAAAAGCCGCCAATGTTTGAGACGAGAAACACTCGCCTTCGTGGAATTCTTTCTGTTGCATCGCCCAAATTACTACTCTCAATATGCCGAGTAAGCAGAGAAACAGTGTTCCACCCTATTCAGCAACGGTACTTCATTGCTACATATAGAACTAGCTTCTCCAGACAAAGAAGCTTCCATTCTGAACGCGCACCATGTAGCACCCAAGAAACTTACTCAATGGCCGTACGACTGGGCAGTGAAAGAAGGCGTACGCAATCGACCTCTCCATATCACCGTACCGGACGCACTCTGGTAAAATTGACAGATACGCACTTAAAAGCTTCTCTCCGACCCAGGAGGCGCTTCGAATCACGTCACTTTTTAAAGTTTCTCGAATTTTTCTTTTCTAGGGCCACTATACCTGTCTTTTATTGTCGTTGGTGTTTCTGCGCATGTAGGTGGGGTTCTCGACTGTTGGTGTCTCCTTTTGGAACTTTGAGGAACCTTGAGTTAGGTTTTCCTCCCCACCCTTTTCTACTGTCAGCCAGTCTCTTTGACTTCTGGGCGAGGTTCAACACCTTTGGGGGTTGGTAAATGAGGAGTTTCAGAAAAGAGGTGGAGTGGGACCCGTTGTCCTGACTGTAGAAGCCTCCTTTCTGCTCTTTGTCGTGGAAGGTTGGGTGCATTGCGAATACGGTCGTGCTCTATCTCAGGGGCCATCTTCTTTTGGGCAAATTGTGACATTTTTTCTCAATGCCAACGAGCTGGTTTTCTTCCGGTCACAAGGACAGGCAGCTTATGCCCTTCCAAATCTAACCAGTTGGGAATGGAGACAGTTTGACTCTCGATCATAAAGTAGAACCTCCATTCCCCGTGCATATCGTCATGTGACGCAGCTAGTTACCTCATATACTGGTACCATAAGTCTTTCGTCACCGCCAAGTATTCGGTTCTAAAGATATAATCTTTAGATTCCAGGGTTTTACGAGTAAGAGCGATAGGATCATCAATGGTCTGTACCAGCACGTCCTAGAAAGCGTATGGAGGCACCAGCTATTACGGCAAGCACTTTTACTCCCTGGCTGGTAATGATTTAGTCTTGCGGTTTTGACAGTCCTTTATCCGTTTGTCAATCACAAAGACCGACATCGCACTTTTCTTTTGGTCAAGTCGAAGCTTCTCCAAATTGAATAACAGACCCTTCTTCGACACATGATGGGAGACGGCCTTTGCCCGCTGGAGCAATTCTTTAACCATGACCAGTATTTTCGGTGGACTTTTCCAAACATCAGGGAAGCTCTCACTTGTATTGTCTGATACTTTTGTGTTTTTTTTTTTTTTGCTTTATAATTCTGTTGTTATTTTTGCTTATGTTTTCTTTTCGTCCGGCTGATCTCTTTGTTGGGGGGATCATAAAGAGGGTCTTTTTGGCTGAGCCGCTACCTCGGCTGGCCATAAGAATGAGGAAAAAACTTCAAAACCATTACCTGGCTGATGGCATAATTTTTTTCTTTTGGATCAACTGAAGACAGGTATACTTGTCCGAGGTGATATGGGAAAATGTCTCGGTAATAAAAAACTTTTTTCCCCTCTTAGTAAAAAGCCATTCGGAAGCCAAAAAAAAAATAAAAAAGGGTATGTTCCGTCACAAGCAAGACATCACATTCAAGCGGTATTTGTCCTCAGTCCCACCAACCGGACGAGTATGGCAGAAGGCCTTTTTAAGGTGGGGCCGTGCGCAGTGCCGGAGCCCACACGTGCCCAGCGGCTCCAAAAATGCCTTGAGCTTCGTCGGCATTCCCCTAAAGAGAGACACGTTGGGCAATAAGCCTGGGGAGATATCACATTCAAGCGTAGTACATGTTCCATGTTGGTTACTTTTATACGTTTTTTTTTTAGTTAGGATGGCTGCATAAGAAGTCACGTGACTTAATTTGATGCCAAAATGGAAAGAAGATACCACTTTGGCATTATGTCGGGAAGTGAAAAATTGAAAACTTGGTCTCGGGGGAAGTCTCCTCCTCCCTGGGCTATACCTGCTTTGTCGGGTTGAGTTGATTGCTCAGCACCTGAGGTGCCCCAAAAGTGGAATGCCGACAGGGCTAAGCATTTTTTGTATCTGTCACGCAGGAGTCTTGATTTGTGCGTGTATTCTAGGAAAACAGTTGTAAGCCTTCTCTTCTAGGCACAATCTACAGTTCCTAAACATCATCCAAATGTGCTAACGCCACAATTTTTACCAGATGTAAGAGATATCATCATTATCATCATATCGCGCTGGTAGCACGGATATCCCTGACCCTCTCTCGCCACTCCTCCCTATCGTTCATCGCCCTAGGTAGGTCTTCAGGACAACATCCTGTGTCCTCACATAGCTGCTGAATGTACGTTCGAGCTGGTCGCCCTGCTTTTGCGCGGCCATGTGTGGGGATCCATAAGAGTACATCTCTTATGAGTTCATCTCTGCTTCTCCAGCAGTGTCCTGCATGTCTGGTTCGTCTAACTTGAATAGTTTTCGTGATAGGGGGCAGGTGGCCGTATAGTTGGTGTCTTGTGGGGTGTTGCTGCCAGGACTTGTTCAGGATTGCACGTAGCATTCTTGTGTAATTGCCATCTAGTTTCTTCTCCAGCCGTTTTGCTAGCGTCCATGTAGTGCATCCATATAGCAGTATCGATGTGACCGCTGCCTGGAAGAAACTGCGTTTCATTTTATCGGTTAGGTCTGATTTCCATATAATCGATAGCCTATTGATAGCTGTCCACGCTTTCGTTAGCCTCGTTTCGATGTCCTTTTCGGTTGATTCGACGCTGCTTCCTAGGTACGTGAATTTGTCTACTAGTTTAAGTGGGGTTCCTTCTAGAGTGGAGATGTCCCCCGTTTGGTTATAGCACATATATTCCGTTTTGTGTGCATTAACATAGAGGCCTATGCCTGCTGCTGCTCGTTCCAAACTATGCAGAAGAGTTTCGGCTTGGTCAGGTGTATTTGCCAGTATCGTTATGTCATCGGCGTAGTCAGCGTCGGTAATTGTTGTTGCGGGGTATCTTCTGCTTCTTTTCTTCGTCAGTTCGAAGCCATTCTCTTTGATTTTGTCAATCGATGTTCTAAGTACGTAGTCTAGACAAATGATAAAGAGGTACGGGGCCAGCGTGTCCCCTTGTAGTACTCCTGCTACAATGTCAAAGTATTCTGTGTCTCCATCCGGTGATCGTACTTTTACTTTAGTGTTTCTATAGAGAATCGTTATAGCCGCTACGGTTTCTTTAGGTATGCCGTACGCTAGTAGGATTTGTTCCATCTTTCCTCTGTGATAGCAAGTTTTATAAACGCCCCACGAATGGCACATGATTAAAACGGACATTTACTGTAAATGAAAAATGGATTTATTATAGGAAAACAAATAAAATCGAGTTAAACTTCAAGAATCATCAATATAATTATCAATGACAAAAAATGTTTATTAATTAGTTTGAATATTTTGCTTGGTTTCGTGAGGGAGATTTTTTTCCTCGTCTCAGTTTTATTTGATTTTTCTCTGAGGATGTTTGATTGGTCGGTGTTTGATCGCATATCAACTCTTCTGGGTTATTTAATAGCAAATCCTGTTACACACACACACACACACACATATATATATGATTATTATTAAGTTGCGCTGATCGCACGGATTTCCCTGACACACAGACACACACACACTCTCTCTCTCTATCTCTCACTCTCTCTCTCAATTCGTTCCTATCATCCATCGCTCCCGGCAGTTTTTGCAAAATACATCTGTTAGTTGGTTGATTGTTTTTTTTTACGGCGTATCAACCCTTTTCGGGTCATTTAACGGTGTATTAAGTCATTTTGATAAAAAGTTTCACACAATTCAATTTAGTATAAGCATAGATTTTTGTTTATACATTTAAATGTCCGAATAGTTCTATTTCAAACAATTCAGTTTAGCATGAGTACGCAGTTTAAACACAGTTAGATGTAAAAACAGTTAATTTCAAAACAATTCAGTTTGTTGTAATTATAGAGTTTCGTTCTATTTGACCCGTAGATCGGACCCTATCAGGTGCTTCTATTTCGGGTCAGAGTGAACCTGGGAGTGATGGCAATGAAAGAGTTCTCTACATTCCCTAATGCACATCTGTGTCTGCGCAGACCTGATATAAATAATTTCTTGGTGTTCGATCAACACTGGCACGTGCATGTGCTGCCACCTTGCTTAACAGTCAGCATTATAAGGTATGTATCAAGGGTAAAGTGGAGCAATCAAGAGAATGGAGTAGTGCACTCCCTGACACATCGGTGTAGTAGCTATTGAAAAGGAAGCCTTTGGGTCACCCTCGACTAAGGTCGCCAACTTTACCTTTTACTTATTTTTAAGCATATTAGAGCTGATTTGTTTGCACATAGTTAAATGTTTACAAGTTTTCCTATCTATTTGATATCAATCTTTTATTTGAACGCTGTTAAATGCTTTCAAGTATTGCTATTTAACATCGAAAATTCTATTTAATACTAATAATTTGTTTGTACACTTTTAAATACTTTTAAGTAATCTCAAATAGCTACACTTAGAAAATGAGTGAGTAGTTTTATTTGACCCATAGATGGAACCCAAACAGGTTCTACCAATTCGGGTGAGGATAGACCTAGAAGTAATGGTAATAAAGAGGTCCTCCAAATTCACCTTGCTCCAAAACTAGAGCCTCAATGTCAGATGCGGTTTAGAGACATATCCAGGACATTGATGAAGGCTAATTATTTCGTAACTTGTATAAATTAAAGCTATAATCCAGTAATGCTTATATCACATGTTATCATGTTATTGCTTTAATATTATTTTACTGGTTTCTTGTTTCTGTTTCTTTTTCATTTTTTTTTTCAATTTTAGTTTCTTGGAGAGATAGTCAGAGGAGCATCTTTTTAAGGTAAGATCACGCTCTTCTTCAAGTGCTTTGGTGTATTTGAATTAGAGTAAATAAATGTTTTTCTTCTTCTAACTTGATCTGAGAAAGCTTTTAATAGCTCAACTCAAACGGGATCTACTGAACGAAAATTTCTGGTCGGATACAAATGGATTTTATGAAAATGATTGAAACCTGAATAAACTATTTCTGTACAATAGTTCAGTGATCAACTGGCTTGTTTGAATGATTTTTGGACCGAAGAGACGTAAATCTCAAAGAAGAAAAAAGTAATTATGGGTTGTTGGTAGGAAGGTTTAACGTCTACTGTCATACCACCAGTATCTGTATCTAATGTGAGACAACGTAATAAGAGATAAGGCATTTTGCTATGGCCTTCCTATACTCATGTAATACTATCGTTATTTAAGAACAATTACCATTAGTTAATAATATTCGTTTAAATAGCAACACAATTGAACATCATGCGACATTTATGGCAACATGGTAAATAATTTAAGATATTTCTGAGGAAAGTAACCATGAATATGTGGATTCTGAGATATCTAAGAAACTGAAAAAAAAATGATACTGTTAAAATGATACTCACCCACCAAACTTGAAAGTTATAAACCAAACTAATAAGAGAACCTGGATATTGTTTCCAACAAAAGAAGAAAAATCACTTTTTTCACACAGCAAATGATTTGGACGTTTTTACTGCATTGATAGGAGAAGACTGAAGAATATATATATATATATATATTAGAAGCCAAAAACGTTCCAGTTTAGAAGGCGTGAGTATATATCCAGGTGTATTCAAGTAGACTATCAAAAATATTACCATAAAAAAAAGCCTGATGCAGTGAGAAAAAGAACAACAAAAAATGCATAGCTAAAAGAGAACCTTTCAAGGAACAAGGATACATGGATATTGTTTCCTTCCGGAAAATCACTTTATTCGCGCGGCAAATAACTAAGCCATTTTTCTTTGTGGATAAAAAATTGAGGAATATGCAATGATAAAAGTTGAAAGAGATCAGGAGGGAGAAAAAGAAAGGAAATCCGGCTATTGGCACCTACGAGAGGAAACAGGCGGAAGTAATTAAAAAAAAACACACAAAAAATGTAATTGTGAATTAATTACTTCTTTGTAAGAGAAATGATCAAAGAAATCATGATAGATAGAGTTAACAGAAAGTGGGAGTAAAATCTTAAGAGGAAGTGAGGGAAAAAGAGTGAAAGAAGGAGTGAAAGAGGAAAGTAGATAGATAGATAGATAGATAGAGAGTGAGAGAGAGAGAGAGAGTGTGCATGTGTGAAAAAGGCAGGGTAAGAGAAAGAAAGATATTGGAAAAAAGAAGTGAGAGAGAAAGTAAAAGTGAAAGAAGAGAGAGAGAGAGGGAAAAGAAAGAAAGAGTGAGAGGGGAAAGTTGAGAGAGCGAAAGATGAAGGATTAGTCATAGAAAGAGAGTCAAAAAGGGAAAGGAGTGAGTGAGTAAAATAGGAACTGAGTAGAATGAAAGAGAAAGATAGAGTGAAATATGAAGTAAGAGAATAAGAGAGACTATTTTTGCATTAAAAATGAAAAAAAAAAAAAACAAACAAATAAAAAACTAGCAAACAACTTTTTATGTGATGCGTTCGTACATTTTGGTTTATCGTCCCAGATAAAACCGAGAAAATAAACGCTTATCGTTTGTGGCGATAGACAGCTTTCGATAATTCCGTGAACACAATAAAAATGAACGGCAGTCTATCTTTGCCTCGGTATTTACATAGACATTTACAAATTTTACGTACTTAAGGATCGTTGCATAGGCGAAGAATTATTCAGATTCCTATTTTCAGTTTGACTATCGATAACTATGAAAGGAGATCTTAACATGCCGGCAATTCTTCAAATTAACCGAAGATTTTCCATAATGAATTTTTAATGTTGGTATTGGGAACAAACGTTGACTAGTTTTCTTCAGTCTATATAAAGAAGCTATTGACCTAAAATCTGATTTTCTCTTTTTTACTGACGATGTAACTAAGATTCGTTTGTTAAAATTGTGTGTGCGTGTGTAATGAATATCCAATCTGTAAGATAAGTTAGTTACATCCATTCGTGGACATCTGTATTAGATTTTGTTTGCAAAATAAAACATCTCATTCAATGAATTGCATGTGTAATACAACATAAACTAAAAAAACTCTATTGAAATACACTTTATATATATATATATATATATATATATATATATATATATATATATATATATATATATATATATATTTATTTTTGGTCCAGTTAAACCGGAGTTGGGAGTAATTCCATCAGGACAAGAAGTTATTCAAGCATGAATATTTAGAATTTTCCTGGGAAAGAGCTCAATGTACCAATAATACAGAGCAATAAATTCTTTAAGAAAAACAACGAAACCGGTCACATAGGATTATAAATTTATTTCAATCCTGTTACGCATTTTTGAGGTTTTCAAAAACACGAAAAAAGTAACAGGACTTCTTCAGATCATTTTGGATAAAAAAATTGAATAGACACATGGTAGTGGGAGGGGATAGTATGAGGGAGTCGAAGAGGTGGGAGGGAGTCGAAGAGGGTTTACCTCTTCATTAAGCCCACTTCCGTTTTAAATTTAACTTTCGGTTAGCAGTGTAGTAAATATTGTTTTCTTAAAAGGTTTTTTAAAAATTTATATTTAGACCTAACTTACAGGTTTTTTATTGACTAAGATTTAAACTTTAAATAAAAAATTCAAGTAAAGGTACAGTATTAGATATATTAAATTTAAAGCAAATAT
Source organism: Sepioteuthis lessoniana (assembly GCA_963585895.1). Lineage (NCBI taxonomy): Eukaryota > Metazoa > Mollusca > Cephalopoda > Myopsida > Loliginidae > Sepioteuthis > Sepioteuthis lessoniana. Next base: position 39,439,853 of record OY757929.1, on the reverse strand, counting down.
TTAATTTATTTACTATATTCTAACATTTCAAAATTATTTAGAAAGCATTAATTCGTTCCACTTTTTATGCGTAGTACGTATGTATTATATTCTTTTTCACAATTTTCTATCTAACAATTTATTTTATTTATTCTCAAAATTAGCTCTATGTTGTTATAGAAAAATTTTGTTAATTATTTATAGTTTAAATTTAGGTCTAAATATAAATTTCTAAAAAACCTTTTAAGAAAACAATATTTACTACACTGCTAACCGAAAGTTAAATTTAAAACGGAAGTGGGCTTAATGAAGAGGTAAATCCTCACCCCTCTTCGACTCCCTCCCACCTCTTCGACTCCCTCATACTATCCCCTCCCACTACCATGTGTCAATTCAATTTTTTTTAATCCAAAATGATCTGAAGAAGTCCTGTTACTTTTTTCGTGTTTTTGAAAACCTCAAAAATGCGTAACAGGATTGAAATAAATCTATAATCCTATGTGACCGGTTTCGTTGTTTTTCTTTAAAAAAAAGTATATATATATATATATATATATATATATATATGTATTAGTTGTGTAAATGTAGTGCATCCATATAGCAGTATCGACATGACCGCTGCTTGGAAGAAACTGCGCTTCATTTTATCGGTCAGGTCTGACTTCCAAATGACCGACAGGTTATCGATAGCTGTCCATGATGAGATACTACTTCCTAAGTAGGTGAACTTGTCAACTAGTTTCAGAGAGTTACCGTCTAGTGTGGAGATGTCGCCTGTTTGATTTAAGCACATATATTCCGTCTTGTTTGCATTGACATGGAGGCCGATGCCTGCAGCGGGTCGTTCCAGACTATGTAGCAGGGTTTCGGCTTGGGCGGGTGCATTTGCCAGAAGCGCTACATCATCGGCGTAGTCGGCGTCGGTAATTGTTTTTGCGGAGTACCTTCTGCTTCTTTCTTTTGTTAACTTGAAACCGTTTTCTTTGATCTTATCGATGGATGATCTAAGCACGTAGTCTAGACAGATGATAAATAGGTATGGGGCTAACATGTCTCCTTGCAGTGCACCTACTACAATGTCGAAGTAGTCTATGTCTCCATCCGGAGAACGGACTTTTACTTTAGGGTTTCTATCGAGCATCATTATGGCTGTGACGGTTTCTTTTGGTAGGCTCTAGGCGAATAGAATTTCTTCCATCTTTCCTCTGTGAATGGAGATAAAGGCCTTTGTAAAGTCGACAAATAATCACATTTAATCCTATGAAAATAATGACAGTTTTTCATTTGCTAAGTTGTATTTAAAGTTTATTGTTGCATTAGTATTATGGGTGTTGATTTCGAATGGATGTAATGAGAATAAAACCATTTCTTTCGACAGATGATTATTTGGTAAATATTGTTTTCGCCAGAGTCAAGTTGATATAACAAGTTAACACCTTTATATATACAGGAAAGACAGGTTCTGCCAGAATGATCTCCTAGATTCAATATGGCTGCTGTATAGGTGCTAGCAATAGTGAACAGGGACGAGATACATCTTTGAGCAGCAGTCGTGTTATTTTAGTTGCCACCATGGTGTGTAATCGTAAACTTTGTGCGTTTGTGATTGATACATATTCTTTTAAAGAGTCTATCATCTAATCATGTTGTGAAATCCCGTGATTGGGTCATGCATCACATCTATCCCCAAGTGATCACTTCGGAAGTTTTTTTTTTTCAACAACTGTAACCCAACGGAAAGACAAATTTTCACTTCTACGTTTAAAGAAATCTGGGGTTTTATTCATGCGGTCGGTCGTTCAATGCGTTGTCGAAAGAGAACAATCCTCTTTTCCTTTGTATTCTGTTCCAGCAGTTTCGTATCGGTGGCGTAATGGTTAACATTTTCAAAGTGAGGTGTAGTGGTTTACGAGCCGGAATGTGACATCGTAATAAGCGAGTTTGAACTCCACTTGCACTATAACATTCACTTTCGGATTAAGACCCTTGGGAAAGGTTCGAACCCTCTTATCCCAACCAGCTATGGATTCAATTGTAGCACCATAAGGATGGCTTTGGCATTAAATAATCCCCTGAGGTTCATATGCAATTAAACAAAGGAGTCAAATCAAACGATAGTGTTGGCAGAGGAGATTCCGTGGCCAAGTGGAGGGATGACATACTGAATTGTGACATCGTAGCAACCAATTTTGAATTCCAGTCATAATATTACGTTCGATTTCGGACTAATAGCCTTGGGAAAGGTATAAATCTCCTTATCCCTCCCGCAAAAGGTTAAATAGTAGAACTATCCTTCTATAAGAATGCCTGTGGCATTGAATAAACCACGATGATTGATATGCCATTAAACGAATAAGCCAAACCAAACCAATTGGTGTCGAGATAATGCAACGCCTGCAATCCCCACTAAAACCAAAACCAAAATAAAATGAAAAGCAACAGAATTATAATGTTATGGTTTCAAGGTAAGAAAATCCTCACCTTTTAAAGATTTAATGAAATTTGAATGAGATAGATAGATTGCTAGCTTACGATAAACTAGAGATAGATATCAACGTACATGCATAGTAACAGAGTGAGAAAGAAAGAAAGAAAGAACGAAAGAAAGAAAGAAGATATTTCTAATGATTATATATATATATATATATCATCATCATCATCATGTCATGCCACCAGCACGGATATCCCAGACCCTCTCTCGCCACTTTTCCCAAACGTTCATCGCCTCTGGCAGGTCTTCAGGGCTACATCCCGTATCCTCACATAGCTACTGTATGTATATTCTAGCTGGTCGTCCTGATTTTTCTCGGCCATATGTGGGGGTCCATAGGAGTACATCACTTATGAGCTCGTCTCTATATAAACACAAGCATAGAAAGAGTCTTTCACAATGTTTCTTATTATTGTTTTTTTTCGTATTTTGTCATATTTTCATTCGTTTCATGAAAAAAAAATTACTCGGCAGGTGTTTTCTGGCTTGAAGATTCATTGAGCACTTCACTATTTAACGAGCAGTAATTAGGTCGAATATTTATTATGCATGAAGTTCATGCATCCTCTCCTTCTACCGTTCTCTCTTTCATGGACAATAACACTTTTAGTGCCCAATAATTCTGACCTAGGTTGGTCTTAGTAAATGACTATCTCACTCCCTCCTCGTACACTCACCTTCATATAGACTTACATATTAGTAAATATACGTAAGTACACATATATAAAAGTTCAAAAATGTATGTACTTATGGTTACAAACGAACATTATAATTCAGACAATATCTGATCTACTAATACACACACACACGCACACACACACACACACACATACACACACACACACATACTCACTCACACACACACACACACACACACACACACACACACACACGAGAGTCATTCAATAAATGAGCAGAATTTTTTAAAAAAGAAAGCAAAAAAAAAAAAAAAATTTTCCGATTTTTTTCTCCATAAATGTAACCTATCCATTGTTTGGAATTGGTTTAAAGCAAAAATTATTTCAATATCGTAAAAAATATTTGTTTCGAAGATATTCAAGATGTCAGCTAATTGAACAGAGCGCTTTAGACTTGAACAGAGCGCTTTAGACTTGAACAGAGGTCTGTCATCAAATTTTTGGTGACTGAGATCTGCAGACTATGTGAAATTTACAGAATAATGTCTGATGTGTACGAAAAAAGATATTAGTAAAAATGATTTCAAATGAGCTAAACATGGGTTTGCCACAACGAACCTGAGTCGAAAAGAACGTCCATAGAGTGGAAACACACTGACTCTCCAGTAAAGAAAACGTTCCTGGCACAGTAATCAGTAAAGAAAATCATGCCGACTGTCTTCCGAGACTGAAAAGTACCCTACGTTATTGATTTCCTTGAAGAAGATGCAACTGTAAACAGTTCTTCCTACTGCCAACTTATTTATTTAATGACCCTTATATATATATATATATATATATATAGATTGTGTCAAAATAGATGCAACCCTCATTAATATGATACTGTTTTATGACTGAAAGAAGCGCAATGGTGGTCATTTGGAATACACCCTGTAAAAATTGCATCCTTTGAGCTAGAGACATTAAAACAATGTTTTGTTTTTAAATGTTATATCAACTGCGAGGACATGCAATCTTTTTTTTAGTTTCTAATCTCCGTAATAAATCAATTTCATATTAATGGGTTGCACCTCTTTTGGGACAGTTTTGAATGATTTTGTCTCCAAATAATTACTGAGGCAAAATATTTTTCCTCTCTTGTCCAAGGCATTGTGATCAAGTATTAATAGTCGTTATAGTATACTATTTTCAATTCGGAAACAAAAAAGAATACATAATTATTTGTAGATTTATTAGCGGTGACATTGGTCCCATGTATATTGAGACACTCTATAAAGTCGAATGTAGACAAATTATTAAAATAACTTTTTAAATAAACTTTAAAAAAACGTTTAAGATCGCTGTTGTTACAAATTCTTCTATATAAGAGTCAACTCCACGGTATGAATTGATCTTCAGATATTACAGGCATGCATATGAAGTGTTTCAATATCTGTTGGATGTTCTATTTTTTATTGAATGAAATAATAAATTGTATATATCTTAATAATATAGTCATCTAGTTTGTAAAGAGTCTTCAATATCGGTGATAGAGCATATGTTGGTTTAGGTTCGTTGGTTGATGGGTTGGTTGTTTGGATTTATGGCATATCAATCTTTGTAGGTTATTTAATGCCAAATCAACTTTTATACAAATAGTCAGTTCTATTTCAAACAATTCAGTTTAGCATGAGTACACAGTTTAATTGTCAAAAACATTTCTATTTCAAGCTATTCAGTTTAGTCAAACAGTTCTAATTCAAACAATTCAGTCTACTCTATGTTTAGACTTTTTTTTATACAGTTAAATGTCAAAACTGTTCTATATTAAATAATTCAGTTTAGCGTAAGTACAGTTTCAATGTCAAAAACAGTTCCATTTCAAACAATTCAGTTTAGCATAAGCACGAAGATTAAATGTAAGTATACAGTTTAATTGTCAAAAACATTTATATTTCAAGCAATTCAGTTTTTGTCAAACAGTTCTAATTCAAACAATTCAGTTTAGAATTAGTATGCAGATTAGTTCTATTTAACCCATGGTTAGGGCCTTATCAGGTGCTACCACTCCGGGCCAGAGTGAACCTGGGAGCGACGGCAGTGAAGGGGTACTCCGCATTCTCCAAAGCTCCTGCATCACTGGGACCTCACCATGAGATTGTTCAGTGTCATCCAGGACACTCGTTGGGGGGTCTTACTCCTCGGCAGAGGTGCAGTCGGTCTATTCTAAAATCCCAGCTGACTGGGCAATACACCAAGTTAAATGTAAAAGCAGTTTTATTTCAGATAATTCAGTTTAGCATAAGTATGTAGTTTAGATGTCAAAACAGTTCTATCTCGAGCTATTCAATTTAAATGCAAAAACAGTAACTTCTCGAAACCACAGTTTAATTCTAATTGATCCATGGATAAGACCCTTATCAGGTCCTACCACTCTTGGCTAGAGTGAACTTGGGAGCAATAGCAATGAAGGGGTACTTCGCATTCCCCAAAGCTCCAGCATCACTGGAACCTCACCGTCAGATTCTTTTGTGTCATATCTAGGACATTCGTTGGAGGTGGTCTTATCTCTCTGCAGAAAAGCAGTCGGTGTATTCTACAGCCCCAGTCAACAGGACACATCAAGGTTCGGATAGCATAGACACAGAATTAATGAGTCTATTAATCTGTACAGGGTGGAACGATAAAATTGTCGTCCTAAAGAAAACAACACTACAGCTTTATTTTAAAACTTTTATAGAAAAAATCAATTCAGGTAACTTGATTATGTAGTAGAGCTAACATCTGTTCAATGTATCCGCCTTCAGTCTCAATCACCGCCTCGATACGGATCCGGAACTGGGAGCATGCCTTTTCCACAAGCGCCGACGGGAGCTCGGCGAATACTCGGCGGATGGCGGTGATCAGGCTTACTTTGGTGTTATGGGAAGTCATGTTGGTGATGTTCTCGACGTATGACCAAACGAAGTAGTCCAGCGGGTTCAGGTCGGGGGAGGAGGGAGGCCAGTGAGAGAAGGGTACAAAGTGGTAGCACCCCTTCTGAAGCCAAGCCTGGGTCTCTTTGGACTTGTGGGCCGGCGCCGAGTCCTGCTGCCACACCCAGGGTCTGCCACCGGCCACCTGATTGCGCCAGGGGATCACCACACTCTTCAGTACATCCAGTTACACTTTGGTGTTGAGTTTCAAGCCGACTTCGAAGATGGGAGGTAGCATGATGTGGCCCTCACCTGAAACCAGACCAAAGACCATAACCGTAGCCGGTAACTTTGTTTTCATCACCCTGGGCACGTCCCTGTTATTCGTGGCAATCTAGCGATGGTTTTGGCTGTCATAACTTGGATCGCTAGAGAGCATGAGTTGTACAGCGGCGCATCTCCGATCTCGCTCGTTGAACATTGTGTCACTTTCAGACATGATAGCAGGCTCCTATCGCTCTTGGGATTTGTACATAACTGGCCGACTAGTAGATGGTCAGCAACAAAAAAAGAAAACCGGTTTTCATTAAACGGAAATGGAATAATGTCGTCTTTTCTATGGCGACAATTTTATCGTTCCACCCTGTATATGAGGGTCGTTAAAAGTTATGTACCTCATCCAGATTTTATATTTGTAGTACATTTATCACCTTTGTTGGGACTCTGTACAAAAATGATGACAAAAATCAGAATGAGCTTTTCCTATTTTATCACATATGATAATTTGTCGCCACAACAAAAATGTTCAGTTATGGCTTTTCTTTCTGGGTGAAGGTTAGAACTTTTTGAACGACATTCTATCACAAATATTGAGCACTTAGCTTTTTTTTTTTTTTTTTTTTTTTATAAATATAGCAACATATATATATATATATATATATATATATTAGACATAATATTTTTGCCCAGTCAGCTGGGGCTGTAGAATACACTGACTGCACCTCTGCAGAGGGGTGAGACCCCCCCTAACGAGTGTCCTGGATATGACACTAAACAATATGATGGTGAGGTTCCAGCAGTGCTGGAGCTTTGGGGTATGCGGAATACCCCTTCATTGCCATCGCTCCCAGGTCCGCTTTGGCCCGGAGTGGTAGCACCTGATAGGGCCCTATCTATGGGTTAAATAGAAATAGCAACATACTTATGCTAAAATGAATTGAGTAAACTGAATAGCTTGAAATAGAAACGTTTTTGACAATTAAACCGTACTTACACTTAAACTGCATGCTTATGCTTAACTGAATTATTTCAAATAGAACTGTTTTTTCGACATTAAAACTGTATTTACACTTAACCGAATTATTATATATAACTGCTTAAATAGTTTGAAATAGAAATGTTTTTGACAATTAAACTGTGTACTTTTGCTAAACTGAACTGTTTTCAATAGAACAGATTATTTACATAAAAATGGATTTGGCGTTAAATAACCTATATAGGTTGATATGCCATAAAACCAAACCAAACCAAACCATAATATTTGCCTGTTATATTCCTTGAAGTAACAGGTTTTGATGCGCATGGAAATTTTCGATGACAGAAGACGTCGATTTGTTAGAGAAGGTAGTAAAACACGAGTAAAAGATCAGATTTATTTAATTCAAACATCAAAATATTCAACAAAGAAATCCAAATGAAAAAGACAAAAATATTGCTGTTATTTTACTGACTCCAAGCTAGTTTGGTACAACTTAGATATCAACATGCCTACGCACAGAGAAACACACTTTCTTCTTGCCCAGTCGGCTGGGGTGGTAGTAATACACCGACTGCATCCCTGCGGAGGAGTAAGACTCCCCTCCAACGCGTGTCCTAGTCATGATACTAAACAATCTGATGGTGAGGTACCAGTAATTGCTATCACACCCAGGTCCACTCTGGCCTGGAATGGTAGCAACTGATTGGGCCCTATCTACGTGTCAAAAAGAACTAAACTGCGTACTTATGCTGAACTGAACTGCTTGAAATAGAACTGTTTTGACATGTAAACTGCGTACTCATGCGTAACTGAATTGTTGAAATAGAACTGTTTGACTTAAACTGAATAGCTTGAAATAGAAATGTTTTTGACAATTAAACTGTGTACTCATGCTAGACTGAATTGTTTGAAATAGAACTGATTATTTGTATAAAAGCGGATTTGACATTAAATAACCAACAAACTTTGATATGCCATTAACCCAGCCAACCGACCAACACTTTCTTCTTTGTTTCAAGAAGCACTAAACTAGTTATCAATGACATTTTTACTGGAACTGAACAAGTTTGTTATAACTTTTGTAGAGTGGCGTAATAATTGTCGCCATCCTATTTACCAACCCCTCCTCTCGGGCAGGATATGACACAAGGTCAATTTTTAAGCGGAGTTTGACGGGTTTGAAGTCAGAGTTTTCCTTCTCCTAGACTAGTTGCCTCACCAAGGCTGAAGAACCTAGTCTGTCCTACTATTTACCCATAGCTGGAGGGAGAATAATTGGATTCATACCTTTCCCAAGGGTATTAGTGCTATCTGAAATGCAATCAGTCTCGTCCAGGATTTGAACTCGAGTCGCCGTGTCCATTTCCTACGACGATAACAATTACACCACGGGTACCTCCACTGATTGTCGTCATAAGAAATGGATTCGAACAGCCGTGTTCAAATCCTGAACATAGTTGTCAGCATTCCACTTCACGCTAATGCATTTGAGAAAGGAATAAATCCTTCACTTCTCCCCGATTGAAATTATTTACAGAGTCGCTAACTAGGTGCCCAGTGATTGGATGAAAAACAAAAAAAAAAAAAATTTTTTTTTAAATTTAAAAAAAAAAAATTTTTTTTTAAATTTTAAAAAAAAATTTTCTCCAAACCCCTATGAGGGCGTTTCCTACGAACGCCCTTCCTCTTTTGCTTGTGTGATTCCTCAGAATCAAGACGTGCCCGCCGTTCTCTCAGTCTTCTGGACGCCAATACACGCTTGTGAGGATTTTTCCAGCAACTGAAGCACAAGAAACAAGGCTCTATTTTCTTCAACCCAACCAAAGGACACAGGAAATACAAACTGTTAAAAGGACGCCTTTTACGGATAAGTTTCCCACAAACCAACTGTTTGCCAGGACAATATTTTCTTTCCTCTCTATGTGAATATATGTTTTTTTAATTCGTGTTGCGTTTCTTTCTTCCTGCCGACGTCGCAATATTGTTACCATATAAAGTTGGGAAAATCCCGATACCCCTCAACTTCTCTCACCTTAATAGAGTACATGTTAGGTCAGATTTGGATCTTTAGCTTTGGCCAGGCAAGCGTTCTAGGATGGTGCTTTGCAGTAGTATACAATTCTTCTGTTATCAGCTGATCAAAAAGTGCAGCTTGTTCAACACAAGCCTTTATCACTGATAAACAAGCCACCTGTCTAGCAACACCCCACTTTAACGGAACACTTGTCTTTTTAGTCATTTTTGTTTATACTGTGTAATGTGAATGTAAGCGAATTTAATGTGGACTGATAAGAGAGAGAGAGAGAGAGAGAGGAAGAGATAGAGAGAGAGAGAAAGAGAGGAGGAGATAGAGAATGATAGACAGAGACACATGACTAGCATTAAAATATGTGGAACTTATTTATTTATTTGTTTATTTTACTAATGAATAACAAGTGGTTATCTTAATTTAACTGACTTTTATTTCTCCACACGACCGTTTGTTATATTTCCGTATTCCTTAGAATCGTCGCGGGACCCGGTTAAATAACATGGACCGGAAATGTGAAACAGGAAACTGGGACGGAAGCGTGACTGTGCATTGCCATTTTTTTTTTTTTTTTACTTAAACTCTTATACACTTGTGCTAGTGCGAGCGTTTGATAAAACCCGTGTGCGTGTGCTTGCAAGTTCTTGCGCGTGCGCCTTAAGCCAACCCTTTTCATACACACATACTGTCAGTGAAAGAACAGATGAAGCAACCGCATCAGAATTTGTACGCATGCGCACACTGGTTCGCTCGTTCATTTATATTATTCCAATTGCACCCAAGCAAGAAAACTCAATCACCATGCTTAAAAGATATGCCTCGGAATGGGTTCATACGTGCAGTGTTAACTGAACGGTAATCACGGGCTGAAATCAATGAGTTCGATCCTCACAGAGTGCCCTACTAGTTTAGCTCTACACAAGACTTGGTTGTAAATATCTAAAAAGTGATTACCACAAACTTCTATCACGAACATTGACTAATGGTAAGTCAGGCTGAAGACACGCGTTTCTGATAACTTACCGAAGTTAAGCAGCAGTGAGCCTGAACAGTTCTGAGATAAGTAACCTCTTCGGAACATCAGGTACCGTAAGCAATGGGCTGTGTGGTAGACTAAGCAAAGCTAGTCAAACATAGACTGGAGTTGAGGGTAGGATGAAAGCGTTGGCGAATGTGTTTGAAGGAATTAGTCATAACGAACATCGAAATGGTCTGTCTACATGGAGCGAAAAAGGTGAGGTCTTATTTACGTAGACGCGGCCTCTTGTCAAAATTGCCTGATTCATCAGTCATGAGTTAGTTCCGCTTGACTGAGTCCGCCAAGTTCACTCTGTCTAAGAAATGAACCTGGTCACCTCCCATCTACCGTCAGCTCATATCGTTACAAACCCTCGTAAGTTTGTTTCATGTAAAACTCCGTTTTTTTAAAAAGAAACTATATTGTTTCAAGTGCCAAATGTTTATCTTCTGTAAAATGTTACAGCTTCCTGTCACTCTTCTTAATACAAATAATCTACACGCAGTTATATGTTGGTGTGGATCGGTTTTATAGCATATAAAACATTGTAGGTTATTTAATGTTGAATCCTATTTATACATATATTAAATATATATGATTTGTAAACACATTTTTTAGATAAAATTTTTAAACGAGCCTGAGCTCATTTTTTTTTTTTTTTTGCTCAAGTATAGTAATTCAATTTAACAAGAATGATTCTCTTTACTATTAATCATTTGTTTGTAGAAGAACAGTCAAATGATATCAAGTATTGTAATTTTGCAGTCATTTGTTTGCACACATCTAAAAAATTTTACATATAATTTGTAAGCGGATGGTTTGCTGGTAATTTTATTTATTTAATATCAATTATTTGTTTGCACGCAGTGAAGTGGTTACAAGAATTGCTATTAGCCTAATGAGTTGAGTGTTCGCCACTGGTCTGCGAAACCGGGGTTCAATCCCAGGTCAAGTCATACCAAAGACTAAAAAATGGTACTTGATGCTACCTTGTTTAACACTCAGCTTTATAAGGTAAGGATCAAGGGTAAAGTAGAGCAATCCAGTCAAACGAGTAACGCCCCCCGCTACACCTCTGTGTAGTAGCTATGAAAAAGAGAGCCTTTGGGTTACTCTCGACTAAGGTCGCTAGCTTTACTTTTTTAATTCTATTCAACACTATTCATTCATTTGTACCCAGTCAGACGGTTGTAAGTATTGCTATGTAATACTAACAATTCAATTTTGCATATAGTAAAACGGTTTCAAGTATTCCACTTTAATAGTTGTATTTACACACAGTTAAATGGTTCCTAGTATTGCTATGTAACACTAACTAATCAATTAAAAACAAGTCATATGTGTACATACTGTTCAATGATCAAACAGATCTATTTCTAACAATTCAATTTAAACTAAGTCATTTGTTTTCACAGTTTAACTGTCAAACAGTTCTGTTTGACCCTAGCAGGTACTTCCACTCCGGGTCAGAGTGGATCTGAGAGTAATTACATTCCAGAAAACTCCAGCAGGACATTTGTTTAGGGAGCCTTAATCCTCTGCAGAGATGTTGTCGGTGTATTCAACAGCCCCTCGCAGTTATAGTTTCAAGTATTCTTGTCTTATATAAACAGTTTTCAAACAGCTTCATTTGACCCACTGGGTCAAAGTATCCATGGAAGTAATGGCAATGAATGTGTCACTCCAAACTCCCCAGAACTTCAAAACAAGAGACTCATCAGTTTAAAATCCTACCCAGAACTCTCCTTTTTTGAGGGGGTCCTACTCATTTGCAATAGATAGAGTCGGAGTATTCTAAACCCTGCCGACAGGGGGAACGTGTGAGTGATTAATCAATTTCGAAAAAAAATGTACTTTCCACCCTTAAGATTATTTAATCCCATCATGTGTTCCAACAAAATTTTATAAAGGTCCATCCAGCTATCTTTGACGGTGTATGCGAAATTCCTAGGCAAGACTCCTTCTCACTCTCTTCGGAATACAGTAGAAATAATCAGCTGAAAGCCATACTGCTGCAATACGCAACTAATCGTTGAGAATATAATATTCGAGACTTTAAAAGAAAATAATGTATAGTCTGACAAAAATGATAATTTACATTTGATTAACTATTACAAATTAAATTTATAGATAGTTCTTCAAGTTTGCAATGTAAATCATTTTATATCATAATTGTTGAATAAGTACTAACACCCAAGACTATATATATATATATATATATAAAGATGGTTGTTGTAGGTCCAAAGAAGGAATAAGGATATATTTTAAAATAAGAAAGTCCACGAAGAGATTTGTATTTTTTGCATTTATTCATTTGTTCTTATATACGTGTTATATATATGTATGTTTCCAGCTTGTTGCTTTCGTCAGAGAAATTATAATATATATATATATATATATATATATATATATATATATATATATACTTTTTGAATGTGACTGAGATAAAAAAAGATATTTCTCTTCAAAATTCTGTAAAATTTTACACCGAAAATACATTTTCATTTGGTTTGGTTTCTTTGTTCAATGTCATATCAAACTTCGTGGGTTATTTAATTCAAAAGCCATCCTTCTTGAAGAACAGTAGTAGTACAATTAAACCTATATCTAGAGGGACAGGGAGTTCATACCTTACCCAAGGGAATTAGTCCGAAAGTGAACGTAATAGTGCGACTGGAATTCGAACTCGCTTACAACGATATCATAGTTTAGCACGTTAGCCATTATACCATAGAATTTGGGAAAATCATTTCACAAAGCAACTCCTCCAGCTGATATCACTCGATACGACACCACAAATAGTTCTTGATCGTATTTTAATTCTGTTCGTTATTCTTAATCTGTTACATCAGCCTCAGTAGCATTGTAAAAATGATTCCAGTTATAGTAAAGATGGTGACCTTTGTCGAGGGTGACCCGGAGGCTCCCTTTTCGATAGCTACTACACTGAGGTGTAGGGGAGGGCGCTACTCCTTTCCCTTGATTGCTCCACTTCACTCTTGATCCATACCTTATATTACTGAATGTTAAGCAAGGAGGCATCAAGTACCATCTTTTGAGTCTTTGGTATGACACGACCTGGGATTGAATCTAGGTTTCCCGGGTCATTGACGAACACTCTAATCATCATGCCAATGTTCGGATTCCAGTTATACTTCTTACACTTCAAAAAATATTAAATCATTTTTCTATATCCAATTTAAATTCATAGTAGGCGAGTTCGAATTATAGTCGGATTATTTTTTTTATTTTCGGACTAATATTCTTGGGAAAGGTATGAACCCATTTCTCTCCCCAGCAATGGGTTAAATAGTACCACTTCTGTTCTTCTACAAGGATGACTTTCACATTAGATAACCTACGAAGGTTGATATGCCATTAAACAAAGAAACCAAACCAATCTAAATTCACTGAACCTTTCAATGCCTTTCCTGTAGCGATGTTATGTTTAATTAATGAAACATCTGGAAACAGATGAAATTCTCTCATGAAAAAATTATGGTAGAAAAGATCAGGTTTTCAATAAATAAGATAATTTTGGTGGGGGCAGTTATTAAGCGTTATATTCAAGTTGTAATTTAATTTAATTAAATTGCCTGCCAAATAAAATGCATTGTGTTTTATTGTTTTTAACCTTCAACAGAAATCAATATTTATTTTTACTTTTATTTTCACTTTCTCATTTGATTCTACAAAATGTGTTGAATTCAGTATATATTGTATAATTCAAAGGTCAACAATCTTTTATGCGTGAGTAATGTAATAAATTGATACTTATTGTTATGGTGATGCTGTCGAAATATTCAAATTTAATTTTATTGTATGGTTCTAATTATCACACATAATGAAAAATAAAGACTTGCTTTCTAACAAGTTCTTACGTATTACCCTCGTTGTAAACACACAAAATATTTTGTTGTCAGCTCAACTGGGGCTGTAGAATACACCGACTGCGTCACTGCAGAGGGGTAAGAACCCTCCCAATGAATGTCCAGGATATGACACTAGACAATCTAGTGGTGAGATTCCAGTAATGCAGGAGCTTTGGGGGAATGCGGAGTACTCCTTCATTGAAATGGCTCCCAGGTCCACTCTGGCCTGGAGTTGTAGGAACTGATAGGGTCCTATATATGGGTTAAATAGAACTAAATGGAACTGTTTTTGTATGCTTAACTAAATTGTTTGAAATAGAACTGTTTTTGACATGGAAACTGTCCTTACGTTAAAGTGAATTGTTTGAAATAGAACACTTTTGACATTTAACTGTGTGTGGACAAAAACTATACTCATACTAAACTGAATTGTTTGAATTAGAAGTGTTTGACTAAACTGAATAGCTTGAAATAGAAATGTTTTTGACAGTTAAACTGTGTACTCATGCTAAACTGAATTGTTTTCAATAGAACTGATAATTTGTATAAAATAGATTTGGCATCAAATAACCAACAAACTTTGATATGCCATAAAACTCAACAACAGCAGTTCTATGTTAAATACATTTATCCAACTAGATACTCCATGCTCAATCTAATTTTCCAATGTTTTAACGTAATTTTATGATTGAAATAGGTGTCATGGACATTATTATTATTATAAAATTTTTTGCGAGCTTCTCACAACAGTGTTAGCTGATGGTTTTCCTCTTGAATCCGAGTGACAACAAGCTTCTTAGTTCTCCAGGACTCTTCTTAGTATTCTGACCGATCTTAACAATGCAGTAGTTTGGATGGTTTTGATTTGCCCTCCGATTTCTAGCTTACCAGTCCCTTTTTCAAGCGTTTTGGAACCATTCCAAGCGCAACATTAATAACTGGTATCATCGTTATTCCCATGTTCCATAGCTTTTGTAGCTGTCTGTTAAGGTCCAAGTACTTGTCTCTCTTTCCGTTTTCTTTGATTTTTATTCAGTGGTCCACCAACAGAAGCAAAGTCCACTATATGACAGGTTATCTTTTTCTGTTAATCATCGCTGGTTCAGGTCTTCTAGCAGGGATTTGGTGATCTGTTTGTATCTCAAAATTAGATTTCCTCTCCTTATGTCTGAGAAAAGGACACGGTGAAAGATTGTAAGAAACCGAGAATAAAACTGAAAACTAAATAATTATAATGATAATAGCTAACGCTGATGTGAAAAACTCTCAAGGAGTAAATAATAACTATAATAACACGACTGGGTAGGCAAGGTAATCTACTGGAAATTGAGCAAGAAATTTAAATTTGATTATACGAACAAATGGTATATGCACAACGCAGCATCAGTCCAAAATTATGTTATCTTTTGAGAGTTTTTCACATCAGCGTTAGTCTGAAGTCTGGGTGACAGCAAGTCTCCTCAAGTCCTCAGGACTCTTCTCAATATTCTGGCTGATCTCTATAATGTAATGATTTAGATGGTCTCCACTCGTCCTCTTATTTCCAAGTCCTCCGGTCCTTGTATCAATCCTTTGGTGACTGTACCAAGGGTACCAATTACAATTGACATAATTGTCACTTTCATGTTCCACATTTTTTCAATTCCTTAGCAAGGTCGAAGTACTTATCGTTCTTTTTGTGGGTATCCTCGTTGTCTAATGGTTAAAGCGCTGGACTGCGGAATCGTGGTGAGTTGGAACTCCAGTTGCGCTATTAGGCCCATTTTTGGACAAATACCCTTGGGAAAGGTACAAACTCCCATATCCTCCTAGCTATGGGTTAAATACTACCACTACTGTTCTAGGAGAATGGCTTTGGTATTAAATAACCTTTGAAGGTTGATATACCATTAAACTGACTAACCAAACCAAACCTTTTCGCTTTCTTTCAATTTTACTCCGTGGTCAGCCGGGACACCAAAGTCCACAATTCTGCAAATTCTCTTTTTTTTTTGTTGACTATAATAAAATCTGGCCATCTTGCCGAGATTAAGCGATCCGTTTATATGTCAAAATTCCAGAGGACCTGTGTATCTTATTCTCCAGGACAGATGCTGCGTTGTACATATACCATTTGTTCGTATAATCAAATTTAAATTTCTTGCACAATTTCCAGTGGATCACCTTGCCTACCCAGTCGTGTTATTATAGTTATATTTAGTCCTTGATAGTTTTTCACGTCAGCGTTAGCTATAATTGTTTAGTTTTCAGTTTTATTCTCGGTTTCTTACAATCTTTCACCGTGTCCTTTTCTCAGACATAAGGAGAGGAAATCAAATAATTCTATATATTCTCTGTATTTATGTTTTTTTTCTGTTTCTTTTGTATATTTTTCAGTTACATTGACAGTACTCACCAAAGGAGATGACCTGTTCCGCAAAGTGAAATTTTTTGGATTTCATATCGGCGAGAACTGGCAGGTACCCCGTTAACGTGTTATCTGTTACTTTCTTGATCATATCCAGGGCTCCTACTATTACTGGCAGTTTTAATGTACCAAATCCTTTCAATTTCCATTTCCAGGTCTTTGTTTTTACCTTCTTTTGATCGTATTTTTTGACAGATATGTTATTATTTGTTGGTGCTGACGTATAAATAAGAAGCATGTTTTTCTTTTATAGTAACCACTATTTCTGGTCTATTGTTCTTTATTTTTCTTTCAGTTTTGATAACATGATCCCAGGAAATAGTAGTTTCTTTGGTTTTATTATTATTATATCACTCTTTGCGAGTGTTTTCACACCAGCGTTAGCTGGTGGTCTTTCACCGAAGTCTGAGTGGGAACAAGTCACTTCGGGTCTCAAGAATTCTTCTAAGTATTCTTGCTGATCTTAACAATAATGTTGTCTGTATGATCTCGATTATTTCCCTGATTTTCAATTCCTCCAGTCTTTTCTCCAAGCCTTTAGGGACCGTTCAAAGCACTCCAACTACAACTGGTATCACCGTCACCTTCACGCTACAACAGCTTTTCAGCTCTTGAGCAAAATCAAGGTTATCAGTCAATCTTTTTCTCTTTCTTTCATTTTCATTTCATGGTTTTCACAGTCTAGTGGTTAACGAACTTGGCAACCGAACGATTGTTCGTGACTTCGATTCTCACCAGATACTTGGAGTTAGTTCCAGACTCAGTTAAATTTACTAAATGGCAGACGTGGCATAATGGCTGGCAAAAAATATATTATCGGTAATAAATAAGGACATCTCTAAAAATTCATAACAAAAAGTTCATTTTTTATGAACCAAAAATACCATTTTTTAATGGAAAACTAAACAGTCAAAATGAATATTATAAGGTATATTTTATTATTAAACTCTCCAGACTTGAAACTAAAAATATGAATATGTTGCTGTTGAAGAATTAATACATAATATATATATCTATATATATGTAGCTATTTAAAAATTAATAATCATATATATATATATATATATATATATACAAGGATCATTAGATAAGTTTCCAAACTTTTTTCGTATGGGCACTTTTATTGATAGTACACACATGAAACTCAAGTCCCTTTCGAACTTCTCCGGCTGCAATGCACATTCTTTCATTTTCATTTCATGGTTTTCACGGTCTAGTGGTTAACGAGCTTGGCAACCGAACGATTGTTCATGACTTCGATTCTCACCAGATACTTGGAGTTAGTTCCAGACTCAGTTAAGTTTACTAAATGACCACAGCATTGAAAACGGTATGTTTTCGAGATTAGAAATAAATTAATTCTCAACAGTAACTGCCATTTTCATGCATAACTGTTTAAATAAATTCCTTGAGTGAAAATATCATCAATGTTTTTTTTCAAATGTTATTACTCCCCGCAACTTTTGCTATTGTAATATTGAGAACACTCCAGTAATTCTATGTTCGTTCTTTGCAGTTTTGTTTCTTCAATAATAAATCAATTGAATGACGGTTCGAAATATTTCGTATAGTTCTTGAAAATATTCAATGTTTTATTTTTCTCTTTTGCCTGTTGAGTTCCTACATGTTTTCATAACTGACTTAATTTCATTACTTCGATAGAAAAGCTCTTGTTTCACAGTAAACATATCGGAAACTGTTGGTTTGTAATAGATACAACAAAATCCATCTTTCGATACTCTGGTAAATAGCCAAAAACATATTTCAATTTCTTTCTTTTTGGCAGGGATTTTTGTTTATCTCTAACTATTTTTATTTCTCTACAATTGATGATAAAAACTTCTTTAAAAACAAACTAGATGATCCATGGACCTATTGGGTTCATGTTGTAACAGCAATTCATGATGATAATGATAGACTTATTAAGAAAAGAGTGAACGTTTATTATAAGCATTTTATTTTTAATAGCTGTCCATGATGATACTGATGCTTCTAATATGTGAAAGATTCTATTTAGAAAGGCGTGAATGTCTATAATCAGCATTTCATAGTTAACGGTTATATATTATGCTTCTATGAAGAATAAACTTGAAGGATTCTAATTAGTATTTCATAGTTAACAGCTGTCCATGATGATGTTGATGCTTCTATTTAGAAAAAAACGTGAAGGATTTTAATTATTAAGCAATCTGCTCATAATGATTTAGAAATTTTAAAAGGAATATTTTGAGTTGCAGAACAAAGAACATTCTTGATGACTTGAGAACACAAAAACTTGCGAATTGGTGGAACCTTTGGTGGGAGCTCCAGTTAAAACTGCATATGCAGTTGCAGAAACATTACAGGTGGAATAGAAGAAAATCATTTTCTTGGCAAAGGAAATCTATCAGCGATTTTGCTGTATGACAACGCACATCTAATTGCAAATCCTTCAACAGGGCTTCAACTTTCTGTAGTATTGTAAGCCATTGGCTACAGGGGCGTGAGTTAACAGGGTTCAATATCACTTCCGCTGTAGTATTTGTCACGATTTAAAAGTGTCACCCACCCGAGGCGAAATTGGGATGGTAAGTGTTTTTTTCACTATACATATCAAACGATTTCCTGATTCAGTCTCTGTCTCTCTGTTTTTCTTTCATTGGCTGGGGTGTTAATGCAAAACGAGGAAGCACTGTCCCTCGAATAACTAAGAAGGTAAACATGAGAGGCTAACACGTACCATTATTAGTTCATTTCTTACCGATTTCACAGCCCTTGAAGACTGAACGTATAGAATAATACAAGGAAAGGTCCTAACACTAAAATGACGTGTTGTGTTTTTGTGTGTTTCCCTCTCCAGCCATCACCGACATGGTACTATTTACCAACCCCTCCGCTCGGGCAGGATATGACACAAGGTCAATTTTTAAGCGGAGTTTAACAGGTTTGAATTCAGAGTTTTCCTTCTCCTAGACTAGTTGCCTCACCAAGGCTGAAGAACCTAGTCCGTCCTACTATTTACCCATAGCTGGAGGGAGAATAAGGGGGTTCATACCTTTCCCAAGGGTATTTGCCCGAAAGTGAACGTAATAGCGCGACTGGAGTACGAACTCGCGTACTACGATTCCGCAGTGCATCGCTTAACCATTACACCACGAGGACACCCCGACATGGTAGCCACCGTTGACCATGTTATAGACATTCATTCAGAGGTCAACACCACAGACATTCATTCAGGGGCCAAGATCACAGACATTCATTTAGGAGACAAGACTACAAACATTTATTCAGGGGACAACACTGCAGATATTAGTTCGATGGACAACGCAACACAGGGCACACATCTTGGACATCCATTTTCCATAGAAATTTTAATGAATAAGCACAACACTAACTTGGAGCCTATTCTGCCATCTCTTCTTTTCTGATTTTCTGTTAAAAGTTTTCTTTCTGTAAAGAAATAGAAAACATATTTATTTAAAAATCTTAAGATGAAGAATTTTTGTGTTGAATTTTTACTTCATCTTATTATTCTTCTTTTTGAGATGACACATTTTCTCTATTATTATTTTATACTAGTTTGACTCCATCTTTTTATTTTTTCTTTATTAATGAAGCATTTTCACAATAATTATTTTATTATCGATAATAAGCATTTTCACTATAATTATTTTATTTCTTGAGTTTGTAACAATATTCTTGCTTTTGTGACGACACATTGGCGTTCTAATTTCATTACTCGGTCTGGAATATTCACCGTTTTCTTCGAGGCGAATCCCTTTCGCTCCTGTACAATGTTTCTTATCTGCTCAATGATTCCAACCAATTTCGAGATGTCAAAAGATTCCTTGAATACTTCATAGAATCAAAACCGGAATCGTTTTCTCATAACTCAATACAGAATTTAGCGGAAAGATTATATAAGGTCTCCAGAATTCAGTACTTGACTATTACTTAGTTCTCTCCATGTAATACATCATTGATTAGTCAGAGGTTCCAACCAATTTGAGATATCGAAAAGTTCGTTGAAGAAACGAAATCAAATTCATTCTTTTATGATAGAATACAATTTATCTGAAAGATGGCTTAAACTAGTAAGTACTTAGAAAAATCCTAAAGAATTATGAGGAGGAGTCACCATAGCGTAATGTTTAATGCGCTGAACTGCAACATTGTTGTGAGTTCGAACTCCCGTCGTGCTATTATGTTCCCTTTCGAACTAATAACCTTAGAAAAAGTAAAAGCGCCCTCCCGGCTGTGGGTTAAATAGTACCACTACTGTTCTTCTACAAGGATGGTATTAGCATTAAATAACCCACGAAGGTTGATAAGACATGAAAGAAAGAAAGAAAGAAAGAAAGAAAGAAAGAATTCAGCCAACAAAAATAATGAAGCTATGAAATTATATGGATTTGCCAAAAATTTTGGGAAAGTTTTACCTTAATCTAAGGATGCACATGATTTATAAAAACATTAAGGAGAGTCAACGTGAATTCCATTATCCAGTGCTCCTTGATTTTGTACTTGTGGCCGACGTGGCATAGTGGCTGGCAAAAAATACATCATCAGTAATAAATAAGGACATCTCTAAAAATTCATAACAAAAAGTTCATTTCTTATGAACCAAAAATACCATTCTTAAAAATTATTTTTAGTGGAAAACTAAACCGTCAAAATGAATATTATAAGGTATATTTTATCATTAAACTCTCCAGACTTGAAACTAATGATATGAATATGTTGCTGTTGAAGAATTAATCCATAATATATTTAATATATATATATATATATATATATATATATATATATATATATATATATATATATTTATATATATGTAGCTATTTAAAAATTAATAATTATATATATATATATATATATATATATATATATACGAGGATCATTAGATAAGTTTCCAGACTTTTTCGTATGGGCACTTTTATTGATAGTACACACATGAAACTCTTGTCCCCTTCAAAGTAATCTCCTCCGGCTGCAATGCACTTGTTGCACCGTTCCAACAACTTCTGGAAGGCCCCATGGAAGTCCTCTTGTGTGAGCGTGTCAATGACCTTCGTCACAGCCTCTTTCATCTCCTCAATTGTCTCATAACAACAGCCCCTGAGCTTAGGGAATAACCAAAAGTCACAGGGAGCAGGGTCTGGACTATAGGGAGGGTGAGGAACTGTCTTGATGCCCATCTTGATCAAATAGTCTGTGACAACGATGGAGTTGTAGACTGGTGCATTGTCCTGGGGGAAATGCCACTGACCAGATTTGAAGAGTGCTGGCCTCTTCCGACGGAATCTCTTCCTGAACTCCCTTAAAACCTCAGCATAGTAACCCTAACCCTAACCGTTTGGCCAATCAACTCTGGTGTATTGATTTCCTTACTCCTCCCACACCTCCCATCATCCCTCACAGACTCCCTGCTTTCCTTAAATCTCTTATGCCCCTCAAAAACTGATGCTCGATTCATGCAAGATGCTCTAAAAGCAGTCTGAAGTATTCCATACGTTTCTGTGGCATTTTTTCCAAGTTTAAAACAGAATTTTATTGCATATCGTTCTTCCTCACATCCCCGATTGCATTTTTGAAATTGACCAGCTGTGACAATCAGGCTTTAGCAGGGTGTATTCCAATTGCTGCTGTAGCTATTCATTTGAATCTGAAATCATAAGACTTTGTCAGTCATCCCATAAGATATATAGCAATTACATACTGAATTTTAAAGAGTCTATGACTATTCTAAATTCCTGTACAAAAAAAGTCTGGAAACTTATTGAATGCACCATAAGTATTGCTGATTCATTTTTGGAATTCTTTTTCAATGTTCGAATTTAACTATTCAAAAATTTAAAAACATATTTTAATCTTTCATTTTACACATTCTTGTAAAAATCCAACAAACTTATGTCTTTTAAAAAATATTAAGCTAAATTTGCGTCTTCGCATTTTTTACGACTCATGATAAAGCAGATTCACAATTCCATTACCACATTGTGAAAACGGACGGGAAATTCTCTAAAGATATGGAGGAGGGGTATTTTGCATGTATGCAGCTTACACTATGCCAACGTTGCAGAACACTTTTTGGATAGACTTTCAAAATGGCGTACTTTATTTTTGGAAAGTTCGGGAAAGTAATATGAACATCTTACTTGCTTATGTTTGCATTAGAGCATTGCTTATCAAACTGTTCATACAAACTACTAGGGAAGCGGAGACATGCTTAGCGTAACGATTATCATCATGGGAAATGGAATCTGCAACTCGAGTTCAAATCCTGGACGAAGCTGTTTGCGTTTCACTTCGCGCTATTGCCTTTGGGAAAGGTATGAATATGTCTCTTCTCCTCCCCCGCCAGCTATGAGTAAATTATAGCACAGATTAGGTTCTTTATTCTTGGATAGGTAACCAGTCTAGAAGAAGGATGGGTAAATAGCAGAGCAGACTGGCTTCTTTAGCTTTGGATAGGCAACTAATCAAGAAGAAGGAAAACTGTATTCAAATCGCTTTACACTGTTTAAAAATTCACCTTGAGTCACATCTTACCTGGGGAGGAGGAGCTGGGTAAATACATGGAAGCTACTTGAGTCCATTTCTCACTGGGTGGCCTTAGAATAGACTAGGCTTCATAAATACAAGGTGACACATAAATCTGTACTGTTTTGAACAAATCTTGGAAGTAGCACCCTACAAATAGCAACTGTACGGCCACTTGCCTTCCAGGTAAGATGAACCAGAAAAGTAAAGATGATCTCATGAGTGATTTTATCCGATGAACTCCTACACATGGACACACCAGTACAAGCAAACAAGTAAAATTTTAAATTCATCAGCTCTGTACGGACACTGGATGCTTTCTAATGGATTTTCAAAAAGCGATGATATATGTACATACATATATATATATATATATAGAGAGAGAGAGAGAGAGACTTTCCAGGGAATTCGTCGTGTCGGCAAGGGTTCATGAAGATAAAGATTAATGGATTATTGTAAGAAAATAAAGGAATAGAAATAGTTTTAGATTAAGGAATTATCTAAAGAAAAAGACGGAACATGTATTGTATAACATTAAGAGATTATAGTAAGGTAATGAAGGAATATTTATTGTATGAGATTAAAGGATGATAGTTAGAAAAAGAAGGAATATGTGTTTAATAACGTTGTGAATATAACAATAAAGTTGAAGTCAATACTTCGAAAACCCTGAACGATAAAAATCTACAAGCTTCGTCTCAAAAATGCAGACAACTAATGTGTTTAAAAGATCAAAGAGTTAGAATAAGAAAACGAAGGAACATTCATTATATAAGATTATGGGATTATAGTAAGAAAATAAAAGAATGGAAATTGTTTAAGGTTAAAAGAGTTGGACGAAAAGGGAGACAGAATAGAAATTGTAAAACAACAGAGGTTTTATGGACGATAAAAAAGAAGGAATAAAGTTCATATTAGATAATAGTAGAAGAGAAGAAAGTGTAGAAAAAGAATAGACGAGAGAAGGAATAAATATTCTATTTTATCGATGGTAGTAAGAGGTAAACATCTCAAGAAACACAAAAGATAGAATGAATAGAGTTTATATAAGATAATGGAGAAGAAAGGGGGAAAAAAAAAAGGTGGACCGGAGAGAAGAAATAAAGCGAAGAGAAGCGTCGAGAGGTGTAGATTACTGGCCTGTTACGCTTGATTACCGCCATCTTATTTGTTTATCACAGCCGTCACTAATTTCTCACTGAGTTAACGTCCGAGTGACTAAACATCTCAGCAGATGAACCGAAGGGAAAGATTTATTTTAATGATATATTCGGAGGAACAACAAGAACAAATACAGGGTACATTGATAAACTAGCAATTGGGGAAACGACCAAGAAAAAATTTCTTTTCGTACAAACAAGAAGCTCTCTTTTAATATAAAAGGAATGAGATATCTTGAGATGTTTAGGACAGGCTGACCTACTAGATCATAAAAACGAGAATTCTAAACATCGTTGTCAAGAAATAATGGAAAACCCGTCAGATTATAGACCTTATTCTTACAAAAGTAAAACGAAAAGGAATAAAACGTTAAAAATATTGCAAAACATTAGGGCGGGCATTATTTTCTTAATTCCTAAGCTGAAAATTCATGTCAATGTTTTGAGAATATAAAAAATACGATAGCGCAGTTTGATATCATATCAAAAGTGGAGTTTCAGAGGTTCTTCGGACAATGTAAAACTCTCCAGAATACGTGTACCGAATAACAAGGAGACTATTTTGAAGAAAATTAACATGGTCTTGATACTTTTTGAGCTAATCTCGGATTTATGTATTGAAAATCGGGTCTGTTTGCTGTCAGAAATTTATACAAGGATTAGTGAAAAAAAAAGAGTATTATATATCATATTAAATTCAATATATTATTATACAATTGGCAAAGGTTTCTTAAATATGTTATTTGAGAATGCATTGATACATTGGCAATTGAGGAGATGGCGATGAAAGAAATGTTTTTCTTTACAAACCAGAGGCCGTCATAGAATAAAAAAGGAATGTGATACTTGGATATTTTTATATCAAGCTGACCAACCAGACCATAATAGTAGGAAGACTAGATCTGGTTGCTGTAAAGAAAGAATGGAGAAATTCTCAGATTGTGAGCCTTATTGTATCGAGAGTGGTTCGGTTTAGTTTCTTTGTTTAATGACACGTCAAACTTCGTAGGTTATTTGATGCCAAATCCATCTTTGTAGAAGAACAATTGCGGCACTACTAAACCCATAACCTGTGTATGGGAGGAAAAGGGTCTTAAGGGTCTTAATCTGAAAACGAACGTAATAGCGTGACTAGAGTTCGAAATCGCTCACTTCAAGGACTCAGTCCAGCACTTTAGCCATTGCGCCACGGAGAGTCTTTCGTTGTTGTCATAAACAAAGAAAGGAATATCTATGGAGGTCACTGTTCAAGTAGATATCTGGAAAGAAATAACCAATATAAAGTCGATATACATACCCAACATTACAGGAACACTTGTAACAATCTCGAAATGCTTTGTAATAACCCAACAAATTTGCTTCTCTTTTCCGCTAAATCAGAATAACGCTATTAAATTACATTTTCAATTTTAGATAGTAGTATTCTGATTATTATTTGACTAATTCCTGTTGATTTTTGAAGCTAATATGCTAAACACAAAACAACGTGGATCTCTCGGTCGGCGAAACGTAGAATACATTGACTATATCTCCGGCAAATGAGTTTACGAACAGAATCGAGTGAGCAATAGTATTAACGACTTGAAGGATTTATATATTTGTCTTATCTGAGTATCATAACTTACCGCCACAATTATTTGAGTGTGAGAAACATAAATCGGGCATTTGTAGCAAAGGAAATGTTTAACAATAGGAGGTATTCACTAGTACCAAAAACTTACGGAGAGCATGCTTTTTTTATTTAGGAAAATGTAATTTTCCTTTTATAAGAATTTCAAACAGTCTTATTAAATTTAGTAGAAATTCAAAAGTCAATTTAAAAGGACAGTGGAGGACTAGTACAAACCGGACTTTCATATTGTCAAAACAAAAAAAAAAAGCAGCCTTCGGGTTTTGTCGGTGCATTGATCCATTTGAAATCATGACATCTCGAACTAACTCTGGCTCACCCGTTGGGGTTAACTGGTCAAATCATTTGATAGATTAACCAGATCATTGATGTTAATGTGAAAAGAGATACTCCCTCACGAGGCGTGGGCTGAGAACATTAATTAACCAATCCTCTATATTGTGGTTTGAGTGGATGATACATGGAGGGGATACTCTTCCCACGGACGTAGATCAGTGCATTTGATTGGCTGACCAGTCAAAAAGTAGTAGAAGAAAAGAAAATGATCTGTGATTGGTTAGCCAATTGGGAATGTTTGTTCTCAGGGGAATCCTTAATGAAAATAGATGTTTTTTTTTTGTTAGAAGAGAGAAGATATCCGATGTCCATACCGAAGACAGGAGAATAAGAAAGGAAATCTCTCCATGAACAAAAGCCTCTCCAACAAAAGCTTCACTCGCTGAAAAATTGATTAACATAGAAAGACTGCACCAGCCAGAGACCTCGTTTGTCTGTCTCTCAAATACAACAAGAAGCACCACAACTTCCATATATGTATATATTGTATGTATTACTGTTACATCATTATATTTCAGTAAATAGTTGTTTATTGTTAACGGGGTGTTTTTCATGTCTTTGAGTTTCTAACACATAGGCAACTTATTCCAACGAACCATCCCAAACGCCAGGAGAAGTTCCGAATAGATTGTTTTATCCCCAATCTGTGGATCTTTCAAACAGAACGTGGGTACAGAGGGAGTTGAAAAACCAAATAGCTAGAAACCCTTGTGGTTGTCACGGAACCAAGGCCACAATCAAATACTGTCACTAGCATTGGACCACAATGTATTATGGTTTAATATTTCCATGTGCTAAACAATGTAAAACAATTCACTACTAATTAACATCTTTATTGCCTGAGCAAACTTCGTGGAATGAATGCAGGAATGACATGAAATACTAAAAGATACACTATAGAGAAAGGTCCTATCATGGGGTTGCAGAATCTTTTGGCATGAGTTGAGAGTCCTAAATAGAATGGAAGTTGTGTGAAGACTTATGGTAAGGTTTGCTGAGGTATGAGCCTCCTTGTCACGCGTGCTTCTTATTGTCTAAGCTGGAACGAAGAGAATTTCGACTTTGCGTCGTTTTATATGCTACTTTTATCACGCCACTAAGCGGCCATTAGAAGCACTATTTCGAAGGCAAGAGATTTAACGACTACAGATGTTATCCCTTCAAGGGTGTCTGAAGTAGGACACTAAACTATCAAGAGTATAAATGCGTTATGATTAGATAAAATACAGTTCTACAAATTTAATGAATTTATTTCTTTAACTTGAGTTAAAAGTTTGTTACAGTCGTTACAGTCTGTTTTCTTTAGGAGAAATGCCAATGTTAGGCAATGCATTAATATGCCTCAATATGGTATTAACAAGAAAATAGTTCATAGAAGTTTGCTTTGTTTTAAACTAGTGTGACACGATGTGTAGCAATTCGTTTCCGTTTGTGTTGGCGCCACTCAGAAGATCTCTTTGTCTATTTTGGCGCGAAACCCACACAAAGGACTGAGGGCGAGATCTCCCGCGAGACTGGAAGTGGAGAAGGGAAGGAAGGTCCGAGAGAAGACAGAGAGAGCAGTTGACAGAGCAGGGAAGAAGAGATCAGTCGGCTAGAGATAGCTGTCAAAGGGAAGGAAGATCAGCAGAAGGAGGCAGTGAGAGATGACAATCAAAGATGAGTTAGCATTCCTAGTGGCTTTGTAGAAGTTTCGTGTAAAATACACACCCGCGATAGTCTACAAATGCACAGACTTCCCTTTCTTGCACTTAGAGCTGACCCAAGCCCGTGTTTGTTCGTTTGTTCTGTTCTTTCCTTTCGGTTGTATTTCGCGGATTTGTAATGAAATGTGTGATACCCTTGGTAGGAAATCACTAGATGAATCACTGGCCATGGGTAGTTTGGTTAAACGACTTTGATATAGTCGGGGGTCGGCCGCCAGGGGTGTTATCATTTTAGGAAATAATATTTTGGGCGTGCAAAAGATCTTTGTAGGTGTATGTCACTATATAGGGAGAAAACATATTCATAACGCTAATACATATAAAATGCAATGCGATAATCTTCAGCAGTAAGGAATGTTATATCAGTATAAGCATCTCTATCGAAAATAAACAAGAGGTTATTTTGCTTGTAGAAATAGTTAAGTGACGTTGAAATTTAATATATATTCTGAGAAATTGAAATTTGGAAAAAATGACTCCCCCCTTAAAAATAGACACCAAGGTGAGTTACAATAAAGACAAATTTGTATTGAATACCGAAAATAGCATGTTTTATTGCCTTATCTATAAAATTTAGATGGGCTCCAAATGAGATCAAACTTGGATTAATCTATGATTTTAATGGGTTAAAAATGCGTTTTTAATAATATAGTGAGAAAAAAAGACATTTTAAATTATTTAATCCTATAAGTTTAGTGTGTCAAATCAAATATTCTCGTCTGCAAACTCAAAGAAAAATTTGGTGTTTTGGCTGAAGTCACTGACTGGTAAAAAATGTGAGAATAAAAATTTAAATTTTAAAGCTTCTGGAAGCCTCTTTTCCCCTCTAAAAATTTAACACTTTTGTTTCATATGGAAATCGGGTGATTTTCTATAACTGCATCTGATTGTGAGGCTCCAATGCTGAAGCTCTGGGAAGTTTAGGGTCATGTGTTCGTTACCATTACTCCCAGGTCCACCTTGACTCGGATTTGTAGTACCAGTTAGGATATATCTATCGGTCAAATAAATCTCTTTAAAAATTATTCGTATTTGATAGGAATACTTGAAACTTTACAATAGTGCAATTTATTTGTATTACATAAGAATACTTGATACCGTATAATTGTCATACACTCATTTCACTTCTTTTTAAAATAACAATACATTCATAATTTCTCTCTGAATGTCTGTTTTAAGGAATTATCATTATATACTTATTTACCCACCATTGGGGAGAGTGTTCGCCAATGGCTTGGGAGACCGGGGTTCGATCCCAGGTCGAGTCATACCAAAGACTCAAAAAATAGTACTTGATGTCTCCTTGCTTTATACTCAGCCTTACAAGGTAGAGATCAAGAGTAAAGTTGAGCATTTAAGGGAAAGGAGTTGTGCCCTCCCATACTCCTTGGTCTAGTAATTATTGAAAAGGGAGTCCTCGACTACGGTTGCCAACTATACTTTACTTTTTACTAGTGTCCTCAAAATGGTGGTTATAACCACAAAAATTTCGACCATTGTACTCTCAGGCGTTCTTCAGATGTCTGCGTAATTGCACATGGCCTGATGGATAAAAGTTAGACAACCAATCTAGAAGAAGGAAGACTCTGACTTGGAACCAGCTTTAATATGCTTAAAAGCTCATTATGTGTCACATCCTACTCGTGGTAGAAGGGTTGGGTACACCTGTCTCCGTTTGTGTATGTAAGCAGGGTGATTAGTGGAAAGGTTAGCGGCCAATGATCCCTTAGTTTTGGAGAGAAAGATACACGAGGAAAGCTACGAAGTAAATGCGTCCAATTTATCAACCAAAATCTATAGCAGATGCAGGGAAAGCACAATAAAAAAGTTGGATAGAGCAAGAACATCATTTCTCCATATTATCACTAACTCCGACAATGTATTTTGCAACAAGACACGCTCTAGCAATTTCACAGGTACGATGACGGCGCTAATGCCTTTGACTAAGACTTATTCTTTTCCCCAGCTATAGATAAATAGTAGCACAGATTGGATACTCTAACCATAGTAAGGCAACTAGTGAAGAGGGAAAAACTGATTTCAAACCAGCTGCACTCCATTTAAAAACTGACTTTGTGCCACAACCTGTCTATAATCAGGTTCAGTTGAAATGAAGTAATTTGGAAGAATTAACTGTTACAGCATGTCCTCTTCGTATTAACAGTTGAATAAGAACCCTCTTTGATTGCTGGTTAAAAGAAGAGATTTGTTCAAAATTTACAGGAGGTGACCAGGTGTTTTGTGCAGAAATCTGATTAAGGTCGAAGGGTACGACGGTTGAAACGTTGAGACTGTTATAACAACTAAGGTAAAGACACTAGCCCGACCACTTCAGTAAATAATAACACCTTCCTTTGTAAATTCACACAATTATTATTAGAGTTTAATTTCTCTTCGGTATTGATTGATATGATAAAGCAATTAAAACTATTCAGAAGGGAGTAATATTTGAGCAGTAATATCGATTTATCGATTTTGAAAAGTTATCTCTTGAGACAGGGCAAATAACATTATTAGAAATTCGAAATTAATCTATGCATCCGACATATGAACACACACACACACACACACACACACACACACACGATGAATTGCATCCCCTTCGTAACAACATTCAACAATACTCTTTCACCACAAGCTCAAATAATCAAGAACCTTTGGGACATTTTGAAAGTAAATCCTAATTTAAAAGATATTTTTCAAGAGCCCGTCATACTAACTATCACCAAATAACCTCACAGATATTATTGGTAGCAACAATATACTAAATAATAAAGTAATCCACAATAAAATTCACGAAATTTTGCCAACCATTCAACATCAAGAACAACCTATACTGTAAGGCCCAACTCTTTCACTAAATTCATAACTAAAAAGACATTAAAAATTTAGCAAAAATCAAATTTCAGAAGCAAAAATGTAATTTACTGCAATTTTCTCGCTGTTAGAAACAATATTTGTAAAGGTCCGAATGTTTTTTTAAAATTTTATTCTAGATTATTCAAAGATCGAAACGAGTTGAGAACGATAAAAAAAATAAACATCATAAAAGTAATATTCCTGTTTATCTTATTACTTTTGTTCATCTCTCTCTCTCTCACACACACACACACACACCTATATATATATATATATATATATATATATATATGTGTGTGTGTGTGTGTGTGTATTTTAATATTTTACGGGGGGTACAACATTTTTTTGTACTTAAAAAGAGACCAAATTTAATCATTTAAAAAAAAAAAATTACAACTAACCCGAAAGAACTCTTGACGGATTGACATGTTCTTAAAATCAATCAGTCAGTTAAGGAATCAGCATTACCAGAGAAAAAGATATGAAACAAATTATTTATATATATTATGCCAACACTTTCAAATCACGTTTAAAACATCTGTTCTGGTCAGATCAGTGAAATCAAGGCAGTAATGATCCCATTCAGCACTTAACAGCAGATACAGTAAAAAAATCAGAAGAATTTGTTGCAGAATTATCAAAACTTAAGGAATAACAATATTTTAAGGAGATAAATATGAAAATTTCATAAATACGAATAAAAAGTCTGAAATATTAACCTTACTTTGGTTTCTTTTTAATGTCAGAACAACTTTCGTTGGTTATTAATGTCAAAGCCATCCTTGTTATGGTACAATTTAACCCACAACTGGTGGGGATAAGAGGGTTCGTACCTTTCCCAAGGGTCTTGGTATGAACTATTTTCAAGTTAATACCATATTGAGGCATATTAATGCATTGACTAACATTGGCATTTCTTCTAAAGTAAATAGACTGTAACTACTTGTAACAAACTTTTAACTCAAGTTAAAGAAAGAAATTCATTGAATTTGTAGAACTGTATTTTATCTAATTATAACGCATTTATACTCTTGATAGTTTAGTGTCATACTCCAGACACCCTTGAAAGTGCATGCAATAGTGCAACTGGAGTTCAAACTCGCTTATTACGATTAAGAGGTTCTTACCTTCTAAAGGATATGAGTCCGAAAAGGAACGTGATAATACGATTGGAATTTGAACTCACTTACAACACTGTCGCAGTCCGGCACTTTAGCCGCTACACCATTAAAAAAAATTATTAGGTCTACAGCATCGTCCATAAATGAGAACACCCATAACGAAGTTAATTTTCTTCAAGACCAAAGATACCAGGGCTTTTTTTAAATCTCCACAGGTCTGGCACAAGGGCATCTTTTCTCCACTCGGTATTGGTCTTTAAAGTATCATATTATCTCGATTTCTTCTTCACTATCTATCTCCACGAGTTAGGCAAAATTGCATCTCTAGGCATCGTATTATTTCATTCTTCGCTTTTTTTCATAGTATTGTGTATCAGTAAGACTACATCACGTCTAAACAACATGTAATATGGTTTTTCTCTGTCTCTCCATTCTGGGCAGTCAGGCGAAAGGCCAGAGATCAGAACGACGCAAATCTAGTCGTCAATTCGCATACCTTTCGGGGAACTCTACTGAGGAGGAATGAATCCCTTGTATTTTATGCACCTTTCCTATCCGAAAGGTGGTAGTGGGCGAAGCTAAGAAATATTAAACTTCTCCTAATTTGGTTTCCAACAGTCAATTCCGCCTCCCACTATTTGTCACCCACTTCCCATTCACTTTATTCTCACTTTTATCCAAAAGGAGCGTTCCTTTCCAAATTTGGAATAATTACAATCCTATGTTCACGTGACGTGACGACAGTAACCGTTCATTCATAACGGTAAGAGAATTGAATTAAAATTTTTCATATGTAAAAATGTTTTTTTTTAAATTTACTGTTTCCGGGAATTTTTTGCTCCCAAGCAGGCTGATAGACAAGGGGTGACCTCCAGGTTGATTTCCCTACCCGATTTTCTGCTTACCTTGGCTTTGTAGACAAAACAATCCTGTTTGGAGTTTCTGATTCATTAGAATAATGAATAGCAATCGTTTCTGTATATGTTTTTTTGTCATTTTCTTTTTGGTCAAAGCAACAATTTTCCGATTTTCACCTTTTGAGTCTATTCTCGATAATTTTCACGTTTTACAATGTACGGAGTTCATTCTTCTAAAATCCACCTGGGCTAATTCTTATTTTTATGGTCGATAAATCACCTTAACTGACCTCTGACATATGGCGTCACAAGGGTAAACTGGGCTCTTTAACTTTGTTATGCCAACCGGCCTAAAAGATGGAAAACTGTTAAATTTTGCTTAAAAATTGACTTTGTGTTGTACCATAGTCAGATATCCGGATATGCGAAACGTACATAGAATGTTCATAACATATATAACATAGAACATAGGAATCCCGAAACACGAAAAACACTTACGACTTCTTAGTTCAGGTACGAAACTTTTTTTTTTATTCCCTTTGAGTTAAAGGTTTTTCGACATAAGGAGAGAGGCACAATCTTTCTATGCTGGCTTTTCCATCTGCCCCCCACCAAACACGTGCGATGCCCGTAGCGCACAACTTCTTCTGGCCTCAGCGAGCCCCGAAAGTCGACCCTTCCCGTTCGGAGTCTAGTTCTCAACTCAACTGACTTTTTTCAAATCCTCCGCGCTCGCTTCCGGTGCATGACGTCATTTACATCCCCCTATCTGGGATTTTTATTTTGACATCTCTGAATGACACGTCCGCCCCGCGCACGCGCGTGAACACCTGCGTTCATGTTGCACCTTGCTAACCCATGCACTGAGCCGAAAGGTTCTCAGCCTAACTAAACCCAAAGGCATAAAACGAAATCCCTCGGCCATTATATTACAGTGTCGCATTCTGCTAGTGTGAAGGGATTGGGTAGATATATACAATTTTGTCCTTAGAGGAGAAAAGATGGCTTATTGCTTCTCTTATTATAGTAAAATTTAATGCAAACAATCTCGCTCGGAATTTGAACTTAGTTTGCTGTTTTCACTTTCCGTGCTGATAAGCATGACGCCACTTGTACATCTTTAGAATTCATAAAACGGTTAATATTGATTCCTTTTTCTTGAAAACACGCAAGAAGAATTCCACACATGACGGTTCCTTATTTCTCTTCTGGCTGTACCAAATGGTGAAATGGAGAACATCATCCTTGATTTTTTTCATAAACTTGAAATGCTAATTAAAAGAGACGGGCGTATTATAAGCGAGTGTAAGCGTCCCTCGCAGACAAATTACAACGGAATAAATGAATATTTCTTTCGAAAAAAAAATCGGATATTTTTAATTATCAGAAATTTATTTCATTTTCCTTCTTTTTTTAAAAAATTCTTCAACATAACTTATATTTTCTTTAAAACAAGGAATACAGTTTGGAGATTCTCTCTCTCTTTCTCTCTCTGTATCAAACAGTTTTCAGTTCATTGTTTATCTATTTTTCCTGCAAGCAATATAATAATTGAATAAATGTTTCCATTATTTTTAGGAACTACTGTTGTTGGCGTTCTTGTATTTCATTGGTTAACAAGTAAAAATAAGGAACAAACTAAGAAATATTTTAAAAGAAATAAGAAAGCCCCTAGAGAGCACATATCTCTGCCTACTCGAGTGTCACTAAAAACTAAACAATCAGGTGACAGATCCTAGTACAGGCTGCCACAAAAGCTTATAATTGTTACACAATATGATACAAAATTTTGTTCCTGAATAGAATGTGACACAACTTTAAATTTTTAGTAGAGTACAGTGGGTTTGAATTTAATTTATCCTTCTAGATGGGTTGTCTTACCGAGGCTGAAGAACCCAGTCTGCCTTACTATTTATCAAAAGTTAGATTGAGAACAGATGGATTCTGGGCTTTCCCAAGGGCATTAGCGTGGAGTGAAATGTGAATAGCTTCGAACAGGATTTGAACTCAAGTCACCGATTTCATTTACCACAACGGTAGTCATTGTAGTAAGTGCGTCTGGATAATGTTACATGACACATGTTTTGTTTCTGGATAGCAAGTGTTATTTATTGATCATCATTAATTGATTTATCAATGGATTTTATGACCTGGATAGCGAAATTTAGAAATCAGCATATTTTTTTAATGTAATAATGAACACATTTTCACATTTTCATAAGGTTTAAATAAAATGAATGAGTAAAAAATTATGCGTATCTATACTGAAGTTATATAAAAATTCTATGTATATTACTTGTTACATATTGACCTTTGACCCGGCCGTCAATCGAGAAACAGGTGCATCCGGTCGAAGACATCAAGATATAGCCTTGACCGTGGACGGGTTGAATTTGGTGCAAATGCGACGCTCACAGGAAGCAGGTGGATGTCAAACAATTATATAACCCGGTGCCACGGAGAGTTGAGTTAGTTGGGGTCAGTTGCAGTTGAAGTTCGAGTTGCAGTTCGAGGCAGTGAGAACCAGCTCACAGCAGAGGGCTGGACCCTCAGGGCCCCGGTTGAGCAGCCCAGCAGGATGAGAAAAGAAGTGCTGCTATTGTCAGAGGAACTAGGGGTCAATATGTTGCAGTCTGTTCACTCCAATTCACCTTTCATACACAACCCTTTCGCAACCCTTTCGAATAAAGTGTGAGGGGTATATTTTTCTAAAGAAGTGTGTTCGTTCGTCATTATTGTTGATTTTGTTTCCGCATATATATGTGTATAGTTGTATATGTATTACGGCTATGCAACATACTTCCACGTTTCAGTCTCCAAATATAGTCTCCCATCCTGTTCCCGTTATACACTCCATGATAGCGGTGTTCAAAGTCCAGTGTGTCTTGGTGGAAGCACTGAACTTGCTGCTCTGCCTTATCTTATATCTATTCATAGAATTTATAAAATAATTAAAAAATAGTAAAGGTAAGTTATCTATTATTAGCATTTAATTTTTTTTCTCGAAGAAATATGTTCAGAATGAACGCGAACACTATTGAAACACCTGAACGCGAACACTATTGGAACACTTAAACACTATTGGAAAATGCAGTATTCTCTAAGAGCATTTTAATGCTGTTGCACTTGCAAAAACCTCGCAAAGAGGTGCTATTTTTACTAGATTTTTATTGTACCGATTGCAAACACTGGGTTTTTCTTTTGTACATCTTAGTGTTACTGCTACTAAGTAAAGTTGGCGACCGTAGTTGAGGGTGACCCGAAGGCTCCTTTTTCAATAGCTACTGCACCGAGGTGTAGGGGAGGGTGCTACTCCTTTCCCTAGATTGGTCCACTTTACCCTTGATACTTACCTTATATTGCTGAGTGTTAAGCAAGGCGGTATCAATTACCATTTTTAAAGTCTTTGGTATAACGCGACGTAGGATTGAACCCAGGTCTCCCGGACCATTGGCGAACACTCTACCCAGTTGGTCAATCTTCTACTACAACCATAATTTTTTGTTTACAAAAATATTGACCAAAATTCTTCAAATTATTTTCCCTTTATGAAGATGAAACGTGAAAGGATAAATACATTTTAATAAACCAGTTTCAACTAGTTCCATATAATCTTCGGTCCTATGAAGATTGCCCAAAGAAGACTTAAATCATTGCGAGAAAGCTGTCCCAAGCTTCTTTTACTTTCCTATCAGCTAATCAGTTCTGAATCGACATGGGATCAACATCGAATAATCGTTAAATTTGAAAAGGTAATTACTCAGATTAAAAGCAAAATTTGAAAAGAAAAATAGAACTTTTTTATTTAGTACGTATGGGCTTATTTGTTGTACATTTCGTGGAAATAGATAGTGAGCAATTACTTTCGGAGCGTTACAAGCATATATATATATATATATATATATATATATATATATATATATATATGAAGATCTTGTGGTACGTACAGAATTTAAATATTGCTTTAAAAAGTCAGTGCATGATTTAAGAATGTTTTAAAATAATAAAAACGGATTAAAATCCTTAAAAAATGGGAACCCTTTCTTTCGATCTCTTCTTTTCTGAGAATTGTCTGTGAGAATCGATTTTGTACAAGAAAATGCTCATTTATATATATATATATATATATATATATATATATATATATATATATATATATGTATATATATGTGTGTGTGTGTGTGTGTGTGTGAATGAAAGAATGATTTTAAAGACGTATTTTAAGAAATCAAGAAAATGCTCAGATATTGGTAAGTAGAGAAGAATAAAACTTAACTGAAATTGATCTCTCAACTCCTCATGTCGGCTTCATTTGTATTGAAAAAAATACAAACATCATATAAAACACGTGAATATCTTAATATAGAGAGTTTGCTATATTTATATCGACGATAAAGCATGTATAAATCTAAGTTTCAACAGCGTAGACAGAGATTCAACGGCGCTCAATGACTCGGAGTTTCTTGCCTATGGGATCATCAGACCAATCACTTGGTCCAATGATCGAATGTTTGTCTTTGCTATATATATATATATATATGTATATGTGTGTGTGTGTGTGTGTGTGAGTGAGTGTGTGTATGTGTGTGTGTGTGTATACTTGATGCCTCCTTGTTTAACATACAACATTATAAGGATAAGTGGCGCAATCCAGGGAACGGAGTAGCACCCTCTCCTACACCTTGATGTTGTAGCTATTGAAAAGAGAGCCTTCAGGTCATCCCCGACTACAGTCGGCTAACTCAATTACTTTATATATATATATATATATATATATATATATATATAAGAAGATAATAAAGCAGAAAAAATCACAATGTTATTGAAAAAGTCAGGTGTGTTAAATACTAGTTTAATTAAGGATCGAGTTTTTATGCCATTTTATCTTGTTTTTTACTTGAAATGTATTGTGATATCACTGTTTTTTTTCCTTCATTAAGCACAGTAAAGATTTTACGGATTAAAAACGCTTTTAGCGTTAAATTTTAATCATATATATATATATATATATATATATATATGATTTTCTGGTAACCGTGAATGCTGGTAGATAGTAGATTGGTATATATATATATATATATATATATATATATATATATATATATATATATATATTAACTAATCTACTATCTACCAGCATTCACGGTTACCAGAAAAAAGAAGAAAAAACCCGCCAGGAACAAGAAATGAAAATATCTCGAATCACCGTCCGGGAGAAAAAGAAAAAATATCATAGGACAAAAAGAAAGAAAAGGCTAACCCCGTCACACCAGTTGAAAAAAATCAAGAGATATGCAATCAGTTGGTCAAAAGAAAAATAAAACCCACCGTAAACGCTGCAATGCTACAATTACAAGAGTGCTCAATATGAGTGGAGCCAATTACAAAATTAACTTAAATCGCGAGTCGGAATTCTCCAACTAAAGTTTCACCTTAACAGATCATCAGGGAGTCTAACACCGACTATATATATATATATATATATATAGTCGTGTCCTTGATATAGATCAAGCAGCAACCTATGTTCTGATCGACTTATACACGTGTGTATACATCACCTTTTTTTGATAAAGTTTGAGTACTTATCGATTTGTCTATGTGCACGACGCGTGTTTTACAAGAGCATATTTATAAGCTTGTATGTAAACTATTTTTTGCTGTTTCGTGCAAGAACTGCGACTGACCTGTATTAACTCAGTCTTCTTTTGTATTGATTAAAGATTCCCTAGAGCCGTTTGCTGTTGACTAAAACTTAGACGTCTGTCACCTGATTTGTTTAAAATCCTTGGGGCCGTTCGTTTGACACGAACCGTCATCGATTTATTATTCTGAACGGTGCAAAAAGGCGAATACATTCTCGCCAAAAAGACCAGTGTAAGTTAACACGATAACTAATGTATTTGCTTGTCGTTGCTTGAGGATTATGTCAAAAAGATGGGCCGATTTTTCTTAATTTCTCTTTTATTTTGCTTTCAAATTGTGACACAAAACGTCTTGGAAAGAAGCTACTCCATCCTGACAAAGTAGACAATGTCTGGACTGAAATGCGCATGCGTTCTGAGGATAAAAAGAAAGATGAAAGTAGAGAAAGACAAACATATTAATACTTGTTGCTTATCTGCATACTTTCAAATATAAGGATGAGTGGGAATGGTCATCGCTTTGGTTTCAAGAGAAAGATCGATCACTTCAGCCAATCACCTTATTTGAACTGATCAGAAATATGCAAATCCTGCAGCGTCAAGATTAATGTTTATATTAGCGAACAACATTGGTGTCTGTTTTCGTCAGAGTCTCAAGCAAAATAGAAGCGGAATTTTGTCAAGGATTAAGTAAATAATTTTAGAGTAAAGCACTAAAAAGAGAAAATTTCCAAAACGTGTACAGAAATAGGAAATGAGAAGATTAACATTTTTGAGTGACTGATTGATTTTAATGACATGTAATTCTGTCGGTGGCTATTTCATGCCTATAGGTTTGGGAATTGTGCTCAGTGTGCATTTACATTTACATTTTTTGTGTTGTTGTTGTTTCTAAAGAGTTTTTTTCCCATAGTTATATGAGATCAAGTATCTATATCTAATAAAAAAACAAATAATTTGCACACGGATGTATGGTTTCAAGTATTCCTATCAAATAATAATAATTAAGTAATTTCCTGTAATAATTTCAAATTCAATAGTACACAGTTATATGGTTTCAAGTAACTGATAATAACACCTTATAAACAATTATAGCTTCAAGTATCTATTTCGTACGAATAATTTACAGTTATATGATATCTAGTATTCGTATCGAATACAAATATTTTGCATGCAGTTGTATTGTTTCAAGTATTCCCATCTAATACAAACAATTTGCACTCAGTTGTATTGTTTCAAGTATTTTTATCTAATACTAATCATTATATAGTTTCAAGCAATTTCTTCTATTTAACAATAGTCATTTGTTTTCACACTGTCTTATTGTTTTCATTTAACTAATAATAATCATTGATAAACAATTATAGCCTCAAGTTGTCATTCTTAATGCAAATGATTTATACTTATATAGCATCAACTATTCTATTTGAATACAAATAATCTTTAAACATGTTTCTTTGAGAGGGCTTGAGAGTAATGGTGATGAAAAGATACTCAATATTCTCTAAATCCCCAGAACTGAAGCTTCACAATCAGACGTATTTTAGTGTCATATACAGGACATTCTTTTGGGGAGTTTCTTTGGGGAGATACAGCATATTCTAAGTCTTACTGAAAGGATGAAAGAAAGAAAAAAAACTACATCCAGGAATTGCTTGTGGCCATTGCTCTAGACCAAATGAGATCAAATTGTTTCATAACAACTTCTTCATAAGATAAGCATTTTTTTTTTGAAAAATTACATTGTCATTTTTAGTGTTCCTGTCTTTGTTTTCATGATTGCCATTTGTTTCCCTCTAAATATAATAGATATCAGGATATTTCCCTTGTCTCTAATAATACAACAGACTCGTCTTTTATCCTATTTCTAAATCGGCCTAGCAAAATCCGGACATTTCTTTCTATTGTTTTCTTATTGTGTAATCCGTTGATCAAGATCTTGACTGAATTTTTTGTTATTCATGTCTTTTGTGTTTCCTCTTCTGGTTTAAAAAGTCTCGTCTAGGTGCATTCCAGAGTTTCTGGATTGATTACTTTCTCTCTTCTAGAATCGCTTCTGATATGTGATATTGATTGGAATAATATTTTAACTAAACCTCTTTTCCTGAGAATTTTGAACGTTACTGTATTCATTCTAAGACACTGTCGATATCGATTACTTTTTAAAATACGGGAACCATTCTAAAAATAATGCCTTCAAGTTATCTCTTCGCTGCATGGAAAAGGGTTGCTCCACGAAAATTACAAAAGATACAAAGAGCATAATAACATTGTCGAATAGAGAAAATTTTCAGCTCTAAAACACTTTATCTGAATTTATAAAATACCTTGTGTTATCACAGCAATGGAATCTTTTTTATTTCTCTTTAGTGAGAACAAGCTGTGTGATTGATAAAATATTCGCCACCCCCCCATCAAAAAATTACATTTTTATGTGTGATTCTTTATGATGGGGAGTGGGGGAGTCCCAGAGGCGGAGTAGCTAACGTGCTGTGTTGGGACATCGTTGTAAGTGAGTTCGAACTCCGCTTACGTTCACTTTCGGACTAATACTCTTGGGAAAAGTATGAATCCTCTAATTCTCTCAGCCATGGGTCATATAGTATCACTACTTTTTTCTACAAGGATGGCTTTGGTACTAAATATCCCACAAAAGTTGATATGCCAGTAAGCAAAGAAACAAAACCCAACTTTTTATTATGATTTTAGTCTTCACGTGTTTACCATCCCTGTTAACAGTTCTGGAATCTTCCCCAGGTGATCTACGTTATATCATTTCTACTATTCTAATAAAAATTTGCCGACAGCATAGGTTCCTTTGACTTTCACTCGTCATCCGTTCCTATCAACCATTGCTCTTGCTATGTCCTACAGATGGATTGCATTGTTCGCAGTGATTTAATAAATCTAACATTTTTGCTTGTCGGCCAACACTTGTGTGTCCACGAGTAGGAGTCCATAGGAGAACGTCGCTAATGTTTTCGTTCTTATTTCTCCAGCGGTGTCAAATACGTCTTGCTTGTCTTAATTGGATGTTTCGTGCGATGGGAGGTAAGTAGCTTATAGCTTTTATTTTGTAGGGTACTGCTTCCAGGATTTGTTCAAAACAGCACGGAGAATCCTCATGGAGTTCCCATCAAGCATTTCCTAAAGGAGTTTTTTTTTAAGTCGACATAATGCGACCATACAATAATACTACATCAGCTACTACTTGGAAGAATTCACGTTCTAACAAATAGTTATTTGCTTGGCGATTTTTCAAATTGCGTATTCACTTCAGTTTTATTTTTCTAGAATTAAGAGCAAAATCTAAATTATCATCATCATTATTATTATCATTATATTACTCTTTACGAATTTTTCGTATAAGCGTTAGCTGATGGTCTTTCACTGGAGACTGAGTGACAGTAAATCTTTTATAGTCTCTAGGACTCCTCTCAGTATTCTGGCCGATCTTTGTTTGTAGTTTGGATGATCTCTGCTCGTCCTCCGATTTCCAACTCTTTCAGCTCCCTTATCAAGTCTTTCAAGATCGTTCCGAGTGCACCAATGACAATTGGTATTACTGTCACCTTCATGTTCCATAGCTTTTTTAGTTCTCAAGCAAGGTTTAAGAATTTGTCTCTTTTTTCGTTTTCTTTGATTTTCACTCTGTGGTTGTCCGGATTATATTTATTATTATACTCCTTTAGAGTTTTTCACATCAGTGTTAACTGATGGTTTTACATTGGAGTTTGAGTGACAGCAAGTTTCCAGGACTCGTCTCAGGATTCTGGCCGTTCTTAGCAATGCTGTCGTTTGGATAGTCTCTACCCGTCCGCCAATTTCCAAACATTCCAGGCCTTTTAATAATCCTTTAGTTATTGTGCCTAACGCACCAATCACAATTGGCACAATCGTTACTTTCATGTTCCACAGCTTTTTCAATTCTCTAGCAAGGTCGATGTACTTATCTTTCTTTTAACTTTCCTTCAGATTTATTCTGTGGTCCGCTGCGCCGGCGATGAACAAGAAGCGGTATGCTGTGTTTGCAAGATGATGGTCGATATCGAAAATAATGTTTCCGATTTTTTTTTTCACAGAAGCTAAAACAGCTATAGGGAACATAGTAACAGTTAGATAGAGCTAACTTTCCGCTAGAAAAAAAAAGCAAAAAACAACAAAAAAAAAAAAAACAACAAAAAAAAACAAGACAAATCTTTTAAACACCGTGTATTCTCTCAGATGATAGAAATTGGTTTTAGATTGTTTTGGCTCATTAACCCCTTATGCGCTGGACAGCAACATCGTAGTAAACAAGTTCGAACTCCAGTCGCATGATGACGTTCTCTTTCGGACGAATACCATTGGGAAATGTATGAACCTTCTTGTCTCGGCTATGGGTTAAACAGTACCTCTTCTGTTCTATAAGGATGTACCATAGCCATAAGAAACGCCATGTGTGAAATGGATATAGCATACCGATGTGAAATATACATATATAGAACATAGGAATCCCGAAACACGAAAAACACTTACAACTTCTTAGTTCAGGTACGAAACTTTTTATTACCTTTGAGTTGAAAAGTTTTTCGACATAAGGAGAGAGATACACATTCTTTCTATTCTGGCTTTTCCATCTGCCCCAAGACACGTGCGACACCTGCCACAAGGCCACTGGCCTGGCTTCGGCGAGCTAGCTAAAATCAACCGTCTTC
Organism: Sepioteuthis lessoniana; assembly: GCA_963585895.1. NCBI lineage: Eukaryota > Metazoa > Mollusca > Cephalopoda > Myopsida > Loliginidae > Sepioteuthis > Sepioteuthis lessoniana. The sequence goes on along the minus strand of OY757929.1, from coordinate 39,396,734 downwards.
TTCCGAGCCAGGAACTCAACTCAACTGACTTTTTTCAAGATCCCCAAAATCCTCCGCGCGCACTTCCGGTGCATGATGTCATTCACATCCCCAAGTCATAATTTTCTATCTAGGATTTTTATTTTGACATCTATGAACGATACATCCTCCCCGCGTGCGCGTTAACACTTGAGCTCAAGTTTTCACCTGACTAACCTATGTGCTGAGCTGAAAGGTTCTCGGCCTAACTAAACCCAAAGGCAAGATATATAAAACGAAATACCTCGGCCATTATATTACAAGGATGGATTTGGTCATTAAATAACCCACGAAAGTTGATACGCTATTAAACAAAGAAACCAAACTTATAGATTATTTAATACCAAAATTTGATGCATTAGTAAATGCTTAATTGTAATTATATTTTCAATGTTCCATTGTCTTTTTCGATAACCTTTCATTTATACATATTTGCATTGTTTCAAATATTCCTACTTAATTTTCATACTTGTTTAAGTCCAGGCAGCAACACCCCACAAGGCGCCAACTATACGGTTACCTACCACCTATCACGAAAACTATACAAGCTAGACGAACCAGACATGCCGGACACCGCTGGAGAAGCAAGGACGAGATCATAAGTGATGTACTCCTGTGGACCCCCGCATATGGCCAATCAAAAGCAGGACGGCCAGCTCGAACATACATACAGCAGCTATGTGATGATACGGGATGTAACCCTGAAGACCTGCCAGAGGCGATGAATGATTGAGAGACGTGGAGAGAGAGGGTCAGGGATATCCGTGCTAGCCGCAAGACATGATGATGATGATGAATTTTCATACACAATTATATGGTTTAAAGTAACAATTCCTATTTGCTAATATCATTTGTTTGCACAGTTATATGGTTTCATAAAAATCATTCTCAAATAAATCTATTTGACCCATAGATGGGTCCCTAATAGGTACCACCACAATGGGTCAGTGTAAATCTGGGAGTAATGGCAATAAAGGGACACTTCACACTCATTAGAGCTCTAGAAATAGAGCCTCACAACTGAAAGTAGCTTAATGGCTATTAGTGCCGAGAAAGGTATAAATCTTAAAAATATTATTATTATGGTTTGGTTTGGTTTGGTTGGTTTTATGGCATATCAACCTTTGTAGGTTATTTAACGCCAAATCCATTTTTATGTAAAAAATCTGTTCTATTGAAAACTGTTCAATTTAGCATAAGTACACAGTTTAATTGTCAAAAACATTTCCATTTCAAACTATTTAAGCAGTTATATGTAATAATTCAGTTATGTGTAAATACAGTTTTAATGTCGAAAAACAGTTCTATTGGAAATAATTCAGTTAAGCATAAGCACGCATTTTAAGTGTAAGTACGGTTTAATTGTCAAAAACGTTTCTATTTTAAGCTATTCAGTTTACTCAATTCCTTTTAGCATAAGTATGCTGTTAGTTCTATTTAACCCATAGATAGGGCCCTATCAGGTGCTACCACTCCGGGCCAGAGTGGACCTGGGAGCGATGGCAATGAAGGGGTACTCCGCATTCCCCAAAGCTCCAGCATTGCTGGAACCTCACCATCAGATTGTTTAGTGTCATGTACAGGACACTCATTGGGTGGGGGGTATTACCCCTCTGCAGAGAAGCAGTCGGTGTATTCTACAGCCCCAGCCGACTTGGTAACACAGAGTTAAATGTCAGACAGTTTTATTTCAGATAATTCAGTTCAGCATAAGTACACAGTTTAGACGTCAAAACAGTTCTATTTAGAACAATTCAGTGTAGCATTAGTACGCAGTCTCAATGTCAAAACAGTTCTATTTTAAACAATTCAGCTTAGCATAAATACGCAGTTTAAATGCAAAAATCAGTAAAGTGAAAGAAGCATGGTATATAGTTCTATTTAACCCATAGATAGGACCCTTATCAGGTGCTACCACTCCGGGTCAGAGTGGACCTGGGAGCGATGGCAATGAAGGGTATTCCACATTTCCCAAAGCTCCAGCATTGCTGGAACCTCACCATCAGATTGTTTAGTGTCATATCCAGGACACTCATTGGTGGGGGGTCTTACCCCTCTGCAGCGAAGCAGTCGATGTATTCTACAGCCCCAGCCGACTGGGCAATTATTATTATGATGAACATTAGAAGTCTGTTACTTTAATTTTCATGTAATGTGCACAATCATCAGACGGATATATATATAATACGAATGTAAATATTCTTTCTGCTTAGGATCATCTAGGAGTTGCGATGAAAAGCAACTAAAAATAAGACGAAAGAAATACAAGTGAAAAAGTAATAATATTTTTCTTTGGCTGTTGCTTCAACGTATACTGCTGGGTAATAAATTCGCAAAACTTTACTCTCGTGTTCACGAGAAAACGGACGAAATTTAAAAAAAAAACGAAAGAAGAAAACAGTCTATTTTTACCAGAAAATTGTCCTTGCATTAATCCTAGGTATAATGAACAGAATTGAAAAAAAATTAAAAGGTCAGCTGAATTTGAGATAAAATGGCTTCTAGCAAAATTACCGAGACTTAGAACGAAAGTCTATAGAAAGAAGAACGTTACCATTTTCAAAGATTATCTTCTTGTACGTCAGCAAATAGCAATTGCGAAGATTATAAAACCCATTTCCAATTACAACTGGCCGTGGACAGTTTTCGGAATTAGTTTCCAAGTGGCGCAAAAATTCCGAGCTTAAATTTCTTTTCTAAAGAAAATGAGCAAATTATCTGTGGCCAAAGAATTCCATCCTAAAATTTGCATCTGCCGTCGTTTACTTTATGAGTTTTTATTTCTAAGAAATCCGAATTGAAATACGAATTGTGATGCGAAATCTGGACTTAAACACACAATCGTAGAAAAAATTATATCTATACCGATCTTGAAATCATTTGTTAGTGAGTTCGTTCAAATCAAACTTGAATAGTTTAAAATGATCAGATAATCACTTCTAAAGGCTTGAGTATTCCTTAGACAATGATACATTACTTATAGACGGAAGCGTAATTAGCAGAACGGTTATTGTCGTAGGAAATAGAATCGGCGACCCGACCTCGACGCTGATGCCCTTACGAAAGGCATGTAACCATCTGTTCTCTCCTCAGTTATTGGTAAATGGTGGAGCAAACTGAGTTCTTTGACCCTGATAGACATTTAATCTAAGAGAAGAAAAACTCTGATTTCTAATCTTCTAACTTCCGTCTAAATGTTCCCCTAGTTTAACATTCTTGATGAGTCGTAAGAGTTGGCTAAATACATATATTACACATAGGGGCGCTCGTGGTGTAATAGTCACCGTCGCAAGAAATGGACACGTTTACCCGAGTTTAATACCTGGACGATGCCGTTTAAAATTCACATAGCGCTAATACCCTTGGGAAAAGTATGCATCTAATTATTCTCCTTCCAGCTATGGGTAAATGATCGGGTAGACAGAACTCTTTAGCCTTGGTATGGCAACCGGCCGAGGAGAAGGAAAATCCTGAATTCAAACCAGTTAAACTGACCTTGTATCACATTCTGCTCGTACGAAAGGGTTGGGTAAATATATATTGACTGGATAGTCATTTCATCCCACTAGGGACTCACCAGGCAGAGGGATAAATCACCCTGAAAAGAGTGCACAGGGTTTGACACAAAACTATTCAGTGGCGAAGTAACAAGTCTGGAGCTTTGGAGAGTGCAAAGTTACTTCTCTAAAACCATTACTCCGAGGTCCACTCCGACTTAGTCATTGTAACTGGTAAGGTACAAACTCTGGGTTTACTACATCTCTAGTTTGATTTTAAAAGCATGTCCGTCTATCAGGATTTATTTTACACCAAGATGTCTTGTTATATATGTGGTTTAATCAGACTGTTTAAAGTTATGGCCCAATACACACACACACACACACACATATATATATATATATATATATATATATATATATAGAGAGAGAGAGAGAGAGAAAACTGTGGGGTCGCAGTTTATGCATGATTGTACAAGAACATCAACCCGTACATCTCATTTATTGCTGGATAATCAACCCTTTTCTTCGTCACTTCATAAATTGTCTAATTCCGAGATCCTCGTCGACAATGTTACATCTTAGATTTTTCTTCGCCAATTTAGATGTATAACGAAAGGGACAATGGGATCGTCGTTGCATCAGTTCTCTGTGAAGTCGATTGGTGTAATACTTTTTGATGTTAGGAAATTGTAAATGTAAAAATTAGGGACTAATCATAGAATGTTAATATATATATATATATATATATATATATATATAGTGATTGCAACTTCTTTGGAAAAGAAGGCCATCTCCTCGATTCTCTTAGAAGCTTGTGTGACTCCTTTGGACGAGTATATCCTTGTACGTCCTGTCTTATATGTGACAAACAAATTATCTGTCTTCTTTGTTGACATTACCTCCGTGTACCTTCATATAACTTTTTAAACCTGTGGTAGACCCACATACTTAGTCCTGGAATTGACACAAGTTATCTGTAGTTTGCTGCAGAGAGACTTGTGTAAAACGAATCCATCATAGTTTGCTCTCAAAAGATCTCATATGACTAGCAAGTCCGCCTGAAAACACACAGTTCTTACTGCAGATGTTGCAACATGTTCAGGCTAAAAAGTATCAGAGGTAGATGTCGAGACCCGCTTCCGAAGTAATCGTTTTAGGCTGCAGCTTTCGATTCTCCGATTTTCAAACGCCTTACAGCCATCGTAGATCATTTATTTCCAAGTTGATCGATTTATCATCATTTGCTCATAGTTTCTGATATCTGTACTGAATGCCCTCTAATTGTTTTTGACGAAAATATATACAAGGATCGTTCAAAAAGACCTAAGCCTCACTAAGAAAGACGAGCTATACCTGAACATTTTTGTTGAGGCAGACAAGTACCACTTCTTACAAAATTAGAAAATAATTTCTGTCTTCATTCCTATATAGATTAGTCCCACACAAAGGTGACAAGTGTAGGATAAATTTAAAAACGGACAAAACAGAACCCTGTTTTTATCAGCCCCTTTACAGTGGTAAGTTTTGACCCAAGATCAATTTCTAAAGGTTTGGTTTGGTTTGTTTGTTTAATGGCATGTCAACCTTTGTAGGTTATTTAATACCAAAGCTATTCTCCTAGAAGAACAGTAGTAGTACTATTTAACCCATAGCTGGGAGGATGAAGGGGTTCATACCTTTCCCAAGGGTATTTGCCCGAAAGTGAACGTAATAGCGCGACTGGAGTACGAACTCGCTTACTACTATTCCGCAGTCCATCGCTTTAACCATTACACCACGACGACACCCCCGATCAATTTTTAAAGCAGAGTTTAACATGTTTAAATACAGAGTTTTTTTCCTCCTTGTCCAGTTGATAAACCAATCTTAAAGAACATTGTCTGCCCTACTATTTACTCATAGCTGGAGGGAGACTGTTTGATCAATAACTTTCCCAAGAGTATTTGTACTATGTGAAATGCAGCCTTGTCCAGATTTTTCAACTAAAGTCACCGTGTACATTTCCAAAAACGAACCTTTACACCACTAGCGCCTCCTTAAGAAAAGTATGACGCCAGAGGAAATCCATGGTTCTCTACCCTCAAAAAAGTGCAAGCAGCCAGCGTCAATTGGCAAGGCGACGGTTTTTGTTTTTTTTTTTTTGGCTGGGGGAGGGTTAGAGACGTAACCATAATAGACTTACTGGAAAAGGGAAAAACTATAAATAGACAGTACTATGCATCAGAATTAGGGCAACTAAAGGAAGAAATCAAGTCGAAAAGTTGAGGGAAGGAAGCTGAGGGCAAAAGTGCTTTTGATTCGGGACAACGCACCCGTTCACGCAGCTCAAGTTGTAGTCGCTTCTCCGTCTACCCTCATCACTAGACTTTGTTCTATCTGACTCCATCCTTTCTCCTAAACTCAAATACCATTTGCACGGTCGTCAGTTTGGAAAAATTGCAAGTTTGTATTTAATTTTTTTGTGTAGTTGTTTCTAAAGCTGGTTGTTAGTGTTTAACGACATATCAAACTTTGTGGGTTATTTTATGCCCAGAGGTTAGGGAATCGTGTTCATTGCACGTTTATATTTACAATTTTTGTGTGGTTGTTTCTAAAGCAGGTTGGTTGTGTTTAACGACATATCAAACTTTGTAGGTTATTTTATGCTTAGAGGTCAGGGAATCGTGTTCATTGTACGTTTATATTTACAATTTTTGTGTGGTTGTTTCTGAAGAGTTATTAGCACACAGTTATAATTCTATCTAATACAAATAATTTGCATACAGGAGTTTTGTTTTAGGTATTCCTATCTAATATCAATAATTATATAGTTTCAAGTAATTATTTCTATTTAATAATAATCATTTATTTGCATACTTTGCATGCTTTCAAATAATTAATAATACTCCTTAGCAAACTAACTATTCGTAATGCAAATAATTTATGATTATATGGCATCAAGTATTTCTATTCAATACGAATAATTTCAAAACATTTTTAGGGGGTTCTTACCCCACGATAGAGGATGTAGTTTAGGTATTCTAAGCCTCGCCAAATAGGTGACTGATAATTTCAATTTAATCATAATCGTTTGTAAACTATTGCCACAAGTAAGTATTCTTGATACAAATAATTTGTATAAAGGTAAATGGTTTCAGGTATTCCTATCAAACATAAATAATTCTCTGTAATACAAATGATTAGTTTGCGCATTTCTGAATTTTTATCCAATACTAATAATCTTCAAACAGTTCTATTTGATCCATAAATGGGAGCCTAATAAGTACGATCACTCCGGGTCAGAGTGGACCCTGGAACAATTGCAATGAAGGGATACTCCACATTCCCCAGGCTTCTAGAACTGGAATCTCACCATCAGATGCAAGTTGGCGTCATTCTTAGGACACTCCTTTTTGTGTGAGCGTCTTGTCCTTCCTTAGGAGATGCTGTCAGCGTATTCTAAGCCCCATCAAAAGAAGTCTAGAACTGGAGCCTCATCATCAGATTCAGGTTAGTGTCATACAGAGGGCATCCCTTTTTGTACGTATGCAGTCAATAGTATTCTAAGTCCCGCTGACAGGGCAGTAGAGAATTTGGGATGATCGATTTCGAAAGCTTTTTCGTTGTGAGGCAAACTATCAAACTGTGCATAATTTACTCAAAATCTGAAGTATATCACTAGTTTATGACCCATTAAACTTTGGCCTGTGAATATAGCATTTATCTGCGGACTAGTAAATCATGACGAGGCGTTAGAGTTTAGAAGATAACTAATTGGAAGACATTTCACGATAATATTATAAAGGAACTTGATTTATTGCATGGATATCAGAACAATAAAGGCGTTGATTGACTTCCAGGTAAATCCTGAGGTTCACGTTCGAATACACACAGGCCCTCAATTGGAAATACAATTAATCATGCGCACTGGATTGTTCCACTCTAAATCGAATTTTATAGTTACTCACAGCATAATTCAGAGTTTCAGTAATCTGAAGTCTCGCTAATTAGCGAGACCTCTTATTACTGCAACTAGATTTATACATTGAATATATCCATAAAAGAAAACGCTATAGATGTGTAGTAAGAAGGCACACTTTGTGTAGCGGTTATCGGTGTAGGAAATGGAATCGGCAATCAAAGTTAAAATCCCAAACTGTCCAGTCGTGAAGACTTATAGTCGACTGACTCTATTTTCGAAGAGGAGTTAAGACTCCTCCAAAGGCGTGTCCTGGGTGTGATATCAAACTGCATCTAGTGGTGAGGCTCAAGTGCTGGAGATTTGGGGAGTACTAATCATTGATATTATTTCCAAGTTTATTCGGACCCGGAGTCTTAATAACTGTAAGATCTCATCTATTAGTCAAAATCTTAGTAACTGTAAGATCTCATCTATTAGTCAAAATCTTAGTAACTCTAAGATCTGATATATTAGTCAAATACTTTTGTTTAATAATTATTCGTATTCGAAAGAACCGGGTGGAAAAACCGGACTCCCCCCCCTCCAATAAGAACAACAACGATAATAAAAAACCCACAAACAATCGAAACTCTAAAAAAATCCACAGCAAAAAATGTAAATATGTACGTACAATGAACCCGATTCCCTAACCTCTAGGCATAAAATAACCATAGATTAGTTAACATGCTATTGTGTTAGTATAGCGTTTATTCTAAGACGAACAGCAATAAATAAATGAATTAATACTTCGTTTAATTCAAACGATTTATTAATCAACACGTGAAACAATTAATAACAATATACAGTCCTCCTTGTGAATAAAGTTGAGTTTAAGGGTCTTACCGGCGCGCTGAAAAAGATATCTGGTATCCTATGGTTGTCCTTCTGAGAGTTTTTAACGTTCATGCCTCACGAAACGTCTGTTGGAATTTGTCCGACTGGATTTTGGATTTTTGTGCCATGACTTCAAGGCTCATCACGTGATTAGTATATGCAATCACAGCGAGCCTCTCCCTCGCTCACTCTATACTCAGGAATTACCATTTTACTTACCCAACAATGCTATTTAAATCTATCAATCCATCTAAATACATTTAAATACAGTCAACTAATACTGAAAGCACGCGGTTCCTCTTAGATTAACGAAGTTAAGCAGCGAGGAACTTGTTCAGTTCTGAAATGAGTGACCACACAGTAACTGCACGTATTGTAAGCGATATTGAATGCCAAACTTAATATTACCCCGAAAAGAAATTATGGAATTAGCATACTTAAAGGATATTCACCTTGGTTATTTTATATTTAGCTGATAAAATGCAAAACATTTTTTTCTCTCTGAATATTCTGGTTTCATATAATATATTTTAAACACTGAATTAATAGTATGATTCTTTCATAACTTATACAAAGGAAAATATGGAATAACCCAATATTAAGGAGAAAAATATACAATGATCTTGTAATTTGCATTCTTAAAACACATTCTAGTAGAAGCCCAGATTTACAAATCAGTCAACCGTTAAAAGATAATCCTTGTAGATCTCAAGAAATAGGAGGTCATACCTAACTGAAAGGAAACATGGTGCCAAGAAAAGAAGAATCAATGAAACAATGGAGAGGATCGTAGCCCCCTCTTCTCCCCAAAAACTTGCATTGATAATGATATTCTAATCAAAGGCTTCACAAGATATTTGCTGCTCGATTGTTGTTATACATTTGCTATATTTTGCAGTTGTTCAAATCGATTTAATCACCTCAATTATAATAATATTCATGATTCGTTAATTTAAATTTATGAGTTTTCTCCCCCAAAAGGCATTTAAGATCCCCAATTCCATATTTTGAAAATATTTTTTAGATCCATGTTGCTGAATAATCGCTCCACTTGGCAGTTGAAATGATGAGGTATTAGCTTTTCTTTTATCTTCATGCTCATGCCCTTGGGAAAGGCATGAATTCATCCCTTTTCTTCCCAGCTTTGTGTAAATAGTAGGTCAAACTGGGCTATTTAAGTTTGGCAAAGGAACCAGTCTCGGAAAACTCTGAATTAAAACCGACTTTGTTGTATAGTCACTCAATAACCATGACCATGATTAACTATACAAACACATAATACATATATACGCTGGATACATACCGACGCAATGAATAATGATGAGCGAAGACTTCTTTAGAAAAATATGTACCTCTCATTTTATTGTAACGTTTGTGTGTGAGAGGGAGTTGGAGACCGAACAAAGACTGCAATATATTGACCCCACTCTTATGGCCATCAGCGTTGTGTCTTTCTCGTTCTCATGATGCTCAATCGGAGGGCCGGGGGGCCCACTCTGCTGGCTTTCTCTACTGCATCTTATCACCAACTGGTCTGGTCCCCAAACTCCATGGGGGGTCCCGAGGGCCCTTTCGGCCGGGTGTGGCTTTCCCTACCACATCTCGTCTCTATCACATCTGAACTCCAACTGTCTGACTTCCTGTTTTCACCGAATTATATAATAGTTCAATCGCCCACTTAATCGCCCACTCAATCGTATTCTATCCCCACTGAGAGGATGTATTAATCATTGAGGAATAGTTGATACTATACACTGAAATATTTCCTTTCAGCCAAGAAACTTCATCGTATATTGGTTTAATACGAATATATTCTAATAAGAGTACTTTCTGAAGAGGAATTGCTTTAAGATGTTTCTTCGATTTCATATGAGATAATAAGTATATACTTTGCTAATCCCTCCATCATGCGCAGGATGGGACGAAAGATCAATTTTTCAGCGGAGTACTTCTTCTAGACTGGTTGCCTACCCAAAGCTAAAGAACCCTGTCTACCATACTATTTTACCTATAGCAGAGGGGGAGGGGAAGAAGAAGAGATGGATTCATGTTGTTTCCGAAGGCATTGGTGCGAAGCGAAATGCAAAAGCTTCATCCAGAATTTGAACTTGGATCGACGTGTCCATTTCCTATGTCGGTAACTGTTACGCCACGCACCTCGATATAAGAGATTAAAAGGATGTTTTGTATAACTATCACATCTTACACAACCCACAATCAGCTCCACCGATATATCTTTTTTCACTTCTTACAATCAATATTCAAATAATTAGTTTCTAATCCATTCGATTTCCCGATTTTTTGCTTTTTACTATCTTTGTATTGATGTTATGGAAGACTGTAATTTTCACTTTAATCAACAATAATGTTCGGCTCACTTGAATAATCTTAGAGGATTTTTCTTCGTGTCAATAAAGGTTTTAATAAACCTGCACATCTGCAAGTGCTCAACTGACATTGATGCACAAGAGTCGATATGCACTGATGCACAAGACTCGCTGCATATGCAACAAAACGATAAACTAATGAGTTTTACGCGTATCAGGATTTAGTTTCTTTTTTGTTTTTGTTTTTGTTTTGTTCAATAGCATAAAAACCTTCGTGGGTTGTTTAATGCCAAAGCCATCCTTTTAGAAGAACAGTAGTGGTAGGATTTAATTCATACCTGGGATTAAGGAGGTTCGTAACTTTCCCAAGGGTATTAGTTCAAAAGTAAACGTAATAGCATGACTAGAGCTCGAACTCGCTTACTTCGATGTAACAGTCCAGCCCGTTAGTCACAGAGATTCACTACGAAGGATTTGTTATTTAGTCCAGGTTTACGTTATTTGTTTTAATGGCATATTAACCCTTGTGGGTTATTTAATACTAAATCCTATTTATATATAATATGTGATTTGTGCGCGAATAATTTGTAATTTTATTTTCAAATGGGTTAAAGCTAATTTGTTTGCACTCAAGTGCTTTCAAGTATTGCTATTGTTTGCACACAGTTAAATGGTTTCAAGTATTTCTATTCAAAAGTAATAATTCTGTTTAATATTAATCGTTTGTTTAGTTTCAAAGTATTGTTAAACCTATTAGTTTTATTTGCACACATTTAATAGTTTCAAGTATAGTAAATGATTAGGTATTTCTATTTGACTCAAGATAGGACCCTTACATGTGTTACCATTCCAGGTCAGAATGGGTCCGGGAGTAATGGCATTGAAAAAGTACTCCACATTCCTCAAACTCCGAGACTGAAACCTCACCATCACTCATGCCGTTTAATGTTATACCCAGGACACTAAATGTCTAAATTTAGAGACGGGAGGTAAGTGGCCGTATAGCTGTTGGTTTGTGGTATATTGCTTCTAGGATTTGTTCAAAATAGCTTGTAGCATTCTTGTGTAGTTCCAATCTAGCTTTTTCTCAATGCGTTTTGTTAGCGTGCATCCATACAGTAGCAATGACACAGTTTGGAAAAAGTTCCGTTTTATTTTATCGGATAGATCAGACTTCCATATGATCGATAACCTATCGATAGCAGCCCATGCCTTTGCCGGGCGTATATTAACATCACTTTCAGTAGACGAGACACAGTTAAAGTGTTTTCTTAACACGAAGAATACCCGGTTACATCTGGACAGTAGCACATATAATAATCAACCACATTAAAAATGACAAATCCAAATCCAAATCAACATAGAACTTAATAGACCGATCTGAGTGTAATGGTCGGCAGGTGATTTCTTGATAGCCAATATGGAGGATCTGAACGGTATCTTGCGAATGTCGGTTGTTCAAATTTCAGGTGCACAAACAAAGACCAAAGCAACAGTTCAGTTGAGAAACATCATCGAAAAAAAATGGATGAGAGAAGACAAGAAAAATGTTATCCACTACTATTTTTAAAGCAAACTTACACAAAGAAGATATAGATAAAGAATGATTGGAATTTGGGGCAGAATCAGCTAAATTTGTAAAAAGTCAGACTTGTTTACCAAATTAGAATGATTTTAAAGAAAATTTGATTTTCTGACCTTGAAATACTAGAAACGTGTGAACAAGTAAGGCTTGGAGAATATGTTCAAGAAGAGCCCCTAAAGGAATTGAAACACAAAATACAGGAAATCAAGACATCACAGAACCCTGCAACACATCAATGTTAATACAATAAGATCGAAAATATGTAGAGTTAAAAACAACCCTGACTGAAAAGAAGTATTAACATCCTCGAGGAATCAAGAAAAAGTCAAGGTAGAAACCGAAAAAAAAAACCGAATTGATTTAAAAATATCCCGACGGACATCACTGAACTAAATGAGCTAATTTAGACAGATCCAAAACTAGTCAGAGATAAAATCGGTATCCCCAAAAGGAACCCGAACAGAAATACAAAGCCTGGATAGGAAATTTGGCTAGGAGAACAAATAAAGAAAAGTGGAAAAGTGGAAAAGAAGGAAAAATTCAATGATACATTAGAATGAAAAGACCAATACAAGACTATTGCAGAAGAGTTTTCAGGCATTTCGTTAAAGTCAAATTGGTGCATTCTTATAGTAGTACTGACATGATTACTGCTTGGAAGAATTCCTGTTTTATTTCAAATAATGGTATAATTTTTTGCAAGCCATGTAAAGAGAATATTATGGAATAAACCGATTTCTACCCAGGGTTGTACTTTGCCAAGAGGCCGATAATACAACCAACTCTGATTTTATTTGTGTATTTCTTCTGAGATCAACCTTTAATTACTTTATTCAAAATGAATGAGAAAAGGGAGCATTACCCTCAGTATAAACTTTTAATGTCAAAAGCTTAATGATAACCCTTAGACGCTATCTTATTCCGCGAAACATTGGTTTAAATTGCTCGTAAATTAATCAAACCTGGGTTTTATGGTAACGAGCTTTAATCGATTCGGTAGTTTGGATCGTATTCATGCAATTCAGCGAGCCACTCGAGTTGGCACAGAATTGAACGGAATAAAATGAGTGACGGCCTCCTTTCCATGCAATTTTCCCATCATCGTTGGTTGGCATCGTTCGACTGTAGGAGCTATTTAAAGGAAGGTTCAAGCAATGAACATTGAAATAAGTAAATGACTTTTGAGTCTTGGCAGATGGTGAACACGTACTGGATGTTCTATACGTTTGCTGGGCTTGTGTACACCGAAATAGCCATTAATGACAGCTTCTCATGTTTTGCTGTCCTCTTGTTCGTTGGGAGCAAATTTGATAGTGGGATAAAAATAGAGTAAGAATCTTTAAGAAAGAAAGAAAGAATGAAAAGTATTAAGGGAGGAATGAATAGCGAAGTAAAATCATTAGTGAGTGAGTAATAGAAAAAAGGAGGAATACGGAGAGAAACAGTAAAAGATTCAAAGAAATGAAAAGAAAAAAGAAAGAAAAATGACCAGAATAAAAAATAAAAAAATGAGAGAGAGAGAGAAAATACCTCATTGAGAGAAAGAGAGAGAGAGAGAGAGTATGTGTGTGGGGGTATGTGTGTGCGCGCGTGTGTGTGTGTGTGTGTGAGAGAGAGAGAGAGAGAGAGTGTAAGAGAATTATTGAAACGTCGAGAAAGTGTAAAGAGATCAGAAAGCTGGTAAAAGAAAGAAAGAAAGAAAGAAAGAAAGAAAAAAAGAAAGAAAGAAAGAAAGAAATAGTAAAAAAAAAATGTGCAGAAGGAAAAAAAAGAGAAAATACATTTTTGACAGAGAGAGAGAGAGAGAGCAATAGAAAAGAATAAAGGAAAGAAAGAAGGAAAGGAGGAAATGACTTTAAAAGTCAAATTTAAAAGAATAAGCAAATAATTGGTAATCAAAAGAAGAAAAAATTGAAAAATAGAACGAGGTAGATTGGAGGAAAGCAAACATTGTAAGGAAGAAAGAATACGAAAGAGAGAAAGGAAGAAGAAGAAGAAGAAGAAGAAGAAGAAGAAGAAGAAGAAGATAGATAGATAGATAGATAGATAGAGAGAGAGAGAGAGTGAGAGTAGAGAAAAAATGAATAGAGTGTGAGAGGTAGAGCAAAAAAATGGAGAAATGAGTGACAGAAACAGGAGAGAAAGAATGAAGGGCAAAATAAGAAAGAGAAAGAAAAGACAAAGAGAAAGAATAAAAACATAGATAGATAGATATGAGAAAATGGTTGCTGAAAGGGAAGAAAAATAAAAAGGGATAGAAACAGAAGATAACAAAAGAAAGAAAGAAGGGGAAGCGGCAAAGAGAAGGCACAAGTTAGAGAGAGAGAGAGAGAGAGAAAGAGAGAGAGAGAGAGAGAGAGGAGAAAAATGAAAGCTGATTGGGGAGTAGAAAATAATATGGAAAAGTAAAAGAAAGAAGAAGGAAACAAAAAAGAAATAGGAAAAAAAAAAAAAAAACAGCAAAAAACAGACAAACGAGGGATAGAAACAGAAGATACGAATAGAGAAAAAGGGAGATTACTAGTAATAAGAAAGGCACAAAAGAGAGAGACAAGAGAACAATGAAAGCTGTGTGGGTGAGCGATAGAAAAGAATATAAAGTGAAGTAAAAGAAGAGGAATATAAAGAAGAGATAGGAAAAAGAAAAGAGAAATAAGTGATAGATAGAAGAGAGACTGAATAAAGAGAGACGTAGGTGTGGGGAGCCAATATGCTGGCGGACTTGTTACTAAAAGAAACTCACTCAAGACAAAAATAAATCACTTGAAATACTTTTAGTACGACAACATTTAATCAAAAGGAAAGGACAAAAACTGTGACATTCCATCAATTTAAATACCTTGTTTAAGAAAGGTCCGTAGTTTATCAACAGTGTTAAACTAAAATGCACGTAGGAAGTCTCTTTGGAATGTAGCCACCCATTTGATATTAATAGAATAATTAACTGCTTAAGTTAACGGTGACATATTCCGCTTGAGACGTCATACGCTTACTCCAATCGCCCTTTCACTTTTTAAAACGCAAGTTCTCTTTCTTGATCGTCATCGGTGGCTATGTCACGTTCTTCTCGTTCACGCCTACCAAGTTTCAATAATAATTTCAGCTGTGGGAAAAAGCAGAAGCAGCTGGGACCTAAATATGGATTGCAGGATAGCAACAGTGGTACTACGGATAATGGCTTGCGAGATGCGTTGTCTCAGACCCCTCTACTTTTTTTTTCTTAGGCATGAAAGTAGAATAGTGGTGAGTGGGCTGATAACAACAGTTGATTCAAGAGTTTTGGGTAATATGGAGTTACCCTTTCATTAACATCACTCCCAGGTCCATTCTAACCCGAATTGGCTGTAGTTGTTTGGGCATCATCTTTGGGTCATATAGAACTAAGGATTATTTGCATTAGTTATTTGAAATCAAACAACTATGTGCAAACTAATCTTATTAGATATAAATACTTGATGAATAGATTACTAATCTTTAAGTAACAATACTTGAAACCAGTTAACTGTGTGCAAAGAAATAATTGATATAAAACAGTTAATTGTGTGCAAAGAAATAATTGATATAAATCAGTTAACTGTGCGCAAAGAAATAATTGATATAAAATAGAATTATAAGTGTTCGAAAGGAATATTTTAAATCATTTAACTGAGTGGGTTGTTTACTACGCGTATACATATACAAATATACATATATAAATATACGCGGAAACATAATTGTTGGGTATCACCCACCTTTTCCACACAATGAGCTAGTCCATCTGCCATATATAGTAGTAGCTACTAATACCAGCAGACTAGAAGGTGAAGAGCTGCTTTGTATAACGGAAGCCAATACTATCGTTGGACTATATCCTTATTCTGTATTCACTAATCCGATGTTCTTGTCTACTAATTCTTGTCCCTCTATTGTAAAGGCTATTGTAAAGGCTGATTGCATTTCACATAGCACTAATATCCTTGGTTTGGTTTGGTTTGGTCTCTTTGTTTAATGGCATATCAACCTTTGTAGGTTATTTAATGCCAAAGCCATTATCCTAGAAGAACAGTGGTGGTACTATTTAGCCCATAGCTGGGAGGATAAAGGGGTTCATACTTTTCTCAAGGGTATTTGTCCGAAAGGAAACGTAATAGCGCGACTGGAGTACGAACTCGCGTACTACGATTCCACAGTCCATCGCTTTAACCATTACACTAATATCATTGGGAAAGTTATGAATCCAATTATTCTCTCTCCATCTATGGGTAAATAGTAGGGCAGACTGGTATCTTTCGCCTTGGTTAGGCAACCAGTCTAAGAGAAGGAAAACTTTTAATTGAATCTGGTAAACTCCTTAAAATTCACCTTGTGTCACATCCTCTCCGTGAGGAGGGGTTGGTAAATATATATATGTATATATAACAGAATTTGGCATTAAAAGACCTACCAGGGTTTATATGTCTTAAAAAAGCAACCAACCTACTAATGAATTCGAAATTTCAACGACAACCAGTTTCAAGAAGAACTTGTTCGCATTTTATAATACTCAGCTTCTCGTACGGTCAATCCGGTTGTTGGATGATATTGCCATTAGATAATGTATCACAGTTGTTAAAGGGGGGGGTTCTCGTGGTGTAATGGTTAAAGCGATGGAATGCGGAATCGTAGTACGCGAGTTCGTACTCCAGTCGCACTATTACGTTCACTTTCGGGCAAATACCCTTGGGAAAGGTATAAACCCCCTTATCTTCCCAGCTATGGGTTAAATAGTACCACTTCTGTTCTTCTAGGAGAACGGCTTTGGCATTAAATAACCTACAGAGGTTGATATGCCATTAAACAAAGAAACCAAACAGTTGTTAAAATAAGATCAAAATTAAGATTCTATGATTTTTAAATCATATAGACCTGCCAATAAATATTGTGCGTGGCACATTTATTCTGTTGAAAAACCCTAAAAAACAAACAAGAAAGAAAGAAAGAAAGAAAGAAACAAACAAAAACCAACAAAAAACAACATAAACTACAACTAAAAAAACGTAGATATTTTCGAGGTACATTTTTATTGCTCAGCATCCAGAAGGTTCTCCCTGATCTCACGCAACTTGTTAGATTTAAAATTATTAATTTTCTATGGTTTTAGATTTTATAATATGAATAAGATGTCAAAACGATGTATGGTACAAGTTCTTTTTCGGCCGACCTCCGACTATCTCAAAGTCCTTAAACCAAACTACTCATGGCCAGTGGTATCAAGTGGTTTCCGACCAGAGGCATTACACATTTCTTTACAGATACGCAAAACAACCGAGATGGTGGAAGAAAAGAACCAATGAACAAACACGGGCTTGTGTTAACTCCAAGCACAAGAAGGGGGTAGTCTATGTGACATTTTTGCAGGCAATCGCGGACGTGTATTTTGCGTGAAACTTCCACAAAGCCACTAAGAATGCTAACTCAACTTTGACTGTCTTCTCGCGTTGGTTAACCTGGCCTCTGTAGGTCAACAGGTCTTAGCAGTCGTCTTTCTGACTTCTGTTGACTATCTTCTCTGCCCTGCCTCCATCTTCTCACTGCCACTTTCTACCGACTGTGTCTTTCCTTGGACTACTATCTCACGTCGACTCACAGGAGATCTCGCCCTCAAACCCTTTCTTTGGGTTTCGCGCCAAAACAGACAAAGAGATTCTCTGACCAGTGCCAACACAAACGAAAATAAATGCTATCTATTGTGTCACACTTTTATTTTTATTTTCAAACGTCAACTTTGAAATGATGCTCACGTCATTGAATCTTTAGTAGTAATATATAAGGTATATGAAGGTTTGTCGTGGTTGTTGGGAATTGTTAGTGTTCTTGGGATATTCTGAGGTTTTTGTCTGACCCCTTTTTTTCTTTTTACTCCATTCACTTATCTTCTTTTTGTTGATTGAAGCTATAAATGAACAAAGGACGGAAAAGAAAAAGACAGAGAAAATTTCAAACTCAATTTTTATTCCACAGGTCTACAACTATTTCGTGATGGCGAACGTTCTTCCCTAGCCAAAAAGAATGCTGTCTATTCCATAGAACTGTGTAAAGAAATCTGACAGAGAGTTTCTTTTTAGTTTCAGGAAGCCTATCTTTTTCAGGCATATGCAGATCACTCTTTCTGTAAGAGCCTTCCTGGGAAATGTTGATTTTTGTATTTGTTTATTTTATTCGTGTTTATTTTGTCTCTTTTTATTTCTTTTTAATCCCTACAAATATTTCCCTGTCATTTTTATAGTTAGGGATTTTCTCCTCTTAGGCAATGATAAAAATGAATATAACTTTTCTATAATTCGAGTACGTGTCCCTAGAAAAGTCAGCGATCATTTCAACATTGTATTTATATTGTAAGCTTAGATTACTTGGTTTAATAGTATATCCTGCCGTGATGGATATCTAATGCCAAATCCTATTTATACATATATGCGCACATACACACACACACTGGGTTCAATCCCAGGTCACGTCATACCAAAGACTTTAAAAATGGTACTTGATACCTTCTTGCAATATAAGGTACGTATCAAAGGTAAAGTGGACCAATTCAAGGAAAGTAGAAGCGCCCTCCCCTACACTTCGGTGTTGTAGCTATTGAAACGGAGCCTTCTAGTCTCCCTCGACTATGGTCGCCAACTTTACTTATATATATATATATATAATTTTTACGTGAATAGTTCGTGAGTAACCTTATTTTCAAAAGACTTCGCACTCATTTTTTTGCACACACTTAAATCGTTTTAAGTATTGCTATTCAACCCTAGTAATTCCATTTAATATTAATAATTTGCTTTTTTTAAAATGTTGTTATTTAACATTTAACATTATTTTATTTATCAAGTGTTCTTATCAAATTTAATGTTAATCATTTTCAGTATTAATAATAATCCCTTGTAAATGATCGAACAGTTGACTCTAGATGTGATATTAACAGGTGCTACTAATCCGTGTCAGAATGGGACAGGGAGTAATGGTACTGGAGGAATTCTTCACATACCCCCGGCTCCAAGACTATAGCCTCCCCATCATTCATGCAGTTTAATGTCATACCCAGGACACTGAATAGTTTCAAGTATTCCAATCTAACGCTAGTAATTCTATTAAACATTATTCATTCGTTTGCACATAGTTAAATTGTTTTAAGTACAGTCATGAAATATTAATAATTCAATTTAACAGTATTCTGTTTTTTTTTTGCATTGTTAAATGGTTGCAAAATAGAAAATGTT
Organism: Sepioteuthis lessoniana; assembly: GCA_963585895.1. Lineage (NCBI taxonomy): Eukaryota > Metazoa > Mollusca > Cephalopoda > Myopsida > Loliginidae > Sepioteuthis > Sepioteuthis lessoniana. The sequence continues at coordinate 39,377,298 of OY757929.1, read as the reverse complement.
CTGTTTGACCTAAAGATGGGTCCATTACAGTTACTACCACTCCGGGTCAGAGTGGAGCTTTGAGTTATAGCGATAAAGGGGTATCCCACATTCCTCAAACGTTCCAGGACTGGAGCCTCAACGTTAGATGCAGTTTATTCTCATATTCAAGACACTCGGCGTATTCTACAGCCCTATTTTATTTAATGTGTAAAATATGTATGTTTTCACATCATTTATATTGATTGGCTGGTTGCTTTTACGGTACGTTGAACCTTGTTGAATTATTTAATGTTGAAGTCAGTCCTTTTGTTGCGAGCAATTTTATAGCTTCAAGTATCTGATGGTACTATTTACCAACCCCTCCGCTCGGGCAGGATATGACACAAGGTCAATTTTTAAGCGGAGTTTAACAGGTTTGAATTCAGAGTTTTCCTTCTCCTAGACTAGTTGCCTCAACAAGGCTGAAGAACCTAGTCCGTCCTACTATTTACCCATAGCTGGAGGGAGAATAAGGGGGTTCATACCTTTCCCAAGGGTATTTGCCCGAAAGTGAACATAATAGCGCGACTGGAGTACGAACTCGCGTACTACGATTCCGCAGTTCATCGCTTTAACCATTACACCACGAGGACACCCCTACACCACGAGGACACCCCAAGTATCTGATGGTAATAATCATTTGTTAACACCTATAGCTACAGGTAACTATTCATAAAGCAAATAATTCGCACAGTTAGATGATATTAACACTTCTAATCTAATAAAAACACTTTGTACTCAATAGTATGTTTTCATGTATTCCTATCTAATACAAACAATTTCCTCTCAGTTGTATGGTTTCAAGTATTCATTGGTCTAGTGGGCAGAGGGTTCGCCAATGGTCCGGGAAACCAGGGTTCAATCCCAGGTCACGTCATACCAAAGACTTTAAAAATGGTACTTGATACCTCCTTACTTAACACTCAGCAATATAAGGTACGTATCCAGGCTAAAGTCGAGAAATCCAGGGAAAGGAGTAGTGCCCTCCCCTACACCTCGGTGTAGTAGGTATTGAAAAGGTAGCCTTGTGGTCGCCATCGACTATGGTTGCCAATTTTTTTTTAAAGTTTTAAGTAATTACTTTTGTATAATAATAGTCATTTGTTTGAGCACAATTATAAGGATTCAAGTAACTAATAATAATCCTTATGGATTCAAGTAATTAATAATAATCCTTATGGATTCAAGGAACTTAGAATAATCCTTAAGGATTTAAGTAACTAATAATAATCCTTATGGGTTTCAGGGACTTAGAATTATTTTTAGTAAACAATTATATGGCTTCTAGTGACTGACAGTTATAATCATTTGTAAACAGTTATAGGTTCAAGAAATAGTGGAACTGGAAGAAAATTTAATGAAGGGATACTCCACATTCCCCAAACTCCAAGTCTGGACCCTCAGAATCACATGCAGTTTTATGTCATACCCGGAACACATTTGTAATGTAAATAGGACCATAAAACGATAGAAAATTAATATTTTTCAAATCTGGAAGTTGTCAGAGTTGAACGAGGTCATCGAAATGCTAAAAAACACAAAGCAATTACGAAAAAAAGTAAGCTTAGGTTTGGATAGGTTACGTTAGGTCTTCTGGTTTAATTTCATATCATCTCGTACTGGTTATTTAATACCAAATCTTATATATATATATATGTGTGTGTGTGTGTGTTTGTGTGTGTGATTTTTAAGGGAGTCGTTTGTAGGTAACTTTATATGTAAACGAGTTGGAGCTCATTTGTTTATACACAATTAAATTTCTTTTTAACACTAATAACTAAATTTTTTATAATATGTTAATATAATAATCCATAGTAAATGATTGAACAGTTCCATTTTGACCCTAACAGATACTTCCATGCCGGATCAGAGTGGATGTGGGAATAATGGCGATGAAAGGATACTGTACACTCTTCAAACTCCAAGACTGCAGCCTTACTATCAGATGTGATACCAAGGATACATTTATATCGTAAAACCATAGAAAATCCATATTTTTCAATTCCGAAAGTTACTTGAATAGAACGAGGTCATCTGAATGTCAAGCAACACAAAGTAATCACGAAAAAAAATGTCTTTTTCAATTTGCATCTTTAGAATACTTCAATAGTTTGCAAAATAGTTTTATAAAAACATTATTTTTGGTTTAAATTAAACGTAAAAATTTAAAAGGAGAAATAGAAAATATGAATTGGAGTGTAGTAAAGGGATTCTTTCTTAATTATTTGTTGCACAAGTTTTAGCAATCGTGATAATTATCTTGAAACATTTCTTGTAGCTATTGAAATCTCTTAAACTTACCAGTTGATAGTTTTTTTTCACATTTCCTTTGTTTAAACTCTTGAACATTGACTGAATTCCTTTTTCGAATTTAAAATCTCTCAGTGATTTTCGACAGGATAGATATTAAGATTCACTGCCCGTTAGTTTAAAATAGTTCACTTTTCTTTTTGACTTTCTTTTCCTTTTTAAAAAATTTTTGTGGGCTTTTGCATGCATATTTTGAGGAGAGAGAGAGAGAGAGAGAGAGAGAGAGAGAGAGAGAGAGAGAGAGAGTGAGAGAGAGAGAGAGCATATAAAGAATGAAAGGAGTGTGAGAGGTTGGGAAAGAATCCAGAGAGGTGAGAGACAGAAGCGGAGTTGAAAGAATGTAGAGGAAAAATAGAAAAGAGAAAGAAGTGATAAAGAGAAGGAATAAGACAAGAGATAGATAGATAGATAATGAGAAAGAGAGAAAGAGAAAGAGAGAGAGAGAGAGAGAGAGAGAGAGAGAGAGAAAGAGGGGGACCGAAAGAAAAAAAAGAAAGACGTGTGAGAGGGTGAGAAAGAATAAAGAGAAGTGATAGACAGAAGTAGAATAGAAAGAATGTAAATAACAAATATGAAAGAGAAAAAGTGACAAAGAGAAGGACTAAAAACAATATATATATATATATATATATATATATATATATATATATATACCGTCAAGAAAAAAAAATTCTGTCACTTTAGGATTGTAAATTTATTTCCATCCTGCTAAGAGCATTGATATGAATCAATGATTCCAAAAGAATTTAACAGGACTTCTTCAGATCCAACATGGGGAGATAATGAATACAGCCAAAATTGGGGTGGTCACAGGAGGGAAGGAGAGGGAAGGAGCCTTTTCCCATTAAAGGTTACTTCCAGTCTCCTCTTATTTCCGGTTGAGACTATAACAAAATAACGAGGAAACGGAAGTTTTAATTTAATTTTTACAATAATTCAATCTTCATTTTTTAAGTAACTCTTTAGGTTTAACAATAAACTAAGGAATTACAACAAAACTAAATTATTCTTAAAAAACATGAAAAGCAAAGACCACAATTTAACAATTACAGTAGTACATATCTTAAGCTCTAACTTTCCTAACGTCGTTTACTCCCTGCCTTCTTTTTTCTTTTTGAAACGTACATACGCCTCACCTTACTAGGTGATATCTTTTAATTATTTTACATTACCTATCCCAATTCAATAATATTTTTAGAGTTAATTAATTATTATCTTAGATTTTCGGCTAAAGATTAAATTTATTTCTACCTATTAAATCACATCTCTGATTTAATAATTTATCTGGATCAGGGTATTATATAATTTGTATCTTTTCTTCTAGACACAAGTTACATATACAATCAAAACAGTTTATATATATATATATATATATATATATATAAAGATATATATATATATATGGATAGATTGATTGATAGATAAAGAGAGAGAGAGGGAGATGGTAGAAAAAGAATGTCGAAGAATTAGAGAAAAAATGTGTGCAGAAAAAGAAGAGAGAAAGAAGCTACCGAGAGAAAGCATAAAAAAAAGCGAAAGAAAAGAAAAAAATCAAAAGTGGATTAGAGGTAAAAAATATTGAGAAATGATTAAAAAGTTGTAGTTAAAAAGAATGGATAGAAAAAGAAAGAAAGAGGAAGAAGTGATAGACGGGAGACATAAGAGAGAGAGAGATAGATAGATTGATAGATAGATAGATAGATAGAGAGAGAGAGAGAGAGAGAGAGAGAGAGATGTAAAATGGCTTTTCAAAAAATTAAAGAAAAGAAAAGAGAGTTAAAATTAGAAGATAAGAATAAAAAGAAAAGGAAAGACAAGGTAGAAAAGTAAGAGAGAAGAAGAGAAAAATGAAAGCTGTGTGTGGAGCGGTAGAAAAGAATATGGAGAAGTAAAAGAAAGAGAATGGATATAAAGAAGGAAAAGAGAAAAAGGAAACAGAAATAAATGATAGAGAAAAGAGAGATTGAAAAAAAGTGAGGTTGAAAAAAAGTGAGGTTGAAAAAAAGTGAGGTTGAAAAAGAGAGACGTAGGAGTTGTAAGTTAGTATGCAGGAGGACTTGTTACTAAAAGAAACTCACTCAAGACAAAAATAAATCACTCGAAATACTTTTAGCACAATAATTTCTAATAGAAGCAAACGATGCTGAAGAACTAATGATTTTCAAATGAAACTTTTCTCAACCTGGGCAGCGCATTTCTATCTTTGGTAATTCTCTGATATCTGCATTATTTTATCATAGTCAAAGCTTTCAGTATCAAAGTGCCCTTAATATCAGTGATGTCTGTAACTCTGCATAGAGAGGAACACCCTGTCATTGCCATTACTCCGAGGTCCACTCTGATCAAAAGAGAGGAATGTAGAGTACCCCTTCATTGCCCACACTCTCATGTCCATCTACGGGTCAAATAGAACTGTTTGACATTTAAAATGTGTACTTATACTAAATTGAATTGTTAGAAATAGAACTGTTTTTACCTTTAACTGTATGTAAAAAAACAATTATGAACTTATGCTAAACTCAATTGCTTGAAATAGAACTGTTTTTACATTTAACTGTGTGTAAACAAATGACCGAAGTCTAATTTATTGTTAGTGATACGGAGCAATACTTAGGACTATTTAACTTTGTTGATATGCTAAACTGAATTATTTCAAATAGAACTGTTTGATCATTTAATTGTGTGTAAACAAATAACTGATATTTAATTGAATTGTTAGGGATACATAGCAATACTTGAAAACATTAAACTGTGTGCAAGCAAATAATTATTTGTAAGTAAAGTTGGTGACCTTAGTCGAGGGCGACCCAAAGGCTCCCTTTTCAATAGCTACGACACCGAGGTGTAGAGGAGGGCGCTACTCAATTCCATTGATCCTTAATCCTTATAATGCTGAGCGTTAAGCAAGACAACATCAAGTACAATCTTTTGAGCCTTTGGTATGACTGGACCTGGGATTGAATCCCGGTCTCCCGGACTATTGGCAAACACTCTACTCATTAGTCCAATGGGTCCGAAATAAGTAAAACCTTTTAACTGTGCGTAAGCGGAAACATAATCAAACATAATTTATGAACTTCAATGAACGAACGAACACACTTTATAAAAATATATCTTTCACACTTTATTCTCGAAAGGGTTGATGCTTCTGTGGTGTGTTAGATGGGTGGAGAGATATACTCAGAGAGAGGACTTCTTCTTCCCATATTTTCTTCCAGGAGCCAGGGGGTGCCAACGCTTGCACCCCCTTGCAAGCTCGTCAGGAACGCCTCTGATCGGCTGCGTGTCCCGCGCTCGAACTCGATTCTCTGCACTCTGTCCAAATCTGACCGCGTGGTTCTCATCGCGTAGTCTCCTTCCGGTTACACACATGTTTGACCTGAGTGCACTGATCATGCTGTCCTGTTTACTAATCACAATGTGGCAGCTTGTCAAAGCACACGGGGTCACTAGGAACGAACCGAAAATCCATGGAATATGTTATATAACATGTGCAAAAAAAATGAGCTCAGGTTCGTATAAAAATGTTATCTACAAAATTATTTAGAAATCATATATTTAATATATATGTGCATAAACAATTTAGCATCAAATAACCTACAATGGTTGATATGCTATTAAACCAAATCAAACCAAACCATTACTGATACAGAAGGGTAGTACCTCTTGGGATGTCCTCTATGGCTTAAATTGACCTGCTTGAAAATTGTGTTATATAGAAATACCTAATTCTATGTAACTGTGTGCAAATTATTTTCATTAATAGTTACTTTAATTGTTTACTAAGGATTATAATTAGTAACATGATAACTTAAAACTATGTGCAATTAAATAATAATTTTTTAATAAATATTAAATACTTGAAGCCATATCATTACGTATAAATTATTATTATTAAATCAGATAAGAATATTTGAAACCATACAACTGCGTGCAAATAATTTGTATTAGACAGGAATGTTTGATACATATATATATATATATATATATATATATATATATATATATATATATATATATATGCAAAAACTCTTAAGAAACAACTACACAAAAATGTTTAAACTTGACGCGATTCGCTAACCTCAGGACATAAAATAACCCAAGTTGGATTGTTATGCCGTTAAAATCAATCAATCTAAAACCAAGAGAATAAAAGCAGTTCCACATGCATCCTCTACCATGCTCAAATGCAAGTAGGGTGGAGTAATAAAATCAATTGAAAGGATATCACTTAATTACCAAAGGAAGTAGAAGTCATTATTTCATCTTACTATGACACTGGATTACCTACAAAAAAGAATAAGAAATGTCAGCCTCCATTTGAAGTATGTATTTACCCAACCCCTCCTCAACGGGCAGTATGTTAACTCTAAGTCCGTTTTTTAAGCGGAGTTTGAAATCATTTTTTCCTTTTCCTAGGCTGGTTGCCTTTCTACGGCCAGAGAATCTAGTCTGCCCTATTATTTGTCCTTGGAGTAAAGGTTAAGAGATTGATATATGACTTTATCAAGAGCATTAGCGCGAACTGAAATGCAAACAGCTCCTCCAGGATTTGAATTCGGGTCGCCGATTCCATTTCCCAGGCTGATAACCGTCACACTAAGTTTGCTTAAGGAATAACGAAGTACCTTTTGAGTCAGCGTATGCGATAAGTTCACGTTAAGCTAGTGATGGCCATTTTCTCCCTTCCAAAAAATCAAAGCCTTGCGGCTCATTCATGTTAAGATTGATTGATTGATTGATTTTAACGGTATATCAGCCCATCTTGGGTTATTCTATTCCGAAATGTTAGAGAATTGTGTACGGGTTTATATTTTCATTTTTGGGATATTTTTTTTAAAAGAGTTTTTTCTCACAATAATATATCAAGTATCCCAATCTAGGTTTAGTTTGGTTTCTTTGTTTAATGACATATCAACCTTTGTAGGCTATTTAATGCCAAAGCCCTCCTTCGAAAAGAACAGTAATTGTACTATTTAACACATAGCTGGGAGGATAATGGGGTTCATACCTTTCCCAAGAGTATTTGCCCGAAAGTAATGAATGTAATAGCGCGACTGGAGTTCGAACTCGCTTTCTACGATTCTGCAGTCCATCGCTTTAATATCCCAATCTAATTTGCAAATAAATGTCGTTGACACCTAGATTTCGGATTCAGATTGCCCAGTTGGCTGGGGCTGCAAAATACACCGACTACACCTCTGCAGAGAGGTAGGACCTCCCCTCAACCAATGTCCTGGATATGAGACTGAACAATCTGATAGTGCGGCTCCAGTAATGCTGGAGCTTTGAGGAATGCAGAGTACCCCTTCATTGCCATCGCTACCATGTCCACTCAGAGTGGTAGGGCCTGATAGGGTCCTATCTATGGGTAAAATAGAACTAAACTGCGCACTTATTCTAAACTGAATTGTTTGAAATAGAACTGTTTTGACATTTAACTGTGTGTGGACAAAAACTATACTTATACTTAACTGAATTGTTTGAATTAGAATTGCTTGACAAAACTGAATAGCTTTAAATAGAAATGTTTTTGACAATTAAACTGTGTACTCATGCTAAATTGAATTGTTTGAAATATAACTGATTTTTTGTATAAAAATGGATTTGGCATTAAATAACCTACAAGGGTTGATATGCCATACAACCCCAAAAACAACCAACCATCCGGATTCAGAGTGGAGCCAGGATTTGTGGCAATGATAAGGTACTCTGCACTCCTCTATATCTCCAGAACAAGATGCAGTTTAGTGCGATACCCGGGATGATCACTTTTTGGATTTGAGTCTCACTTCTCCGTTGTCAGCGTAATCTAAGCACCGTCGTCCCGTTGACTTTCATGTTGATTTGAAAACATAATAAAGTAAAAAATAAGTGAAGTAACGTTGAATAAACCTTTACACTGCCCTTCCGGTTGGGGTTGTAAAATGCGACGGTTGTACATCAGCAGAGAGGTAAGAACCCCATCCAACGAGGCCACCTATTGGTTGGGGTGGCAACCTGCATTGCTTGAGGACGAGAACCTGGTGGCTGAACAGTTTGTGATTCATTTGCCAAAGTGGTAACACAGCTTTCAACTCTCCACTTTGGCTCTTCTCCGTTTACTAATCACACACACACACACACACACACACACACACACACACACACACACACTGAGTCAGAGAGTTTTTCACCACGTCAACAAACGATGTCCAAGCACATAATTCCAAGTGATTCATTGAATGAACAAGTTCATCCTCCTTAATGCGTTTCCTGATGTAGTGAAACCATTCTTATGATATTCATCATGTACAATGGAATAGGTGCATTCAATTGGGATGTTTTTAGTTAGAGTTACTTTCCAATTGTGAAAACAAAAGCTCTCAATGTACTTGATTTCCTTCTGTTGTGAAGGGACAAAAATGATGGGATAAATTTATGGATATCAGACAGATGATTTTTGGGATTCATTTTTTGATGTCAACTTTATCATCAGATTTACTTAAGTGTGTTACTGATAAAGTTTATCACTTAATCTAAATTTTGGCGATAAATTGGAAAAATTCGGTACTTTTATTTCATATGTTTTGACTCAAAACACTTTTTTTCTTAAGAAATAGTTTATTTCTGGTGGCTGACATATATTGCTGGGCCTGCCTTATAATTGATAGGTTCCTACGATTTTATAAACTAAATTTTTCGATCAGCCAAGATCGTAAATTGGTCTTTTTGTCCAAAAAATGAGCAATTACAATGCAGTAAAAACGCTAGCAAACCATGAAACGCGAAGATCATTTTCGGAATCAGCACCATTAAATTAGCAAAAAAACGTGTTTTGTTTCTTGGCACCCAAAATCATGTTGATCAATGTCATTCGTCTATAATATACAGTAGCGTCCAAAACTAAGGGACAAAATTTTAAAACCTAATATTTGTTAGAAATAACAGCTATGAAAAGCTGGTGGTCGTTACCATCCATAATAACATACTAAAATTTGAATCATTTGCAAAGGATAGAAAAAGAATTATAACAATTATTTATTTATTTTTAAATTTGGAACGTCCAAAAGTAGGGGACAAAATTGAGAAAAAGAATGTAAACAGCCAAAAAACAATAAAAATACATGTACAATTAATATTTAGTAATTTAGTAAATGAGCCCTTGCTCTCAATGACAGCTGCAAATCTTCGACTTCATAAACGAATCAGTTCTTGACAATCCTCGATACTAATTTTAGACCATTCTTCTTGAAGCTTCACCCACAAATCCTCCGTGTTAGTGGGATTTCTTTCCATAACTTTCACTCCTAAGGTCTTCCAAAGATTTTCTATTGGATTTAAGTCAGGACTTTGCGGTGGCCAATCCATAATTTCGAAATCTTGCTCGCTAATGTAGCTCATTACAACCTTTGCCTTGTGACATGGGGCATTATCTTGCATAAAGGTAGCCCTATCGAAACCTGAATTCTGTATGATTGGCACAACATGATCTTGAACAATGTTTTTATAGATCTGCGCGTTTGCACGAGTTTGTAACCGGACAAGAGGCGTTGTACCTTGGCTAGGAAACACTCCAAATACCATGACGCTTCCGCCCCCAAACTTGACAGTTTTCTTAGTACACTTTGCACTTAATCTTTCACCAATACCTCTCTTTACATTGTTTTTTCCATCATTTCCAAATAAATTAAACTTGCTTTCATCACTGAAAAATACTTTTGCCCAATTTTCATATGTCCAAGTTACATACCTGTTTGCAAACTCTAATCTCTTCTTATTCTTCGAACTAACAAGTGGTTTCTTCCTTGGGGTTCGATTAAACAGCCCTATTTCTTGCAGTCGTCTAGAAACAGTCTGTTTTGACACATTAACACATGTGGTATTATTCATAACCCTTTTAATTTCTGTGCAAGACTTAAAACGGTCATTTAATGACATACGCTGCATTATTCGATCTTCTCTTGCCGAAGTTTTGCGGGGTCTGCCGGTTTTAAAAGCACTAACTATTTTGCCAGTATCATTGTATGATTTAACAACCCTGCCTACAACACTCTTGGAACGTTTCACTTTCTCTGAAATCTCTCTAATGGTGTGCTTTTCCTTGTGTAGCTTTACAATAGCTTGTCTCACAGAGTAATCAAGTTTTTGGTGTTTCGCCATGGTGCCGGCTGATGCAACGTTTACAAATGACTAAGTAAGACTTATTCTTTAGAGGAAATCAAAAAATTTGAATATAGCATACTGTTTGCATTGTTTTTCTCAATTTTGTCCCTTACTTTTGGACGATCCTATTTTGAAAATAAATAAATAATAGTTATAATTCTTTTTCTATCCTTTGCAAATAATTCAAATTTTAATATGTAATTATGGATGATAACGACTACCAGCTTTTCACAGTTGTTATTTCTAACAAATATTAGGTTTTAAAATTTTGTCCCTTAGTTTTGGACGCTACTGTACATCTCTAAATTTGGCCAACGCAATTCTGATACCCCCCCCACCAAAAAAAAAACTAAAAAAACAAAAAAACTCCAAAAAAACAAAACAAAACAAAACAAAAAAATGACAAAAAAATGACAAAAACAAAACAAAAAAAAACCCAAAACAAAACAAATCAAAACAAGCAAACCAAAAAAATGACAAAAACAAAACAACCCCCCCCCAAAACAAAACAAATCAAAACAAGCAAACCAAAAAAAAAAAAAAAGCATAAAATAACAAAAACAAAACAAAAACCAAACAAAACAAAACAAGACAAAACAAGCAAAACAAAAAAAAAAAAGCAAAAAATAACAAAAACAAAACAAAAACAAAACAAAACAAAACAAAACAAAACAAGCAACCCCCCACAAAGCAAAAAATAACAAAAAGAAAACAAAACAAAAACCCAAAACAAAACAAAACAAAAAAGCAAAACAAAAACGGACAAAACTAAAAAGTATTTTATATATAATATGCACTGACATTTTAGAATTTGTAGCTGTTATATTTAACACTTGTTATCTGGTCCGTATGGACTAGAAATAATAAAAAAAAACAACTTATAGTCTTCTTATATTTTGAAATAGAATATTTACATAGTATTTAGAGCAAACACACAGACAAGAACGAAATTATAAACAAACGCTTAAGAAATATTTGGAATGGAACATTCTAGAAGCAGGTGGCATTATAAATAGAAGGAAAGACATAAAAGCTTCATAAATATGTGGATATATAGGAAAAAAAAAACTAAACAATTGTGAGGGAAGACTCGTTGGGTAGAGGTTAGTACAATTTTCTTTTTTAAAAAAAACACTGGATTTTCTATGACTTGTAAAATCTGCTGGTGAATTTTTGTTAAATTTTAATCTAAGAATCTTGATTTATTTCTAATCGACTAAATTGTTTTACCAGGTGCAACTATCACGAGTCAACTTAAGAATTGTTTGAATTTACCGCACCAAACTTAGAAATTTAGCATTCCACCTCCACTAAAAATAAGTAAAATAAAAACCTGTTAGGGCCTGTATCGGATGACAAGATGAAATATACCCCAAAATTTCTTTGAATATACGTCAGTCCTGGACTTTAACTAAGTTAAAACTTAAGGTAAAAGGATTTTTTAAAAATTTCTATTTTCCATTTTTTTTTAATTTTCTACTTTTATTTTTATTTTATTTATTTATTTTATTACTACTTTTATTTTTTATTTTTATTTTTTTTATTTTTATTTTTTATTTATTATTATTTTTTTTTTCCACGTACACATGGGAAGCAGCATCGTGTACGTGAAGGTGTTCGAATTCGCAATGCGTAATATTTCCTGAACGTGTGAGTCTTGCGGCTTAACGCTCAGGATTGTCAGTTCGATCGGGGAACTACTGCTGCTCATCTATAAGAGTGGCTTCTATAGATGAGAATAAAAACAGCCATCGAAAGATAACCATGACTCATACTCAAACCGCATTCACAAACCGCATCGCTCTTCGCGCGGGTAAAAAAGGGGCGCGTCCTGCTGAGGTTGGAGCCCTGGCCTCAGTGTTCGAAAAATCAGCTACAGAGCTCAAACTACTAAAATGCAAACAAACAATACAGATAGCGACATTTAACGTTAGAACCCTAAATAGAATAGGTCAACTACCAGAGCTAACTGCATCAGCCGTAGAACATAAGATAGACATAATCTGTATACAAGAACATCGATACACTCACACCGAAGATATCAAATATCACGAAACTGGCAATGGATGGATGCTGGTGACTGTATCGGCATGGAAAAACTCTGTCAATGCATCGGTAGGAGGGGTAGGAATGCTTATAGGACCAAGAGCGCTAAAAACACTTAATAGCATTGAGAGAATACAACCTAGGATGATGACCGCAACGTTTAATGGCAACCCCAAAGCAACGATCATCTCCTGCTACAGCCCTACCAATGTTAGCGAAGAAACCGAACTAGTCACCTTCTACGAGGAGCTATCCTCCCTAGTACGTAGCATTCCGAAACACAACCTGCTAGTCATTGGCGGAGATATGAATGCACAAATCGGGAAAAACAGAAACAACAAATACAGCCTACACAACACGTCAAACAGGAATGGACAACATCTAATTGATTTCATGATATAAAATAGATTAACATGCCTCAATACAAACTTTCAAAAAAGGGAGGGAAAATTAGGGACTCACACATACGCGAACAAGAGTAAAGCACAGATAGACTACCTCTTTATAAACAGAAAATGGAAAAATAGTGCGATGAATTGCGAGGCATACTCCACTTTCGAGGGTGTGTCCTCCGATCATCGAATAGTCACGGCCAAAATACGTCTAAGCCTACGAAAAAACGCCACACGAACAGTGACAACTAGGCGCTATGACTGGGCCCTACTTAACAACAGAGACATTAGAGACAAATATACATTAGAATTAAGAAACAGATTCGAAACACTACAAGGGAAGACAGAAAAAGTTACCCCAAAACTTTGTTGAAGCACACCTAGAGGCGGCATCAAAGTGTATCCCAACAAAACCTAGAACTAAATATAGAGTCCCTTGGGAAACGCCAGAGGTTAGAGAAAAACGTGCACTCGTGAAAACTGCCTCCAAAAGCTATCGGAAGAACCCAACAAACACAAATGCCCGAAAACTAGAAAAAGCACGATATCAATTAGCAGGAATATATCTAAAAGAACAGGCAGAATACATACAAAATCAGATAGATAAGATTAGAGACTCGGTGGAAGATAGACAATCCAGGATAGCCTGGCAAACAATAAACGAAGTAAGTAGAAGGAAGAGCACAGCCAAAGCAAAATTGAAAGCTGCAAGCCAACAAGAAAGAGTAAAACTGTGGGAACAGCATTTCAAAAATCTACTAGGAAGCCCACCGAAAATAACGGATGAACCGATCACCAGAATTATCAGTAAGCAATTAGACATTAAACTAGGGCCTTTCACCAAAGAAGAACTCGACTCGGTTCTTAAAAAAATTAAAAATAGGAAAGCTGCAGGGATAGACGAGATCCCCCCCGAAGTGTGGAAGACTAGACAATTCGACGATATACTGCTCCGGCAATGCAACGCAGTCTATAGTCAAAATAGGATAGAAAGATGGATGAAGGGATGCATCCTTCCTTTCCCTAAAAAAGGCGACCTCGGACTAGCCAAGAACTACCGATGGATAACACTTACATCCATAGCAGCCAAAATCTACAATGCCCTACTACGAAACCGCATAGAACCCAAAATAGACAACATCCTTAGGAAAAACCAAAATGGCTTCCGGAGAAATAGATCCACAACCTCACAAATATTGACCATCCGTAGAATCCTTGAAGGCGTCCGGGCAAAAAACCTTCAGGCGACATTACTATTTGTCGACTTTACCAAGGCCTTCGATTCCATCCACAGAGGGAAAATGGAACTAATCCTACTAGCATACGGCCTACCTAAAGAAACCGTAGCAGCAATAATGATCCTCTACAAAAACACAAAAGTGAAAGTACGTTCACCAGATGGAGACACGGAATACTTCGACATTGTTGCAGGAGTACTACAAGGAGACACGCTAGCCCCATACCTCTTTATCATCTGTCTAGACTACGTGCTTAGAGCTTCGATCGACAAAATCAGAGAAAATGGCTTCGAGCTGACAAAGAAAAGAAGCAAAAGGTACCCCACAAAAACAATCACAGACGCCGACTACGCCGATGACTTAGCGTTACTGGCGAATACGCCTAATCAAGCAGAGATACTACTGCATAGTTTGGAACAAGCTGCAGCAGGCATTGGCCTTCATGTCAATGCGCACAAAACTAAATATATGTGTTACAACCAAACGGGCAACATTACCACTCTAGACGGAGCCTCTCTGAGGCTAGTGGACAAATTCACCTACCTAGGAAGTAGCGTCTCATCAACAGAAAACGACATCGACACACGGCTGACGAAAGCATGGACGGCTATAGATAGGCTCTCAATAATATGGAAATCAGACCTGACCGATGAAATGAAGCGCAGTTTGTTCCAGGCAGCGGTTGTATCGATACTGCTATATGGATGCACTACATGGACGCTAACCAAACGGCTGGAGAAGAAACTTGACGGCAACTACACAAGAATGTTGAGAGCAATATTGAACAAGTCCTGGCGACAACACCCCACGAGACGCCAACTGTACGGCCACCTGCCTCCCATCACGAAAACTATACAGGTCAGACGAGCCAGACACGCCGGACACTGCTGGAGAAGCAAAGACGAGCTCGTAAGTGACGTACTACTATGGACCCCCACATATGACCAAGCAAAAGCAGGACGACCAGCCCGAACTTACATACAGCAGCTATATGAGGACACAGGATGTAACCTAGAAGACCTGCCGGAAGCGATGAACGATAGGGAAAAGTGGCGAGAGATGGTCAAGGATATCCGTGCTGGCGGCACGACATGATGATGATGATGATGATAAACAAACACACACGCCAGTGGCTTTATCTGTTGCAGCATAAAACATAATTGTTTTTTACACATTAGTTTGGATCTTACATTTGGTTCAACTATCTTGAATATGGTGATGCATGTTGCCGAATAAAAAGTTAATATTTAGTTCTTGTGTATAATACGCATCCCTAACTTTTAGGCTTAAAAATGTAGACAAAACGCGCGTATTATACAATAATAATTACGATATGTCCTTTGTTCAATAGTGAAATATTTTTCTACTTTTCCTGTAAACCGCTTTTTAGTTTAGCGTACGGCACACGAGATACGTTGACGTCATGGTTTCTAGTTAACGTTAAGCTCTTTGCTTTCCTTTTTACAAAAATGAGTTAAAAGTTTTGCACTATTTTGGTACGAACTAGTTTGTGGCGGCGCGTATATCACGTGACCAAAGCAGACCCGACCATGGATTTCAAAGCTATGCTCCAAGTCATTGAGAGAAATCAAGTAAGAAACATTCAGTGAGTATCAGACGAGCTTGACATCTTACAGTCCAGTGTAGTCCATTACCTTCATGACCTCAGCAAAAGTATCCTGAACTGCCGAATTGTGCCTCAAGTTATTACAAAATTGCAAAACTTTTGACTCATATGGTATTTTTCTCCATCCATCTTCGAATAACAGGGCTTCTCTTTAAAGCATGAATGTGATCATACATTGGCTGTTTCAAGTCACGTGAGTACTGGCAATTCATCACAAGTGAACCAAACTTCTAATTTATCAGTGGTGAGTTAAATATAATTATGTTTTCAAATTAATTTCAAGAGCAACATTTCCAGTTGATCTTTCATAGTTTGGATTTTACATTTGGTTCAACTATCCTGAATATGGTGATGCACGTTGCCCAATTTAAAAAGTTAAAATTTAGTTTTTGTGTATAATACGCATCCCTAACTTTTAGGCTTAAAAATGTGGACATAGTTTTTTTTCTTTAACTGCTTTGTTTTGATTTTTGCTGTTTCGTTAACAATTATCACAATCATATCAAACAACAATGACTAAAGACTAAAGCTAAGTTCATTGGACTTTTTTTCATAAAACATAAATTTTGTACTTCGATTTCATATGGCGCCAATAAACCTTTAGCAGTTTTATTTTCGATTTTCGGTACCTCTCAGTCCTATATATTCCAACAAAAACAATTGTTTCCAAATAAATAAATGAATAAATAAATAAACAGATAAAGATTGGAAAAAATTAAAAAAAGAAAATAGAAAAAAGAATTTTACTTAATTCTAAAATTGTTTAATCCTGTATTGAAAGAAATTGAAGAATTACTTTAATAGAAATCAATTGCTAATTGTGAGGCTTTAAATGAGTAAATCATTTTTCTCTTCTTTTTAATTTGTTGTATATGTGTATAGCTCATAAATAAGTACACCCAAGGCAATTTTAACATTCAAAGTAAATCTTTTCTGAACCAAAAATTACAGAATTCTATTATTTCTTCTGAAACATAATACAATCAAAACGGACATTATTAGGTATTATTTTTTAACAAAATTTTATATTCTACAACCTTATAGAGAAATAAATTATCTTTAAACTGCATTTTAAAATCCATTGCCAATTTACAAATCACAATATTTGTAGAGATTCGGTAAGCGAATAGTCGAAACAGGTTTGATTCCAGTTGATGCTGTTTATGTTCATGTCGCACTAATGCTTTTAGTAAAGGCATGAATCCACTTTTTCTTGTATCCTCCATATCTGTAGGAGAAAAGAGTAGGCTTTGTGAGCATTTGGGCACATCGTTCTGTCATCGCTATTTTAACTTCCCCGAAAAAAAAAGTTGTTACCCTTACAGTCAACCTTGACAAGGCCTGATCCTGACACTTGGTGAGCTGTTTTCAGTAGATACAACAAAACAATATTTTAAAAAAATATTTGATTTTATTATTTTTATCGCACATAATATCTGAAAAAAGAAAACCAAGAAAGTCTAAATGTTCACCAGAGGAATATGGTAGTAATAACATTTAAGAAGATAAAAATTGAAAAGTTGTCGATCATCATTGTCACCAGTTTTATTCACATGGTATTTCTTTAAAAAAATACCGAATAATAATAATAATAATAATAATAATAATAATAATAATAATAATAATTAACATTGGTATTGATTTATTGTTTTTTTTATTGTTTAAATTTTCTTTATTCTGAATTTATATTTGGAGACACTTATCATTTTTGATTAATTAAAACTGGACTTAAAAAAAAAACTGACGAGGGAAAAAAAAGAAAATATTCACGCATTTGGTTTTGGCTTATTTATTACGTTTCGGCGGGAAACAAAAGAATTTAAAAAAAAACGTGACTTTTTTGACGTCATTGTGTTTTTTTTTTCATAATAAGCGAATAGAATTTATTTTGACCAACATATTCTTGCTATTATTTCATATTGAATAATAATCTCCCAGTCGGCTTTCTTTCAAGACTCATTCAACATTTTCATTTATTTTTCCAAAGAAATTTTGCATTCATATAAGCAGCGATAAAATCGAATAGGAAAGAAAAAATTTAATTTAATAAAAATGATACAACTGAACACCGGATTCTCTTTTTTCTTTTTTACGTTCATTGTCTTTGTTTAATGTACTTGTAATTTTCTTTTCACCATAACTTTAAAGGACAAATAAAATAGCAAGAAATATTTTCGAAATATATATATATATATATATATATAGGTGTTTTTGAGAAGTTTTTATCATAGGCGTAATTTGTGTAACAATCTGAATTTTTTTTGTACTTGCAGTTGTAAGTGATTCGCAAAAAACAGTCCAGGCGCCATTTGTAAAATTAGAATTTGATGGACGGGCCGGCGATCTTCTTTTTATGGTTAGGACTACAGAAATACAACCCGGACTTTTCTCGTTGTGCTTGAGCGTTCTCACTTTCCGATTTAGAATGAAAAGAGCATGTGAAGTTGAATAAGAGATAAGGTTTCTTCAATACGTGATTAGAATTGACGTCTGTTCACTAATACGAAGTAAATGTACACAACAAAATATGATGTCACACAGCATTGTGTACAATATTGGAACCTCGTCAAAATTATTATTAATAATAATAATTAACAGAGCTTCATTGAAATATAATATTAACACAATGGTTAAAATAAATATGACGACGATCAATCGGAGAATGGCATATATAGGTGGGAATTGAACTTCTGAGATAAAATATTTGCTCTTCAAGCTTAATTGGTATGACAATAGTTACACAGAACCAGGATCCATCGAAGTAGAAGGAGGAGCGAGTTCTTTATTCTTGTTTCCAGCAATGCAATGTACACACTAAGGTATGATGTCATACAACGTTTATGAAAAATATAGGTTATCTCCCCTTACTTGTTAATATCCTCGGAAGGGATGGAAAAGCATTTTTTGATCCGTTAATAAAGGGAAAGAACCTAAGTTGGGTGTCAACTTGGAGAAGAGAGTAGGCTTTGCAGACACCGATCTTAATAGATATGTTTTATTGCTTCATCGAGACAAAGCATGGGCTAAACAAACACTGACTTGCAAGGACCTAATTTTATTGCCCCGTCAAGAGAGCGGACATTGAAAAAAGAACTATTTGAGAGCCTTATAATTAGTGTTAATACTCATTTAAACTGTTTTAACCGTCGTTCCCTGAAGCTGGAACATTTAACTGCTAATGTTTAGTAACATTCTCTTTTTCTACGGACAAATCTACGTACAAATTTATATAAGAGTGTATTTTTGAACAAGTCCTGTTGCCCTATTCTCTGATCCTTTTTTTTTTCATTTTGGAGGTGCTCATTTGGTACCGTCAAAAGAAATGGACAGGACGACCCGAGTTCAAATCTTAGACGAGGTTGTTTGACTTTCACTTAGCGTTAATACTCTTGAGAAAGCTATGAATCCAATTATTCCCCTCACCAACTATGGATAAATAGAAGTGCAGACTAGGCCCTTTAACCTTTGTATGGAAACCGGTCTAGGAGAAGGAAAAGACTGAATTCAAACCTGTTAAACTCCTTTTAAAAATTAACCTTGTGTCTTATTCTGGCCGCGCAGAGGATTTTGGTAAATGTATATAGGGAGTCGATAAAATTCCCAAACGTTGTTTTTGAAATTGATATTAAAATAGTTACAATTATTAACAGTAATGGCTGGCAGAGCATCATCATCACACACACACTCAAACATATATAAGTTTATATACTCTTGACACATTAGTAATTGAAATAAATATGGCAATGATTTATCGTT
This sequence comes from Sepioteuthis lessoniana, assembly GCA_963585895.1. Classification (NCBI taxonomy): domain Eukaryota; kingdom Metazoa; phylum Mollusca; class Cephalopoda; order Myopsida; family Loliginidae; genus Sepioteuthis; species Sepioteuthis lessoniana. The sequence goes on along the minus strand of OY757929.1, from coordinate 39,357,763 downwards.
GAAAATATTTTATGGGTTGTCCTTGGACTTCTTTGTTAACACGTATGTTCTCGTGGCTAAGTTGATAATATCGCTGGTACATAGTGGCACGCTACCCAAAAGCAGAAGGTGGGTTGAGTTCTATTGGGCACTTGTTCTTTATTCTTGTTTCTGATGTGTCCTGACCCTCGCTGTCGTAGAAGTTACGACCCGGGAGAGTTGTAATAAAAAGCAACAAGAATTAGAACGATAAAGGATAGTTAAAACGTATTATTTATAATAAATATCTAGACTTATTATAAGCTAATGAAATCAAACGAACTGACGACAACTTTTGAAAATAAAATGATCATTCCATCATTCATTTTTTTAGGATTAGAGTTGGGGTTATGTTTGGGTTAGGTCAGTTAACTTAAACTATGCCCGCTGACTGTATCCCCTAGCAGAGGGATAGGATCCCCTCTGGGGTGTCTTCGTAGGGTAATGGTTAAGGCGATGGACAGCGGAATCGTAGTATGCGAGTTCGTACTCCAGTCGCGCTATTACGTTCACTTTCGGGCGAATACCCTTGGGAAAGGAATAAACCCCATTCTCCCTCCAGCTATGGGTAAATAGTAGGACAGACTAGGTTCTTCAACCGTGGTGAGGCAATTAGTCTAGGAGAAGGAAAACTCTGAATTCAAACCTGTTAAACTCCATTTAAAAATTGACCGAGCGGGGGTGGTTGGTAAATATGGATAGGATCTCCTCAAAATATGTTCTAGGTAACTACTGCTTCACCAAATAAACTGCTTCTGATTGTAAGGTTCCAGTTCTAAGGATTTGGGGAGTGTGGAGTACCTATTCATTGATATTACTTCCAGGTCCACTTTGACTTGAAGCGGTTATATTAGTTTGATAACTAAGGATGTATCCCAGTGGTGTAATAGTTAAAGTGTTGGACTGCGGGTTCGAAATCGAGTCGTGCTATTACGGTCAGAATAATGCTCAAGGGAAAGGTATAAACCTCCTTATCTCCCAGCTATGAGTTAAAGAATATCCACGCTGTTCTACAAGGATGACTTTGGCATTAAATGATCCCAAAATATTGATATGTTATTAAAACAAAGAAACCAAAATTGTTCGGGTTCCATCTATTAGTCGAATAGAAACTATAAATTTGAATTACAATGACCAGAAAATCTGACCAGCACTGCATGCGACATACGGAACTATTGGACAGCTGTTTCTACTTTATTTAGTCTTATCAGCAGTGTATATCGTGATCTCCCTTGCTGGAGATCGAACCAGCAACCACAGAGCCGAAACTCTACCACTGAGCTACTGGTGCACATTGAGAATAAACGATCCCAAATTAACTAGTCATAGTAAATGCGCGGTCAATTCACCTGATGTGTCTTGTAGTTACATCCGTTCTCTTACCAATGGATATGTTTAAGAATTATTTGTATTTAATACGACCGTGTGCAAAAAATGCTTTCAAGAAATAATTATACAAAAATATAAACATAAAAATTACAATGAACGCGATTTCCTAGCCTCAAGATATGAAATATCCCTAGGTAGGTTGACATGCCATTAAAATCAATCAGTTGATTTAAGATATAGCAGTGTTCCATACTGTACACATCACTGGGATGTCATATTTTGTTGTGTAATTTTCTTCGCATTCTCGATTTGGTTCCAATTCTAAAGAAGTATCCATTTTTCTTTAGTTAAAAAAGGAATCTATTTCGTCTGACCACTTTTGATTACCCGGAAGAGAAGCAGAACTCGATTGGAATTCTTTTCTCTGACTTAAAACTGGCTCAACCTATGTTTTCATAGCGAAAGCCACGCAATCCTGGCTTGTACCAAGATAGCTTACTTTGCTGTCATTATGCTTAAATTACGTGTTCTTTTGAATATAACACTAAGAGTGTCAGGCATAGAAATACATTATTGAAAACATAACAAGTTCTACGGATAAATATTGCTTTTATATGTTCAGCGAAATCGATTGGTTTTTATTATCATTTGTTTCTTAAATAATTCAATAAACCCACCTCATTACACACACACACACACACACACATCTTTGTATTTCTTTTATACCGGCAGTAACCAACATAGTTACTTCTTGTTATGATACGTCTTTTAAGCCCCGAGTAGCGTAGGGATTATTATTCTTGAAAATGGACTCAAAGAGCCGTGCTCAAACACCTGGATGAGGCTGTTAGGGGTTTCACAATGTGCTAAAGACCTTGGGAAAGGCATAAATCCATCTCTTATTTATCTTGTAAATAACAGGACTATCTCGTTTTGTTAACCGCTCGAGAAGAAAAAAAACCTGAATTTAAAACCAGAGGGCGTAGAACAAGCACCTCCACATCTGCTCGCTACTGAAAAACATATCTCTCTCTAAAATGGTGTGGCGGCAACCATTTTTTTTTCCTTAAAGGAGTCCATCGGGCTATTTCCTCTTTCAGAACGACTCCGTAATGAAAATGAATTAAATCAAATGAGGGTAAGTTTAATAAGACATTATTTAGTCTAAATGGACGGAGACGACACTCAGTAAATAAATGTGATGTAAAACGGTGGCCACTTGTTGAACTCTTATTATTATGTCGATATTGGCTAAATTTTGCTTAGTCTATCACACAGGATTACAAAATCCTTTGTTTCTTATTGGTCACACTTCAAAGCAATGAGTAAGTCTATCGCGGCTAATCTTGTGACATGGAACCAGTACTCTCAGTATGATTTAATCATAAATCTTAAGCATCCCACCACACACACACACACACACACACACACACGCATATATATATATATATATATATATATATATATATATATATATATATATAAAAGAGTCGTTTAAAAAGTTCTAAGCCTCACCTGCAAAAAGAGCCAAAGATGAACATCTTTGTTGTGGCAGCACACTACCACTTATAAAACTAGAAAAACTAATTCAGATTTCTGTCTTGATTACTGTGCCGGCGAGGCCCATACAAAAGTGAGTAGTACGAAAAAAACTAAAACTCTGTGTGAGACTTAGAACTTTTTGAACGTCTCTCTCTCTCTCTCTCTCTGTCTCCCTTTCTTTCTCTCTCTCTCTCTGTATATATATATATATATATATATACATATTTGGTATGAGAGGACAGCAGTTGTCAAAACTGGTTATTTGGCGAACTTTTTTAAAACTAAAAGCTGTTCCACATGTGGAAGGAATACAGAAGCAAACAAAAACCATTTTCTCCAGTTTTGCCATTTACTTGTGTTTAACAACTCGTTGAGATATTCTGTTCAGTTAGAAATTTCGCTTTTGATGCCTCTGGCGTTGCATCATAAGAATGCACAAATGCCATATTACCGAATTCCGAAATTGGAAAAAAAAAAGCAACAAAAACAAAATAAAAAAAGTTAAAGAATAAGTAATATTCCTTCTGCACAAACATTAACAAAATATGTATTTACAAATATTGCTGCCTCCACACACACACACGCACGCACACATACACACACACATATATATATAATGAAAGAAATGCAGATAATAAAAATTGCAGAAATAGTGCAGGCCAAGAATTTAAAATATTCAAATTAGAATGGTTAGAGTCCGCTTGTTGAAGTTTCATTTGGACCATATAATCATCAGACTCAAATCTCTCTCTCTCTCTATATATATATATATTGATGCCTGCCTCACATATCACGCCGGATAATTGACCAGTTAATAATATAATTTAATATAAACAGCACCTCTAGTAACTAACCACTTAAATAGCCCATCACTCGTGATTTGGATTTTTGTTGGGTGCCCCATACTTCCGGTCTTGTGCCACAACTTAGTAAATTACTTTTGGCCCCTTACGTGATTTAGTTATTATTGAACTAGTCTTGTAGGTCATTGCAAGTGGGTTTGATTCTGACTGAGTGCTTCATACTTCTGGTCTTGTACCAAAGCTAAGCTAAATAAATAACTATAATATAAGTAACTATTTTTTGGCATAAGTGTTCCTAATTATGTTTTCAACACTTTTACTTTTCTCTGTTTGTGTGTGAATGCATGTGGTAATTTACTAAGCTTTTTGCTTAGATGTAGTACAAGGCCGCATGAATTGGGCACCTAATGAGAATCGAACTCACTCGTATAGGTTTGCTAGTCTACCTTGCTAACCATTACACCACCCGAGGTGCCCATGTGTGAATGCATGTGCATGTTTATATCGGAGTATATAGCAATTTTTTAACCAGTCTTTACAATCAAACTTTGATAATGATAAATCAATGGAAGCATATAAAAAAAAAAACGACAATATCTGCGATTACTTAACATATAGTTTTCTAGTTTGGCTCGGTTAGGTTTCTTTGTTCAATGGTATATCAACCTTAGTGGGTTAATTAATGCCAAATCCATCATTGTAGAGAGATAGCCGTGGTATTATTTAACTCATGGCTGGGGGAATAAAGAGATTTATAGTGTGACTGCTGTTCAGCATATTAGCCACTACGCCATGGGGACCTCCCCCCGTTTCATTTTGATTTCTTAAACAAAGAGCAAAAGTTCCGCCCTAAATCCAACAGTATTTTTTAAATTGAAGAGTATTTCATGAATATCTATGGCTAAGTTCATTTTATTTGACTGATTACGCACCTGTTAAAAGAGAACGCTTGAGCCAAACTCGTCAGTGAGATCGATCTTCATTGGGTAAGCGTAGTCTTGCGTGGAATTTGTCTTCGAATCAACTAAGATTCATCGGGCCAGGAACCGATTCATTTTGATAAAAAGGAAACAGTTTCACAATACACGATGTGCTGTTACGTAATACGTGTTTTTTCTTGATGATCTATAATTTTTCGTCTCTAATTGTTTGAAAAAAATATTTGTATTTAAAAAGAAAAAAAAAAAAGAAGAAAACTATGTGATTATTTTGCATAAGAGAAAAGAAATAGACATTCAAATACAAAGATGAGCCGAAAGTTTTGCAATATTAGTATACGAGCAAATTTCCCAGAATAAACTCCAGGAACTTGAAAGAATCGAACTGATACCGCACCTAGCTCCCTCGGATTATTACTTGTTCAGATCCATAGCCAACCTCTTACGCCCACGACGCCTCAACAACCAAGAAGAGGTGATAAGTTCAGGAAATGAGTTATTCGTCTCAGAGGACAAGAACTGGTATGAGAGTGGGATCAAAGGTCAGGCAGAAAGGTGGTTTTAGAAGTTGCAACACAATGACGTCTACTTTGGATACTAGGCTGTTTTTTAGAACTTGAAGAATAAAGCAAATGACTAAAATTTTGCAAAACTTTTGACTCACCCAAGTATAAGTCAGCGTAATGTGACATGTTACGTCCGATGGTATATTGTGAATATGTTTCCTTTTGAGATGGACCAATTCTGGGTTTGATGGATCCGAGTTTGAACCTTGTCTTCAGTCAAAAAGGTATTACCATAAATTTGCATGGTTCGTCTGGTCTGTTATACGAGGATGGGCTGAAAAGTTCATAGGCTGAAAATTTCATATCATAACATCATATCTGCTGTTGATAACTTTTTTGATCAATGGGATCCAAACAATGCAACACCGATGGAAGAAATGTGTGAACCGCAAAAAAGACGATTTTTGAAAAATAAAACTGATTTGGTCCCATTTCATGAAAGTATCTTGGTCAGCCTGCGAACTTTTCGGCCTACTCTCGTGCATATATTTGCTCAAATTGACAGAAACTTATAAAATCCTGTTGTGAAATGACATCTCTTGCAGACTATTCACTTGGTTTTCTTTTTTCTCTTTATGAAAAATTCGGAAAGTCATCAAAAAAAGCTTTAAAAAATTTACTGCCATTTGAACTTTCAAACTTGATTGTTATTGCTGTAGGAATCAAGCTTTTGACGCAGCGGAATACCGGCTTCCTTTTCAGGTCGAACGCAGAGACAAGAACAATACACCTCAATGAAAGTATGCCGAAACTTTTGGCTCATGCTGCAATAGAGTACAAAATTGATAGCGTTATTAACTAGGGCTAAAATATCCATAAGGTCTCCGAGCGGTACATAGATATGGTCGAATATATTAGGAATGGTGATGCTGAGGACGATCAGAATGCCCTGCGGCAGTTCAGTGGCCAGGAAGAGCACGATAACAGTAAGAAGCATCTTCGTTGTTCGCGAGTGTTCCGAGAGGCGTGTGCGATTCGTACATGAGATCTGCATCATGTGTTTTCGTTTGCGAGTCTTTTCCCGGATTTTGTAGATGAGGAGACTGCCAAAGATGAGCATCAGCACGCACGGCAGTAGTTTCCCGGTAATGGCGTAGAGCCAGTACTTGACCAAGACGGTCGTCCAATAATCAGAGTTGCCGATGTTCGTGTCCCGTATGATGTACACGCTGGACGTGCTAGTGTTCTTCTCAATGATCTCCTTGGTGATGAAGTTAGGCGTCATCATAATGGCCGATCCGACGTAAACGCAAGCGATGAAAGCGCGGGAAAGTTTGAGACGTCGGACGCGGATCAGCTCACCGCGCGCGGGAGAGCGAAGGTGAGCGTAGCGAAGAATGGACAACAACACACATAGCCAGATGGAGATGGTGTGCGTCGTGTTGACGAGGTTAAGGTGGAACAGCATGAACACCGTCCAGGGCCAGTCGTTCTTTTCCGGCGTGATGTAAGTCGGGTTGTTGAGGATGTAGAAGTGCAATGCGAATGGGACGTACGACACCATTGTGATCATGTCGGATACGGCCAGCCAGGTGAGAATGTTGTTCACCGGTGTGCTCATGTTTTTACGTGACAGTACCGTGATGTTAAATATATTGGTCACGATGCCGAACACACAGACGCATGTGCTCAGGTAGCCGTGGATATTGGCGTACCAGCTTCCGAAGTAGGTCAGTGAATTATAGGCCGACATGTCTGGCTGGGGGGAAGGGGCTAAAGTTATTGAGAGGACTGGCGTCGGCAGTGTAGGCGTCGGCGTCATGTTGGACGAAATCAGAGTGGGAGGCAGTTGCTCAGCTGATTAAAAAAGAAAAACAACAACAACAAAACATCAACAAAAAAGTCTTTTTTGTGCGTATATTGAAGTGTATGATGGAGAACGTTACCACACGAGAATCGTTATTTATTATTGGCAGGATCTTGTGAACTGGTTATTGGTCATCCGGCGAAGGTTGTTCGGTGGTAGGAATTTGTTTGAAAAAGTTCAGATTTTAGAATAAAGGATAGAGATCAAAAGTCGTTTAAATAAAAAATAATAGTACACAGGCTCATTTTTTAAAAACTAATTTTTAAAAACTTTTCGGTTCTTTTTATATATTTATTCAGTTTTTAGTCACGTGATTGGACCTTAATTGAAATAAAAAAAAGAACTGAAAAAATATTTTTCAGAAGTCAGAGATTTTAATTTTTTTTCTTCTTCTTGCTGTTGTTTTTCGATTTTCTTTTTATGCATAGCAACTTGAAATTGTAATCCTGGATAATCCAATAATGCAGCTAATTGCGAACAGCGAAGACAGTCTTTGGACTTACTAAGCTTTGCTTAGTCTGGCATCAAGGCCACTGTTTATTAACAGAACCACCTATTTCTTAACTGGTCACCAATCCAAGCTCATCCTAGCTTAACTTCAGTGATCTGGTTGGAACCGGTGCTTTAAGCGTGTCTTGACCGGAAATCACTGTGAAGTTAGTCTTTTCTGGAAAAAAAAAGAAAAGGAAAAATAATATGAATATATATTAAAATTCTGTTAAAAATGAAATTCTATCAAGTTTATGTAAACAATGTTATAAGAAATAAGATAATATCATCCTCGTGATATACAGTACTACTAACAGGCAAACGAACAAATAGACATGATAAAGATATCATTATTTATGCAAACCCTCTGCTACAAGCAAGATACGACACAAAGTCAATTTTTAAGAGATGTACAACTGGTTTGACTTCAAAGTTTTCCATCTCCTCGGTCAGTTACCGTACCAAACATAAAGAGCCTTATCTGGATTAATCAAACCCATTCGAGGAGAGTAAGATGCTACTCTAATTTAGTCAGAGTACAGCTGGTTCGAATTCAGGGTTTCCTTCTCTTCGACTTACTTGCTGCACACTCAGACACTGAAAGAATACGACACAAGGTCAATTTTGAGCAACGCTGTCATATACTGCTATTGACAGATCAACGTCAATATGGAAATATGATCTCTTGGGTAAAATAAAACGAGAATTCTTCAAAGCTGTTGCCGTGTCAGTACTATTGTATGGTTGCCTCGCTTGGGCCTTAATTAAATGCATAGAGAAAAAGCTAGATGAGAACAACAAAAGAATGCTACGCGTTGTTTTAAAAAATCTTAGAAGCAGCATTGCTCAGAACATTAAGTTATCTTGCGTCTTACAAACAAGCCAAGTAAGACGATCAAGACCTACCGTGCATTTCTGGCGAAGTAAGAACGGACTCATAAGCGACGTTCTATGATAGACTCCTTCCTATGGACACACCAGTGTTAGTCGATCATCAAAAACTAACATTCAACGGCTCTGAGCAAACACTGGATGGCATCCAGAAGACTTGCAAAGAGCGATGACCGATAGGGATGTATGGTTTATGTGTGTGTTAAGAGAGAGAGAGAGAGAGAGAGAGAGAGAGAGAGAGAGAGAGAGAGAGAGAATCAAGGGAATCCGTGCTGTTGGCACGCCTTGATAATGATAGCTGGTTTTAAATCCGTTTTCCTTCTCTTAGACGGGTTATCGTACCAAGGCTAAAGAGCCCAGTCTGCTCTACTATTTACTTTTAGCTTACTGGGTGAAGAAGAGATGACTTCATGCAGTTCCTAAACGGGTCACGGATTCCATTTTCTCAGACGATAACCGTTACGCTACAAGCCTCTCTCCTGCTAGATTAATCCAGTAAGCATGAAAACACCAGAAAATAACTGCAGATAATATAGAAAACATATTCGGCAACCGGTACCACAAACGACAAGGATTTTGTCTGGTATAACAGTTGGTAACAATAAATAATCAAATGATATAAAATATCTTTCGCTTTGCGATGATAATTCTTAACGATATATATATATATATATATATATATGTGAAGAAAAAGAGGCCAACTTTTCTTGTTATACAACTTCTCCAAATTTTTATATATTTCTACTCTTTTTATACATCCATCTACTCTTAACATCACTAATAATACCTCTCAGTCCTGATGATGGTTCAGCAGAACCGAAACGCTATAGTGTCGACTGACTTTGTTTCTCTATAAATCCCTACTTTCTATTTGGATTATTTGTTGTTAATTTTTCTTCACAAATTGTCGGATTACTATCCATTATTTTCTTCCATTCTGTCCCATTGACTAACATAATCCAGACCCATTCTCCCACTCCAATATATCACATCAACAACATCAAGATGTTTCGCAGATGCAGAGACCTACTTAAAATCAAGAAGACTTCTATAACCAACTTTACACAAGAAAAATCACACCTACCTAAATGTCCAGCGTTTTTCATTCATCAACATTTTCTTGGATTACATAAGTCTTTGCCTTGAAGCTTATATTCATATTTTAGAATTTTCCTAGGCATATACATTAGTATAAAAAAATACAGATTTATATGATTTGAATTTCGTCGAAAACTAGGAATGATTCGAAATCTCTCGATGAACGTGGATTCTGCACATTGTTTCTTATGTCAGGTGACTTATTTTAAAGAAACGAACGATGATTCATTGATCAAACGGCCAATTTTTCTTGTCATAAAAAGGCCAACTTTTGTTATACAACTTTTCCAAATTTTTTTATATTTTTACACTTTTTATACATCCATCTACACTTAACATCACTGATAAAACCTCTCACAATCCTGATGATGGTTCAGCAGAACCGAAACGCTATAGTGTCGACTGACTTTGTTTCTCTATAAATCCCCACTTTCTATTTGGATTACTTGTCAATTTTTCTCCACAAATTGTCGGATTGTTATCCATTATTTTCTTCCATATATATATATATATATATATATATATATATAACAACTAAAAACCAAAAACAAACAAACAAAAAAACACGGTAAATTCTGAACGATTGTTCTATTGTGTTAGTATGGATTATGACGTATTAACAGTTAGAACATTATAAACATGGCTGTCATAGAAGTTGGGTTTGTGGTAGGATGAAATCGCACCATTCAAATCAGAAATAAGTTTAAATACAGTAAGAAGTAGGATTTACCAACAATGCGCATTTCTGGTTCCTCTCTGGCGGTTATTGAACGTTTTGTAAAAAATACCCGGAAAATAATCACACCAAACACATTTGGTTGGCATCTGTTGTTAGAAAACGGCGCCACTTTCACAAAATATATACTGTTCAACATAAAATCAATAACAACTTACCCAACCAACACAAGCACCTCGTCTAGGTCCAATAGTTTTGGTTTGATTTTTGTTTAATGGCATATCGACCTTTGCGGGTTATTCTATGCTAAAGCCATTCTCGTTGAAGAACAGCATTGATTACAATTTGACTCACACCTGGAGGGATAAGGGGGTCTTATACCTTTCTCAAGAGTATTCGTCCGAAAGTTGACGTTATAGTGCGACAAGAGTTATAACTTGCACACTTCGAGGCAGCACTTCAACCCTTTGCTATTACGCATGGGGACTTTCCCATCTAACAGTTTAAAAAGCTAGTCTTGGTGACCAAATACGACTGAATAGTATGTTCGACCTTGACATAGAGCCCCATAGTTGCAGCCTTCCGTCTTTTCTAAGTTATGCTTATTTTTTCTGGTGACTTTTGTAATGTACTGATCCCCACCACTCACGGCACTCTTGATAGCGGACATATGGATTTACCCAAACCATCCACCGTGGGTGGGATGTGATGATAAGTGGTTGGTTGGGTTTATGGCATATCAACCATATTTAGTATCAAATCCTGTTTATACATATATATGTTGCGGATGAAGGAGAAAATGAAAGACTAAAACATCTGAGTTACAAATTTAAAGTTATTTCTGTAAATTGCGTGAAAAGTTTGCTGAAAGCTAAAGTAAAAATCTTTTCTTGTAGGCAAAAAAAAAAAAAAATAGTCAGCGACGAATGTATTTTAATGGATATGGTTAAGATTTGTTCAGTGAAGAATAGCAGTAATTGCTAGCTTAAAATAAAGGGCCATATTTTGTGTGTGTAACATTCTCTGTATCAGAATGTAACTATGTAGTGGGAGAATAGATTTATGACGAAAATGTAAGCCAGTATGCAAGCAGCAAACGAGATATTTTTGTTGTAGTAGTAGTGTCAAGTTTATGTTAAAACTAATGTAAACGATAGATAAGCGGTGTTGAAATTAAATGAATTCTTGAAAGAAAAGAATGTAGGTTTTCACTCCAAAGAAATAAAATGAAAAGTATTTGAAAAGGCAAAAATTCATTACTTTTTGTTAGTTAAGTAAGTATAGACAAATCCATACTTACTGAAGGGGGTGTTCTCGTGGTGTAATGGTTCTTATTCCAGTCGCGGGATTACGTTCACTTTCGGGCAAATACCCTTGGGAAAGGTACGAACCCCCTTATCTTCCCTGCTATGTTAAATAGTACCAACACTGTTCTTCTATGAGAATAGCTTTGACATTAAATAACCTAGAAAGGTTGATATACCATTAAAACAAAGAAACCAAACCAAACCATACTTACTAAAGAAATATTTATTTCTTCGTTTATTTATACAATGTCGGTAGGCTCGAAATTAACTGAAAGAGTTGATGGTTTTTCTATTAATGTAAATGACTAAGAAATTGTATTTTTAAGAATTTTAGACGGAAAAGATTTCTTGAATTATTTTGGGGTTTGATTTTTCAATTTTTTTTTCGCGGTTATTCAAATATTGTCGTTCCCAAAGTATCTCGAAATTTAAAAACTAGCGCAAATGCGCCCGTTGGTTAATAAATGCAAAAATACTGATTCAAAAATTTCAGTTTCTTGAGTCTATTTTTTGCATAAAAATTAACACTTTTTCTAGTATGGAAATCAATTAAGTCTCTGTCTCTGTCTGTCTGTCTCTCTCTCTCTCTATATATATATATATGTTTGTTGTAGGTCCCAAGAAAGAATAAGAATATATTTTAAAATATGTAGGTCCACGAAGAGATTTGTATTCTTTTGAATTTGTTTATTTTGTTCTTACATACATGTTATATATGTGTTATATATGTATATGTTTCCAGCTGGTTGCTTTCGTCAAAGTACATACGTGTTATCTATGTGCATGTTTCTAGCTGTCAGAGAACATATGTAGTACAAGGCCTTGTTAACGGGGTACTCAATGAGACTTGAACTGCAGTTAACTAGTTTTTTTGTGTTATAGTCGCTCTAACTCAGAGAATAAACAATTTCCAACCCAATTTGCAAATAATTAAACGTGTTTAGTCTGCGGTTGCGCTTTTCCAGACCATTATAATTTCTCTAGGAAGATGACTGCAATTAATCTTTTCTTGGTGAATACTAAAAAAAAAAAAGAATAAGCGCTTTGGGTCTTTTTCGACAAGAACAAGAACATGAAAATTATTTTTTGTTTTTTAATCTTCAGTATTTTAAAATTACAGACGTGAGTTACTGGAAGGGAGGATTTATAAAAAAAAGGCTCTGCTCAGTGTAATTCTGTGGCTAATAAGACAACCAGCTTGCTATTTGTGAGTGTAGTGAATTTTGACGTCCCTGAATAGTTTGTGGACTGACCTGGCAGCAGACTAAACTAAGCGATGAAATAATGAATATTTCGTTTCAGAACACTATAAAACTCAATTAATTTTTCCGTCTACACCAGAATAACAAGTGTGGTGATACTTCGATGTATAAACGGTCAATGTAATTGAAAACTTAGGAGTTGGGATGGAAATATAACAGAATAATTACTTATCGTAACTGTATTTCCATCACCTAAGCACACTTTCTTTTGTTGAGTCTCAAAGAATCTATTCAATCTGCAAATCGTTTTCATTGGCTAAAATTATCAGTGCTGAATCTGACTGGTCTGAAAAGGTTATTTACCACACTCTTTGGCGTCTCAGGATATGTGAGAGACACAGGAGAGGGTAAAAAAAATCAAGCCACACGGGACTATTCGTCTTTTTGACGTATTCAAAAGGTTATTCAGGTCTTATTGTAAACATAATCCTGAATAGCAACTTCTATGTAAATCTAATTCAACTTCTGATGGAATTCAAAGAAAGAAAGACTGACCAAGCAGAAAGTAAACATTATCCTAAATATAAAAAGAGATGGAAAAATATTCTATCGGAAGCACAAAAAGTAAAAATATCCTCTGACTCATTATTACCAGCTAAGTATTAAGCACTAGTTGAGCTATCCGAATGGTTATAAAGACTGGGAAATAACTTAGCATTGATGATCAGCTAGAAAATATTCTTTTCATCAGGGTCAAGTTATTCAATAGTCCAAAGTCCGCAATAAATAAAAAAAAAAGAATGAATTCTCAGATTAAGAAACCTCATCTCAAAAAGGATAACAAAATAAAGAAAACTGTAATTTTTATCATTAAGGGTTTTCGGATTATAGTCTTCATCTTTATTGTTATTTCCACAACGTTTCGGCCGATATGTCCTCCGGCCTTCTTCAGGTGTTTGTCGAACTCGGAAACCTATACGGAACTTCGAACTACGTCCTTTATTGAATCCACAAATTAAGTCAGTCCAGTCGGCAGGAGCTGTAGAATACACCGACTGCATCTCTGTCGAGGAGTAAGACCCCGCCCACACGAGTATTCCGGATATGATATTAAACCATCTGATGGTGAGGCTCCAGCCTTGGAAATTTGGGGAATGTGGAGTACTCCTTCATTGCCATTGTTCTCAGGTCCACTCTAGCCCGGTAGAATTGGGTCCTATGTATGGGTAAAATAGAATAAAATATGTTTAAAAACAAGTGACTGATGTTAAATTATGATCATGATATACCAATACTTTAAACCATTTAACTGTGTGCAAAAAAGAGCTCAGGCTCGTTTAAGAATGTTATCTACAAAACGTGTTTATAAATCATATTTATCCAATATATATATATATAGAGAGAGAGGATTTGGCATTAAATAACCTACAATGGTTGATATGCCATCAAATCAAACCAAATAAATTAAGTATAATATTAACGCTATATCTCACAGTTTCCAACCACTGATGCATGAACTGTGAACACTCCCTTGATTATCGGAGTAGCCTATTTTATGTTTGGGAGTCGACCAGTAGAACAGGAATCAAAATTTTGAGCAAAAAATTCTTGAGATCAACTTATATACCAAGTCATCTCGTACGCCGTTGTTTACAGTATATATACAGTCTAATAGATATATATCAGGCACATACATTTTTTGAACAATTTCTATTTTAAAAACTTTGATGCAAATTTAAAAAATTCCATCTGGCAATTGATAAATAAAGGTAAAGTAAAGTAGCCGACGGTTGTCGAGGGCGACCAGAAAGCTCCCTTTTCAGTAGCTACTACACTAGGGGAAGGGCGCTATTCGCTTCCCTGGATTGCTCCACTTTAACCTTGATACGTACCTTATAATTCTGAGAGTTAAGTAAGGAGGCATCATGTACCATTTTTAAAGTCTTTGGTATGACGCTACCTGGGATTGAACCCATGTCTTCCGGAACATTTGCGAACACTCTACCCACTAGCCCAATCAATACCACATCGTAGCAAAAATATATACTGAGACCTGCACTGTCGACGACTGCACCCCTGCAAAGGGATAAAATACCCCCTCCCACAAAAAAACGTGTATTTTGGGTAAGACATTAAACTGCATCCAGTGGTGAGGTTCCAGCTTTGAATTTCTGGAGGATGTTAAAATACCTTTTTGTTGCCATTCTTTGGGGTCTGCTTTGTCTCGGAGGGGTACTATTTGTTAGGAATAATTATTTGAAACCATTTCATTGCTTGAATTATTAGAATTTGAGAGAAATACTTGAAACCATGTAAGTGTGGGCAAATTATTTGTATTAAGAATAGTTACAATTGTTTAAAAGTTTTTATCATCATTTATTTGAAATGATACACATAGCTTCACGGTTATCGTCGTAGGAAATCGGTGACTCGAGTTCAAATCCTATATGAACCGTTTTGCGTTGGTAAAGGCATGAATCCATCTGTTAACCCCATCAGCTTTTGGCAAATAGTCGGGCAGATTGGATTCTTTAGCCTTGGTTAGGCAACCAATCTAGGAGAAGGAAAACTTAAAAAATGATTCTGTCACATTTAACACGAAAATTGGATGTTGCATTTCCACTTTCATGAAAAACTTGTAATCATCATCATCATCATCATCATCAATGCGTGCCGACAGCACGGATTCTTTTGATTTTTTTTCTCTCTCTCTCATGTGTCATCCGTCCCTACCAGTCATAGTTCTTTAAAAAAATGTTCCCAAAAAGTTCGTTAGGTTTATTGAGTATGAAGTAAAAGACATTTTTATGATTTTTAAATATTGGCTGACGTACTGGCCCACAAGAGTCATATATATATATATATATATATATATATATATATATATATATATATATATATAATCTTTATCATCAAGGCATGTTGATAGCCAAGATTCCTTTGATTCTCTTTCACTATCCGTCGTCATCGGCTATCGCTCCTACTAAGTCCTCTAGACTGCAACCAATGCCCACACTGAGCATATATATATAGTAATTTACAAAGCTCTTTGCTTCGATGTGGCACAAGGCCGAATGAATGGGGCGCCCATATAAATATATATAAATGCTTTTGCTGATCGGTTAACACCGGTGTGCCTATGTATAAGAGTCCATAGAAGAACCTCATGCATGAGTTAATTCTTACTTCTCCAGCAGTGCCAGCATGTCTTGCTCGTCTTACTTAGATGGTGTGCAAGATAGGAAGTAAGTGGCCGTGCAACTACTGTTTTATATGATACTGCTTCCATAATTTATTCAAAACTGCATGCAGCATCTTTCTGTAGTTCCAGTTTAGCTTTTTCTTCTAGTGTTTCGTCAGAGACCAAGTGATGTGACTATATAATAGTTCTGACATGGCAACAGTTTTGAAAAATGTTTCCATTTATTTCAACAGAGCGATCAGATTTCCATATGGCTGATAACCTATCAATAGCAGACCATGTCTTTCATATGCGTATGTTGACAATACTTTCAGTTGATGAGATATTATAAAGAGTTGATCAACTAATAACTACTAGTCTACTATTAACCAAGGTAACGTTAAATCTGAGAGGCAAACATGAAGTGTATGTTTTTATTCGTGTCCAAAATCAATATTGGTTTGTTTATTTTTAATGAAGGCTGCCAACCTGAAAAATAAAAATTGATTACTTTCAAGACCGACCCCGTATATTCAATAGTCAGAACAACAGACACTCAATTTTGAATTGAATCTATTATTCTTATCTCTGAAGCGATTTTTTTTTGTATAAAAATGAAATCTGCATTTTACAATAGTGCTCAGCTAGACTAAAAATAAATTCTATTTTAACTGTGTCCAAAATTGATTTTAATGAACAGATGTTCCTTGTATATATTTTTCTCAGATACTTCTAATTTATCGTTTAGAATAAACAGTTAGAACAACCAAACCTCACACCGTCTGAAATGTGGAGTAGTTGATGATGTTTTCGTTATTGAGAGTAGACTACAGGAAAAACTTATATATATATATATATATATATATATATATATATGTGTGTGTGTGTGTGTGTGTGTGTGTGTATGCTATTTCAGTACCTCTCCTGAAAACTTTCTTGTGCTGTAGATCAAGGAGTTTAGTTTATCTATTTAAGGGCATATCAAATCCTTATGGGTTATTTAACGTCAAAATTTGATTCATCTATAAATGCTTTGTTATGGTCATAACCGTTCATATTTTCAACTTTCCATTGCAAACATATTTCTAATCTCATTTTAAAAGATGGTCTACCATAACCATTTGTTGGGATACAGTTATATGGTTTTAAGTGATCCTATCCAACGCTAATGATTTTCAAATACGTATATTTGACCCGTATATGAGATCCTAACAGGTACGACCACTCTTGTCACAAAGAACCTGGTAGTAATGGCAATGAAGCGGTAGTCCATACAGCTCCAGAACTGAAGCTTCACCGCTAAGCTTTGCTTAGTATGGCACACAAGACTTAGATTCCTACAGTAGCTGTACGAAATAATCACCCACTTAAATACTGAACAGTCTCCTCTCTGCTAAACTTCGCTAATCTGGAGGAAATCGATGGTTAGCATTATTTGACCTTGTAGTAAAACTTACTGAACCGAAAAGTTAATTAGAGAGAGAGAGAGAGAGAGAAAGAGAGAGAGAGAGAGAGAGAGAGAGCATAGCACATAATCCATTTTTTTCTATCAAAGGCTGCGTTGAATTTGAGGTTTACCGAGGAACCCATATTTCTGGCCTTATGCCATATCAAAGCTAAACTTATTAAGGAATTATTTATCAGTATTTCAATAATTTATGAATCGATACCCAGTTTTTGCTGCGGCAGTTGACTGAATTTACAAAGACTATTTATAAGGGTCGTTGAAAAAGTTCTAAGCCTCACCTGCAAAGAAGAGCAGAGCTAAACATTTTCATTATGGCAACATGCAAGCACTTTTTATAAAACTAGGAAAAACTAATCCAGATTTTTATTGTCTTTTAAGAAGTAATAATTAGTAAATGTTGTATATTGACCTTTGCTAAACCCGTTAGTTTGTGTATTTCTAAATAGGATGTGCAGCTGTGTCTTAAGGGGGACAAGGGTCAGCGGAAACGCAACGTGTATTGCGTAGGTGCTCGAAAAATATATAACTACGGAAGTTTTCAATCCCAGTGGAGAGAGTAGTCCGTTAGCAGGTAACAGATCCCGTGGTAAGCAGTGAAAAGTTATGCTGTTTGGCCCCGCGGAGGAGGGCAGACGGCCTTGGGTTGAGAGTCGGCCCTTTACTATTCTCCGTGAAAAAAGCACGAAGAGGCTTTGTTCTCTAAAGATATATCTTAGCGGTTCCCTGTCTATCCAACCCTCCATCTCTCTCTCTCATGCAATTATTTCGACCTTTTTGCCCAGTCGGCTGGGACTGTAGAATACACCGACTGCACCACTGCTGAGGGGTAAGACCCACCCTCCAACAAGTGTCCTGGATATGACACTAAACAATCTGATGGTGAGGTTCCAGTAATGCTGGGGCATTGGAGAATGCAGAGTATTCCTTCATTGCCATTGCTTCCAGGTTCACTCTGGCCCGGAATGGTTGCACCTGATAGGGTCCTATCTATGGGTTAAATAAAACTAAATTGCATACTTATGCTAGACTGATTGTTTAAATTAGAACTGTTTGACCAAACTGAATAGCTTAAAATAGAAATGTTTTTTACGTTTAAACTGTTTATTTATGTTTAAACTGCGTACTTATGCTAAACTGAATTGTTTGAAATGGAATTGTTTTTGACATAGAAACTGTTAGTCGACCATAGTCGAGGGTGACCCGAAGGCTCCCTTTTCGATAGCTACTACACCAAGGTGTAGGGGAGGGCGCTACTCCATTCCCTGGATTGCTCCACTTTACCCTTGAACCGTACCTTATAATGCTGAGTGTTAAGCAAGGTGGTATCAAGTTCCATTTTTAAAGTCTTTGGTATGACTCGACCTAGGATTGAACCCAGGTCTCCCGGGCCATTGGCGAACACTCTAACCGCTGGGCCAATAAACAGAATTGTTTTGACATTTAATTGTGTGTAAATAAAATCTATATTTATGCTAAACTGAATTAGCTGAGTTAGAACTATTTGAATAAACTGAATAGCTTAAAATAGAAATGTTTTTGAAAATTAATCTGTACTTATGCTAAACTGAATTGTCTGAAATAGAACTTTTTTTGACATTTAAACTGTGTACTTATGCTAAACTGAATTGTTTGAAATAGAACAGTTTTGACATTTAACTGTGAGTAAACAAAAACTATACTTATAGTAAACTGAATTGTTTTAATTAGAACTGTTTGACTCAACAGAATAGCTTTAAATAGAAATGTTTTTGGCAATTGAACTGTGTGCTTATGCTAAACTGTATTGCTTGAAATAGAACTGATTGTTTGTATAAAAATGGGTTTGGCATTAAATAATCAAGAAAGGTTAATATGTTATAAAACCAAAACAACTCCAAACAACAACAACAACAACAACAACAACATATTTCGACCTTTTGTAAATAATAATAATAAGAAACTAGAAGAAGCTTGGCTCTCTGACGATATCGTATCTTAGCAGTTTCTGCCTATCCGATTGCCCTGTTGGCTGGGGCTGTAAAATACCCCCAACGAGTGTCCTGGATATGACACTAAACAATCTGATGGTGAGCTTCCAGTGAAGTTAGAGCTTTGGGGAATGCGGGGTACTCCTTCATTGCCATAGCTCCCAAGTCCACTCTTGCCGGGAATGGTAGTACCTGAGAGGGCCCTATCTATGGGTTAAATAGAACTAAACAGTGTCTTTATGCTAAACTGAATTGTTTGAATTAGAACTGTCTAACTAAATAGAATAGCTTGAAATAGAAATATTTTTGATAATTAAACTGTGTACTAATGCTAAACCGAACTGCTTGAAATAGAACTGTTTTGACATTGAAACTGCGTACTTATACTTAACTGATTTGTTTGAATTAAAACTGTTTGACTAAATTGAATAGCTTGAAATAGAAATATTGTTGACAATTAAATTGTGTACTCATGCTAAACTGAATAATTTTTGCATAAAAATGAATTTGGCATAAAATAACCTACAAAAGTTGATATGCCATAAAACCCAACCAACCAACCTGTTAATCCGACTCACTCCCTCTCTCTTTCTCTCTCTTTCTCTCTCTCTCTTGCACATTACTATTTCGACCTTTGGTAAATAATAATAATAAGCTTATACTTTTTTTTATATAAGTGTTATCGCCCCATTCTCAGCAATGCAACTTAAGTTGCTACCAGAAAAATCTTTGTACTTCTTTCTGTGAGAGGGTTAGAAGTTTTTCAACGACAATTCGTATATTGATTATATAAAAAAAATCTTCCAAATACATCAGTACTATTTAATGAAAACATTTTTTTCAGGGTATCACAGGGTTACATCTACAGCATGAAATCACAGCGAGACTAATTCCCTCGTTTTGAAATCATCACAAGACTAAAATGCTAAAATAAATGATTATCTTTGGACGGAAAATTCATTCGCTATTTTTCTCTTGGTTTTCTGTCGTCTCCTAGTCTGGACAGGATGATTACAAAACAGGGAAAAATGACAAGAAATGAAAGACAAGGGTTACTTTCACAACTCCCCCCTTAAAAAAGAAGAAAATAAAAAGAAATACTTCCCCAACACAAGACTTTGTAGTCATAAAATAATCACTTTTGACAAAATCATATTTCTCAAGACTGAAAAACAAAGACTTAAAGAAATGACGGAAACGTATATTCATAGTGTGTTAGCTGGAAAACGTCACAAAAAAAAAGCGGAAAAAAAAGACGGAGGATTACAACTAACGTTGATTAAATTTCAAAATTATAGGTTGTTTTTATTTTGCTCAGTTGGAGACAGATGAGTAGAATGTCTAGGCAGACCCAATTTTTTTAAAAAAAAAAGACAACACGAAACAAACAACACACACACACACACACACACACACACACACACACACACACACACACACACACACACACACACACACACACACACACGCGCGTGTTTATTGCTTCATCGTCAATTTTTTCTTCCCATTTTCCTTTGTTTTAGATGTTAGCGAATCTAAACTAATCAGTTGATGCTAATTGGACTCAAAATTAATGGAAAACAAACGAAACTCTATCCGGGTTAATCTTCCACTGACTAAAAACGTTTCTACAATTTTACGAGTATCAGTCAAAAATTTGTAAAATTTTACAGTGAACGTTAACATATTTATGTGTATGTGTGTGTGTGTGTGTGTGGTGCGTCAGCCTGTCCAGAACACAGGACATACTTTTATAGCATTCATCAACATTTGTGACTTACCTTGAATCCCTATCTGGTTAACTATCATGGTAAAGAAATCTTACAAAAAGAAATACCTCGAAAAATTTCTCATTAATTTCTCTCTGAGTTATAGATGACCCCAACCTACACTGACTCACACACTCACTCACTCATCCATAAATAAATAAATAAATAAATAAAAGAGATAGCTCAATGGTTAACGTCGTAGGCAATAGAATCTGCACCCGAGTTCAAATCCTGGACGAAATGGTTTGCGTTTCACTTTGTTCTAATGCCCTTGCAAAAGGGATAAAACTATCATTTTCCTCTCATCTCCATCTATGGTTCAGTAGAGGAACAATCAGGGCTCTTTAACTTTGGTAGGGCAACCGGTCTAGGAGAAGGAAAACTGAATTCAAACTACTTGTATTTTGCTTAAAAATGACCTTGTGTCGCATCCTGCTCGTAGCACGCGGAAACACACACACACACATACACACACACACACACACACACACACACACACACACACACACATATATATATATATATATTGAGTTGTTTATAACTATATATTCTATTCTGTCTTTATATATCTCCAGGAATCTCTGATAAGTAATTTTGTGAGTCATTTATTTATCGGGACATTTCTATGGTATTTGAATTCACGTCAATTTGACAAACGTTTTACATGTTATATTTCATATTTCTTCAGGCTAGTAAAATAATCAATTATATATATATGTGTATGTGTGTGTGTGTGTGAGAGAGAGAGAAAGAGAGAGAGAGATAGATAGATAGATAGATAGAGAGAGAAATAATCAGAGACTAAAAATATCTAAATCAATATAGCCATGTTAATAACCACGCAGTATAAAGTAAAGTTCTCTTCCCAGAATGCACCACAAACTAGATCACCCTTCCCACCATGCTCCTCATGACAGTAAATAAGGAACACTCACCAAGTGGGTACCCCTTGTTTTGATGATCGCATTTTCTAGAAAATGAGAGCCCCAAAATTCTATTGTCTCTGTATTGACGTTGTCCTGATTTGTCGGTACAACTGCATGGATGCACCATTTCGACTCTAACAAAACGCTTGCAGAAAAACAACAAGATGGGACCTTTAAAAGAATGCTACGAGCTGTTTTGGACTAATCCCGAAAGCAGCATACAACAATTGCACTTCAGCACATAAATAAGTTTTAAAATGGTTGCAAGACATAATAAACCCGTTGTTTATATCACCTGATAACTACGCAAGCATGAAACAACAAATAGGGATACGTCATTGTTTTTAAAGATTTACTTGTACAGTAAATCTAAATAAAAATCGAAACAGAGATGGTCTAAATCTTTCAACGATAAAAGGCTATCAAAATAAAAGTCAGACTGCTGCTAAATTTTCGTGCATTTGACATTCCCAAATCTTGCGATAACTTCTTGTTTATTTATTTATTTAGTTATATCTATCCACATAAATCTCTCTCTTTCTCTCTCTCTCTCTCTCTCTCTCTCTCTCTCTCTCTCTCTGTGCGCATGTGTGTGTGAGTGTACGTGTGGATAGACATGAAAATACTAAGATAGATAAGTCCATAATGGGAATAAAGCAGAAACGTACACAAATATATTGATAGTTATGCCCAGTGAGAGATAAATTGATTGTGAGATAGATGTGAAGAGACTGAGATAGATAGATAGATAGATAGATAGATAGATAGGAAGGAACATATATGAACAGAGTGAGATAAATATGAACAGTTTTAAGATATATATATATATATATATATATATATATATATATATAGGTTATATTTGGTTTAATTTGTTGTATTTGTTTAAGGGCATAACAACCTCTGGGGTTAATTCAATACCTAATCTTTCCTTGTAGAAGAACAACTGTAATACTTTTGAACTCATGATTGGGAAGTAAAGAGGGTCCATACCTTTCCAAAAGTGGACCCTTCTTCCAGAAAGTTAGAGTGATAGATATGAACTAAGTGATATATATATATATATATATATATATATATATATATATATATATATATATATATATATATATTTCTCGGATTTGAAACAAGTGAAGTACATGATTTTATATTCTTTACTTCTGTTTGAGATCAGCTGAGGATAATTTTTTTCTTAGAAGGAGAAAAAAGTGAAGCGACAAATTTGTTTGAAATGATAGAAAGATTGAGGCAAAAGACGAAATTATTGAATTTATCTAACAGTGACTTTCGTTGGAAAACAAATATCTGAAGTGATGTCAATATTCGAGAATAGAATCCATAAAAGCTGCAGCAGTAATTTGAATTTCATGTTATCCGTCAAAGGATTACGAACAAACGCAGGTATGTACCATAGGATAAAAAAAAAGAAGAAAAAAAGAAAAAAGTACCATGGGATAAAAAAGAAAAAAAAAAAGAAAAAAAGAAAAAAAAAGTACCATGGGGTAAAAAAGAAGGAAAAAGAAAAAGAAAAAAAGAAAAAGAAAAAAGAACCAAGTGTTAAAAAAGAAAAACAAAAAACAAAAAGAAACAAAAAAAGAAAACAAAAAAAAAGGGAAAAAGTACCATGGGATAAAAAAGAAAAAAGAAAAAAAAAGAAAAAGGAACCACGAGAAGAAGAAAGAAAAAAGAAAAAGAAAGAAAAAAGACCAATAGGATAAAAAATAAATACAGAGAAAAAAGAAAAAATTTCCATGGGATAAAAAAAGGAAAAAAGAAAAACGGGCCATGGGATAAAAAAGAAAAAGAAAGAAAAGAGAAAAAAGAAAAAAAAGTAAAAAAGAACCATATCATAAAAAAGAAAAAGAAAGAAAAAAGAGAAAGAAAGAAAGAAAAAAGAACCATGAGATAAAAAGAAAATAAAGAAAAACAAAGAAAAAGTACCATGGGATAAAAAAAAATAGAATAAAATAAAAAAGGAAAAAAGAAAGAAAAAAGAAAAAGAAGACATTAATTTACGTGCATAAAACTAAATATAGCACCAAAAATTTTATGGACTTTTTGTTTCATCGACTTGTGACTTCATTTACAGATAAAGAGGGGAGCCATAGATTTTGATATTATTTATATATCACGCCTGTCATTCGTTTACTTGTTTGATTTTACTAAATCAATCTATCTATCTATCTATCTCATTCTTGTTCTAATTCTTTGTCTATTTCCTGTTTAATCAGATGATGTTACACCAGTAATTATTTCAGGATGACATATGTTGTCGATGACAATCTCTCAACCGTTGTGTCGTTTGTTCAAGAGGAAAGATATTGTATACTTGAAAGACTACATGTCTTTGCGCAGGAGTTTCTGCTTCCGATATGTCTACACTGATAATACTGTCGTTAAAGAAAAAGAACATCGACCCTTACATGCAGTTTATAGTGCTTTGCAGCACTCTCAGTAAAAATATCTCTGGTCAACAAAGATTTTGCGATAGTGACGAAAGCATGTGTTATTTTTTTTCCTTTTTACATGAATGAACATATTGATTCTGAATATTTGATCTAGTTTGTTTTTGCTCATCAGAACTTTGCGCAATGAACAGCATTTTTCTCCGATAAATACATGATAATCTTCCTTTCTGACCTTCACATTAGACTCGGTTTCATGAAGAACCAAAATGTCTTAAAGAATGAAAAAAAGGAAGAAACTTTGTGGAATTTAAACGTAATTCTATAGAGATTGAAATAGATCCAATCGAAACCAAAAAAACCACATCTAGTCATCGTAAACAAGAAGAACACTTTTTAAAAAGTATAGCAACCTTTCACTGCAGCCTGAATAGTTTCACCTTATAAACGACTTAACTAAACGTTCTTTGAAGACAAGAGTTGTCGGTTTTGGTCAAAACAATAGTTGACACGAATCAACTCCACAGAGTTTAAAAATCATAACAAAGCAAACAAAAACGAATTCAAAGAATATCCACGTATGACCATTTTTATTGATGACAAATTTTCCAGTTTATCCTGGCCTGTGAGGTCGGAACGAGTGATGCCTCGTAATATGAATTTCGGTGCCATTCTCTCACAATCACGATTATCCTATTCTATCTAACAGTCAGCTTTTAACTTTCCTGTATTTGTTCCACTTGTGACCAACACCTGTATACATTCACTCACCCAAAACCCATATATTTATTTACCCAACCCCTCAGCACGAGCATGATGTGAAACAAGGTCAATTTTTAAGCGGAGTTTAACAGGTTTGAGTTTAGAGTTTTACCTTGGGTAACTCGGTTGACATACTAAAGGGAAAGACCCGAGTCCGCCCTATTACGTACCCATATCTGGAGAGAGAATAGTTGGATGCAAAGTGTTAGTGCTATGTGAAATACAAAGAAATTCGTCCAGGATTTGAACTCTGGTCACCGTGTCCATTTCCTACGACAATAACAATTACACAACGAGTATCTATATATACATATGTGCTATGCCTATACGAATACATATTCATATTGATATGTTTGGACCAACATGCATATGCATTATGGCACCTAGATGTGTGCACCTAGCAATAGAAGAGCTTATAGTGTCACACACATGTACAGATCTGCACACAGTCATGCATATGCATTATGGCACCTATGTGTGTGCACCCAGGGAGAGAAGAGCTTATAGCGTCACACACCGGTACAGATCTGCAGGCATTCATGCAAATGTATTATGGCACCTAGATGCGTGCACCTGGGGATAGAAGGGGTTATAGTATCACACACCTGTTCATATCTGCACACACTCATACATTTGCATTATGGCACCTAGACATGTGTGCACCCAGGGTGAGAAGAGCTTATAGCGTCACAAAAGTGGATTTCACATTTTTTAGTATGTAAAGAAATTGAAACAATAAAAAAATGTCATAACTTTAAAAAAAATTGAAAAATTAAAAGTAAAAAATACAAAGAAAAGAAAAGAAACGAAAAGAAAGAAAGGAAGGAAAAAGTAGAGAAAAGAAATAAAGAATAAAAAGAAGAATGAATAAAAAGGAAAAAGAAAAAGAAAAAAGAGAAGAAAAAGGAAAGAAAAAGAAAGATACAAGAAAAAGAAAAACGAAAAAAGAAAAAGATAAGAAAAGAAAAAAAAAAGAAAAAATAGAAAAGTAAAAGAAAGAAAAAAGTACAAAAAGAAAGAAAAAAGGAAAAAAGAAAGGAAAATAAAAGATGATAAAAAGAAAAAAGAAAAAGAATAGGAAAATGGACAAAAAAGAAGAAAAAAAGATCAGAGAAAAGAAAAAAGGAAGAAAAACAAGAAAAGAAAAGAAAAGAAAATAAGAAAAAAGAAAATTGAAGCCAAAAGAAAATGAAAAGAAAAGAAAAAGAAAAGAAAAAGAAAGGAAAAATTAAGAAAAGAAAAAGAAAATGAAAAAACAAAAAACAAAAAAGGTGAAAAAGAAAAGAAAATGGAAAAAAGAAAAAGAAAAAAGTAAGAAGAATAAAAGAAAAGGAAAAAGAAAAAGAATAAACAAAAGGAAAAAAATCAGGAAAAATAAATAATGGATGAAAAAGAAAAGAAAAAAGAAAAAAGAAGGAAAAAAGAAAAGAAGAAGAAAAACATGAAAAAAGAAAAAGAAAAGAAAAACGATATGAAAAAGAAAAGAGAAATGGAAGAAAAAGAAAAGAAAAAGAAAAAACAACAAATGAAAAGGAAAAAATAGAAAAGAAAAGAAAAAAGAATAAAAAAAAGCTACAGAAAAGAGGAAAAAAGCGAAAGAAAACAAAAAGGAAAACAAAAAAGAAAAAGGGAAAAAGAAAAGAAAAAGAAAAAGACCCCCAAAAAAACAAAAGATAAAAGAAAAAGATAAAAAGGATAAAAAAAAAGAAAAAAAAAGAAACAAAAGAAAGAAGGAAAAGGAAATATAGAATCAAAAGAGGTACGAGGTGCATACGATAAGTTTCCAGACTTTTTTCGTATGGGCGTTTAAAATTGTCGTAGACTCTTGAAAATTCTGTTATTGCTATACATCCTATGAGATGACTGACCAACTTTTATGATTTCAGGTTCAAATGAACAGCTACAGCAGCAATTGGAATACACCCTACTAAAGCCTGATTGTCACAGCTGGTCAATTTTAAAAATGCAATCTGGACGTCAGGACACTTTAGAAGAACGATATGCAATAAAATTCCGTTTTAAACATGGAAAAAATGCCATAGAAACATATAGAATGCTTCAGACTGCTTTTCGACCATCTTGCATGAATCGAGCATCAGTTTTTGAGTGGCATAAGAGATTCAAGAAAGGCAGAGAATCTGTGAGGGATGATGAGAGGTGTGGGAGCAGTAAGGAAGTCAATACACCACAGTTGATTGGCCCAAGGGTTAGGGTTAAGGTTACTATGTGGAGGTTTTAAGGGAGTTCAGCAAGAGATTCCGTTGGAAGAGGCCAACATTCTTCAAATCGGGTCAGTGGCATTTCCAGCAGGACAATACACCAGTTCACAACTCCATCCTTGTCACAGACTATTTGACCAAGATGGGTATCAAGACAGTTCCTCAGCCTCCCTATAGTCCAGACCTTGCTCCCTGTGACTTTTGCTTATTCCCTAAGCTTAGAGGCTGTCGTTATGAGACAATTAAGGAGATGCTGTGACGAATGTCATTGACACGCTCACAGAACAGTATCAAAGAGACGAGACAAAAAGAACAGAAAAAGAACAGAGAAGGTTGATATTTTGTGAAGGGTTTCTTATCAACTCATCTTCAGTATAAATCTATACTGTTGTTGCTGGCATGAACAGAGAATGAATATAATTAAATAAAATTATGAATCCAGACCACAGCACTAATGAAATAAACTAGAATACAGACTTCACAGAAGGCAACTGGTTACTAGTTGTGCGTATAATATAGTATAATATATAAAGTTTTGGTTTAGAAGAGATGGATTCATGCCTTTCTCAATTACATTAGTTTAGAGTGAACGCAAACAGCCTCGACCGGAACTTGAACTCGGTATGGCAATTCCAGCTTCTCTGTCACAAACAGTTATGAAAATCGTGCCCACCCCCTATATATATATATATATATATACAACCAGCTCATTGGTCCAGTGGGTAGAGTATTCGCCAATGATCCAGGAGACCAGGTCGCGTCATACCAAAGACTTTAAAAATAGTACTTGATACCTCCTGAATTAACACTCAGCAATATAAGGTACATATCGAGGGTAAAGAGGAGCAAACCAGTGAATGGAGCAGCGCCCTCCCATACACCTCGGTGTTGTAGCTATCGAAAATGAAGCCTTCTGGTAGCCCTCGACTACGATCGCCAACTTACCTTATATATATATATATATATATATATATATATATAAAGAGTAAGAACCTATCTACTTAGTTTTCCCCGACGAAATCATCGGAGTAATTCTGATGATTCTTATATTTTAATGAATTATTTTCCCCAGATATCAGTTTGTGTGATATTTTTTATTTACAAATTGCATCATCTTTTTTTCAACGCAGCCAGAGCTGTAGAAATAGGTTTGAAAATAATATATATATATATATTTATTGGATCTGATGAAGACCTGTTAAAAGTTATTTTAGAGTCCTTGATTCATATCAATGCTCTTAACAGAATGGAAATAACTTTATGATGCTAATGTGACCTTGCCCAGTGGACTGGAGCTGTAGAATATACCGACTGCACCTCTGCAGAAGGGTAAGACCCCCCCCCCCAATGAGTGTTCTGGATATGACATTAAACAATTTGATGGTAAGGTTCTAGTGATATTGGAGATTTAGGGAATGCGGACCACCCCTTCATTGCCATTGCTCCAAGGTCCACTCTGGCCCAGAATGGTAGCACCTGATAGGGCCCTATCTATGGGTTAAATAGAACTAAAATGCATACTTATGCTAAACTGAATCGTTTGAATTAGAACTGTGTGACTAAACTGAATAGCTTGAAATAGATATGTTTTTGACAATTAAACTGTACTAAGATTTAAACTGCGTGCTTATGCTAAACTGGATTATTTGAAATGGAACTGTTTTGACATTGAAACTGAATTTTTTAGTATAGAATTGTTTTTGACATTTACCTATGTGTAAACAAAATCTGTACTTATACTAAACGGAATTAGCTGAATTAGAACTGTATGAATAAACTGAATCACTTGAAATAAAAATGTTTTTGACATATAAACTGTGCACTCATACTAAACTTTATTCTTTGAAACAGAATTGACTATTTGCATTAATATGGATTTAGCGTTAAATAACCTACAAAGGTTGATATGCCATAAAAACCAACCAACAAACCAACAAACCAACCAACTAACTAACCAACCTAATGTGACCGAATATTGTTTTTTTCTTGAAATAATATTATTTACTCTGTGAATTTATTTACATTGAGTTTTTTTTACCAGGAATATTTAGATATTCGAAATTTGAATAATTTATTTGTCCTGACGAAGTTGTTGCCTACTCCGGATTTACTGGATTGAAGAATACATAGATACATACATATATATATATATAGGTTGACTAAAAAGTAACTCCTTGTTTAAAATTCCAATGACTTATTTCTTAATTATACTTTTGACAATAAATTAAATAATAAGATAGGGAATTACTTTTCAATTTTCCTGTATATATATATATATATATATATATATATATATCCGAAGGAAAAAGGAAATAGTCTTGTCCAGGATTTGAAATCGCTCGCTGAGTCTAAATATCCCCACGACGATAGAATATACGCCATGTGCTCTGATTTGAACCCTTCTCTTTCTCCCTCTAGCAATAGGTGATTACTAGGGAAGACTGGTTTCTTTAACTTTTATTCGGCGACCGATTTACGAGAAGAAAATATATCTGAATTCAAAACCTGAAGAGTTTTGAGTCAGAGAATATGTAGCGTATTCGTTCATCATTCTTCTGTTATCAGCTCATCCAAAAGTGTGGCTGATCCTGCACAAGTTTTTATAACTATAAACAAATCACCTATGTTGGTAATCGAGCAACGGTTCTCATAATTTATGTTGGTCGCTCAAGTTGGACGAAACAGTCTATCACACACACACACACACCGGCCCATTAGCCTAGTGGGTTGAGTGTTCGCCAGTGGCCCGGGAGACCGGAGTTCAATCCCAGGCCCATTCATACCACAGACTCAAAAAATGGTACTTGATACCACCGTTGTTAACACTCAGCATTATAAGGTATGGATAAAGGGCAAAGTGGAGCAATCAATGGAAAGGAGTAGCGCCCTCCTCAACACCTCGGTGTAGTAGTTAATGAAAAGGAAGGATCCACGTCGCTCTTGACTACGGTCGTCAAGTTTACTTTGATATTAAATAAACTTTTGTTGTTAAGTTTGACTCTGGAATTCAGTGTAAGAATTGCCCAGACTTCAAGAACAGAATATAACGGACATATGTGTGAGTGTGTGTGTATTTATATAATCAGTGCTCTGTATCAAGGATAGAATATACATATATGTTTATATATGAGTTTAGAGAGTGTACACATAGAGTTAAAGGCGCTTGGTGATTGTCAGTTTCTCACTAATGTAATTATTTTATCAAGTGTTTCACACGTGATTGGTATCTATTTCTATTCTCTAACTAGTCTATATAAAGGGATGATCACACACACACACACACACACACACACACACACACACACACACACATATATATATATATATATATATATATTAGCGTTTATTGCAAGTCTCTTCGTATATGAATTGAGGTCTCGGTAGCCGTTAAACGGATGTATGTAAACAATAGTAATTGTGATTCATAACCATTTAAAATTTACTTCGCTGCTACTGGTTCCTCGTGGCTGAGGGTTAGAGGCTTGTATTGGCGTTTGAGTCAACCGGGTTTCGATCCCAGCTACGGGAAGCTAGTATGTCTAGCCACACTGATGAGTTCTAATAGAACGAAATAGATCTGTCTGTGGATGACTATATATATATATATATATATATATGAGCGTGTGGAGGATAAAATCGGAAGCTAATTCTGGGAACTTGAAATGTTAAGCTACTTCTAGGTAATAATTGAAACCAGAACGAATTAGACAGGTACAATATTGAAACTCGTGTTATATGTATATCACAACTATAGCAAGGTGGTGATGGATATATATTTTTGGGGTATGTAACCAAGAGTAAAAATGAATATTAAGCTCGTATTGCGGGTATAACTTTTGCCATCAAATCTGATATCCCAAAATAATTCTTTTCTCTCTCACTGATGTAAACCATCATATCATGGGTTTAAATCTTAACTGGTTGATGGAATCACATGTTACTCTTGTGAATTGTAATGCACCGTCAATGTCTATGAGGAGGAAATTGAAAATTTCCATAACTCTTAAAACCCTGTACTATCAGAAGGAAGGAAGGAAGGAAGGAAGGAATTGATTATATCGCCTGATCAAGTCTTCAGGGATATCATGTTGTTGGGAAGATCAACTCCGATTCACTTTGACAAGAATCAAAATTCTGTTTCACAAATATATTTCTTTAAGAGTGGGTAAAACTTCTTAGATACATTCCAGTTTGAAGATAAAAAAATTTCCTTAAGAAACAACTACAGAAAAAAATGTAAATATGAACATATAATAAACGCAATTCTCAAACCACAAGGTATAAAATAACCCTAAACGGACAGACATGGCGTAAAATCAATAAATCAATCAATCAGTCATATATATATGGAGATAGATAGATAGATAGATAGATAGAGCGTATGTGTGTGTGCTCTTAACACACACACTATATATATATATATATATATATATATATATATGTTCCGCACACACACATCACATGTCCCCTTTAATACGCGAACACACACACACACACACACACACACATATATATATATATATATTCTAAAGAATCTTTGTTTTAAATGGATGGGTTTCTTAAATAGCAACAGGTGTATACATTTAAAACACACACACACACACACACACACATGCACAAACATACACACGCCCATACTCATGTAACATAGTATTATATAAAACCAAAAAGAAATAGTTTTTGTAGCAATGATTGTTTTAATCTTTTTCTGTATTCTGTGTCATTATTTTCAACACTTTGACATTTTCATATCATTCAACATTTTTATTTTGTTTGAGAATCCATACTTAATGCATCTTCTCCGGTTACTCTCGGACGCCTACTCACAAAACCGACTAAGATACTTCTTTACACCTTTCTCTGTATAACTAGCACAATCCTAATTGCCATTTCACTTTTTCTTCTTCAATTCACTGCCTCTCCTCTTTTTTTTTGTCTTGCCAAGTCCGGCCATTCGATTGGCCATTTTGTTTCTGACGTCGTCATCATTTTGACCTCAACACGCGCCATCTTGAATCTTCGGCGCGAAAAGGTGAAAGCATTATCGCTTAAAAGTACCAGATTGTCTTTTGTAGCTATATTTTTCAAGGGTAGCTGAATTCTGTGATGAGATTGGAAAGAAAAGGAAATTGGGAGCTTTTCTTTTATTTCATCAAAGAATTGTTTTAATTTCTTTGTTTATCGTGTTTTCTTCCTTTTTTTCTTTTCTTTCGGTAATTGCTTTTTTTAATCACACTTATTCACCGGGTCATTGGCCGGATGAGTAGAGTGTTCGCCACTGCTCCGGGAGTCGTGGATTCAATACCAGTTCGAGTAATACCAAAGATTCAAAATATGGTACATGATGCCGCCTTGCTTAACACTCAGCATTATAAGGTGAGGATCAAGGGTAAAGAGGAGCAATCCCATGAATGGAGTAACACCCTCCCCTACACCTTGGTGTAGTAGCTATTGAAAAGGGAGCCTTCAGGTCACCCTCGACTAAGGTCGCCAACTTTATTTATTTCATATGACTATTTTTTCTTTTCATTTCAAAATTTTTCCTACTTTTGCCTTTCTTTCTTTCTTTCTTTCTTTCTTTCTTTCTTTCTTTTCTTAGTTTTTTTTCTTTGTTTTTCCTTTATTTCCTTCTTCTCTTCGATCCTTTATTTTTCCTCTCTTTTTTTCTTTCATTTAATTTTTCTTTTTTCTTTTCTATTTCTTTCCCTTTTCTTTGATTTTATTTCTTTGTTTTTCTCTTTCCCTTCTTCTTTTCCTTAAATCTATCTCTTCTTTTTCCTTCCCTTTTCTTTATTCTTTCTTCTGTATTGACCGTGTTTTTCTTTCTTTCTTTCTTTCTTTCTTTCTTTCTTTCTTTCTTTCTTAGTTCATTCTTCCTTCTTCCTCTTTTCTTTCTTTCTTTCTTTCTTTCTTTCTTTTAAATTACTTCTGTATTGACCGTGTTTTTCTTTCTTTCTTTCTTTCTTTCTTTCTTTCTTTCTTTCTTCCTCTTTTCTTTCTTTCTTTCTTTCTTTCTTTCTTTCTTTCTTTCTTTTAAATTACTTTGTTTTATTTTCTTTTTTCACTTTTCTGCCTACTTTCTTCTCTTCTTTTGATCTATCATTTCTTTTTCCTTTTTTTCCCTCTTTTTCTTCGTTCTTCACATAGTTTGCTTTTTCTTTCATTATTTTTTTCTTTTCCGCGTTCTTAACTTTTTTTTCTTTCTTCATACTCTTTCTTCATACTCTAGTTCTATTGCTTTTTCTTTTTTCGAACCTGGGAATAATGGCAATGAAGGGGTAATCGACCCACTCTGAACTAGAGCCATACCATCAAATACAGTTAAGTGTTATATCAATTACACCCATTTTTAGATGGGTGGTCCTCCTCTGGCAATGAAGGGGTAATCGACCCACTCTGAACTAGAGCCATACCATCAAATACAGTTAAGTGTTATATCAATTACACCCATTTTTAGATGGGTGGTCCTCCTCTGCAGAAGATAAAGTTAGCGTTTTCCGAGCCCCGTCGACAGGTGAGATCTTAATACAGATAACTTGCATACAGTTCTAAAATTTCCTTTATTCCTGTCTTGTACTAAGAATTTGCATGCAACTGAATATAGTTCATAATCATCTTAACCACTTCATACTTAGTTTCTATATCAAAGTTTTAAAAGTCAATGAATTAATGTAGACATGATACAAACAGAAACTACCACTTTGACTCTGACAGTTTAGTCGGTTGGGGCTGTAGAATACACAGACGACATCTCTGCAGATAAATATCTGATGGTGAGGCTCCAGGTATACTGGAGCTTTGGGGAATGTGGAGTACCCCTTCATGGCTGTTGCTCCCTGGTCCACTCTGATCTGGAGTGGTAGCACTTGATAGGGTCCTATATATGGGTCAAATAGAACTGTTTGACATTTAAACTGAGTGCAAATAAATGACTTATGCTAAATTGAATTGTTAGAAATAAAACTGTTTCATCATTTAACTGCGTGTAACAAATGACTGATGTTTAATTGAATTGTTAGTGATACATAGCAATACTTGGAACAATTTAACTGCGTGCAAACGGATGAGTTATTGCGGTCTAGAATTATTTGTGCTAAATGACACTACTTGAAACTCTTTAACTATGTGCCTAAATTGAATTATTGGTTTTACATAAAAATACTTGGAATCATTTGACTGTGTGCAAATGAATGGATACTATTAAATAGAACTAGTGTTAAATAACAATATTTGTAACGATTTCACTATTTGCAAAACAAATGATTAAGATTGAATAGAATTATTAATGTTTGCAACAATTGAATCCACTTAACTGGATGCAAACAAATGTTTTATAGTAAATACAATTATTTGTGTTAGGAATACTTGAAATCATTTAACTGTGTACAAAAGATGAGCTAAGGCTCATTTAAACATGTTATCAACAAAATGTGTTTACAAATCTGATATGCTAAAAATTATATATATATATATATATATGAATAAACAGGATTTGGGGTTAAATAACCTACAGTGGTTGATATGCCATAAAGTCCAACCAAACTAAATCTTATATATGTAATATATATGTATCAAGAAGATTTGACATTAAATAACCTGCAATAGGTGATAGGCCATAAAGCCCAACCAAACTAAATCTATATATGTAACATATATGTATAAAGAGGATTTAGCATTAAATACCTACAGTGGGTGATTGGCCATAAACCCAACCAAACCAAATCTATATATGTAATATAAATGTATAAAGAGAATTTGGCATTAAATAACCTACAATGGATGATATGCCACAATATCCAACCAAATCAAATCTTATATGTGTAATATATATGTATAAAGAGGATTTGACGTTAAATAACCTACAGTGTTTGACATGCCATTTAACCAAACCAAGCCAAATCTTATACATGTAATATATATGCATAAAGAGGATTTGGCATTAAATAACCTACAATGGATGATATGCCATAATACCCAACCAAACCAATCTTATATGTGTAATATACATGTATAAAGAGGATTTGGCATTAAATAATGGGTGATATGCCTTAAAACCAAACCAAACCAATTTGATACAGAGTGAATCTGGGACATGCAAACGAAAGTGTAACCACACACTCCTTAGAGACCCGGAACTGGAGTCTTACTACCAGATGCTTCTGTGTGTCATATCCAGGATAGAAATGGTGTACTCTCGGCCTCTACCGCAAGGTATCAAAGAAATAAGAGCTCTATGGTTTAAGAAAATATATAACATTAAAGTATGTATTCATCCATTGGACCGGATGTGACGCAAGGTCAATCTTTTAAAAAGAGTTCAATTGGTTTGACTTCTGAGTTTTCCTTTTCCTCGACTGGTCGCCTAATCAAGACTGAAGAACCCAGTCTTCCCTACTATTTACCAATAGCTAGAGGCAGAAACAGATGGAGTTATCTTCTTTTCCCCAGAGTATTAGTGCAAAGTGAAACGCAAACAGCCTCGTCCAGGGTTTGAACTTGGGTCGACGATCTCATTTCAAACGACGATAACAGTTACGCTAAGCGCGCCTACATTAAAGGCAACGAATCATTGGAGAGAAAACCTTACTAACTACGGTAGGCGCTCTCTTGTAATCATCCCACACATTCCCAGCATTCAACTTCCGCTATCAAATATTAAATTGATCCTACCGATTTATCATCATTTGCTCCTTAGTCTCTCGAAAGGAAAACAGTATTTCAGCGACTGACAAGAGGCGGGGCTGGGGGACAGAAGCAGGAATGCTTTCTGTCGGTGTCCGTTTGACGTGTGTCTTAAGGCTTCAACGAAAAAAAGAAGAAGCTCTCTTAAACGGATCAGAGATTTCACCCGAATTTCCATCTAAATTCGATTTTATTCTTCTTTTACCAATTTTGCTCTTATTCAAAAGCCCCCACGTATCACGCTACTCGTATATCGATAGAAAAGGAGCCTGAATCCCTACTATCTCTCTCTCTCTCTCTCTCTCTCTCTCTCTCTCTCTCTCACACACACACACACACACACACACACACACACACACACACACACACAGAGACACGCACACACGTATATATATAAATCTATAAACACGTATATATACCTAAAGATGTAAACCTATTAATATACACCCACACTTCGACATACGCGTGCATGCATACATATGTACATATTTATATACACCTGCAAACACATATATATATATATTCACCTACATATATACACCTACGTACACACACACACACACACACACACACACACACACACACACATATATATATATATATATATAGAGAGAGAGAGAGAGAGAAAGAGTGGGGGAGAGATATATAGACAGACAGACAGATTGACAGATACAGTGATAGAGATGATTTCATACACTTATACATAAATGCATACATACATGCACACAGACAGACACATATATATGTATTTATATACATCACTATACACACACATTGATATATATATATATATATATATATATATATATATATATATATTCAAAAGCTCATATTACATCACTACACCCAAAACAATTGAAGTAATTCCTTTCTTAAGGTAGCATTAACTCCTAAAACACACACACACACACACACACACACACACACACACACACACACACACACACACACACACACACACATCAATGCTTGTGTGTATGTATACGAGTGTTGGTGAAATGCCCTTAACAAGCAATGTCAAGTAGAACTAAATCTCTCGTTGTCCGTGCCAGCAATTCAATATCAAAGTGTGTCACAGTGTTATTCTCATTGCAACACTAAAGAAGAATGTTTTATGTATGCGTGTGTATGTTTTTATGTAAGTGTGTGTATGTACGTGCGTGCGTGTGCGTGTGCGTGTGTGTTATATATTTGCCTTCACAGTTGACACACACTAATTGGATAGGAAATAAAACACTTTTTTCTACTTCACTGTCGCAAGAACAGTATTATAGCTCCACGCTTTTGCATTGACTTGCTTGCATGGCCAACAAGAAATTTCAATTTACTTGACATTGAAGCAATTAAATATACTTCACAATCATTTTAAACAGGTCAGCACTTCATACTTTAGTTGCTATATCAATGTTTTAAGAGTTATGGACGCTCGAATCGGATTAACAGCTGAATATCGACGCCTGTAAATACAACGTTACCACGTGGCTCAAAAATCTATTGTCATTTGAAAATTTTCAAGCAAACAACATATTTACGCAGTTATCTAAATGCTTTTTGAAATACTTCATATATTTGAGAGATTATTTCTTATAGCGTTGCTCGCGATGTTATAGTCATTGTCGTATGTAATGGACACAGCGAGCCGAGTTTGAAATCTGAAGCTGTTTGTATTTCACAAAACGATAATGTTTTTATAATATTTCTGATTGCATTTCACATAGCACTAATACCCTTGGGAAAGGTATGAATCCAATTATTCTCCCTCCAGCTATGGGTAAATAGTAGGGCAGACTAGGTTCTTCAGCCTTGGTGAGGCAACTAGTCTAGGAGAAGGAAAAACTGAATTCAAACCAGTTAAACCCCGATTAAAAAATTGACCTTGTGTCATATCCTGCCCGAGCGGAGGGATTGGGTAAATATGATAATATTTCCGCTATGGACAAATAAAAGTGCAGATTGTATTTTTCAACCTTGGTATGGTAACCGGTTTAAAAAGGAAGTTTGAATTTAAACCAGTTAAAACTCTACTAAAAACTGACCTTATGTGAAGTGGAGGGTTTATATACGCCACTTAAAAAAATCATCGTCTGAGATAAATAATTTTCATCATTAAGCTGTAGTTTAATTTCGCCATAATGCTTTTGGAAAAAATATGAAGGCAACCGATTTATGAAAAGGAAAATAATGAATTCAAATCTTTTAAATTCTGCTTAAAAATTTGACGTTCTGTCCTCGGATGACATAATAAAATGATAGATAAGAAAATAAATCTAGCCTAAACACATCTTTATATAGGAGTCAGATATCCTTTCTTTATACATCACTACGCAGAAATATTTAGGTGTAATGGTTAAAGCGCTGAACTGGGGAATCGTAGTCTGCGAGTTCGAATTCCTGTTGCGCTATTACGTTCACTTTCGGAAAAATACTCTCGGGAAAGGTATGAACCCCCTTATCCTCCCAGCTATGGACTTGGCTCTGAATAACCCCAGAAGGTTGATATGCCATTAAATAACAAACAAGCAGAAATATGTTTTGAGGCTATTCAAAATGGCAGTAAATCAGATAGAGTTGTCTAAGACTGAACAGAGATCTGCCATCATATGGTGACTAGGAAGTTCAAACCAAGTGAAATTTACAGAAGAATATGTATTGTGTATGGAGAAGCAAGTTTTAGTAAAATAATGTTTACAAATGGGTTAAACCTTTGTTTGTCACTACGAACCTGGATCGAAAAGAAAGTCTATGGAGAGCTAACTTACTGACTTTTCGCTTTTAAAAAATTCGCTTTTAAAAATTCGCTTTTAAAAAATTCGCTTTTAAAAAATTCCTGACTGTCTTCTGTGACTTGAAAAGACATATCACAATTGACTTTCTTAAAAAAGGAACACCAATAAACAGTAGTTTCTATTGCCAACTTCTTAGGTAATACTGAACTTATTATGCCATTGTTGGTTATTTAATGCCTAATCATGTTTATACATTATATCAAATATTTGATTTGTAAACACATTTTGTCGATACACACAATTAAATGATCAAACAATTTTATTTTTAACAATTCAATTTCGCATTAGTCATTTGTTTGCACTCGGTTTAAATGTCAATCAGTTCTATTTGACCCATTGATAGGACCCTTTCAAGTTCGGCTCGCAGTGTCCAGAGGAGACCTGGGAGCGATGGAATTGAAGTGGTACTCTGCATTCCCCAAACGTTCATCATTACTGGAGCCTCACCATCAGATTGTTTAATGTCATATCCAGTATAGTCATTGTGTAGGGGGTCTTACCACTTTGCAGGGAGGCAGTCGGTGTATTCTACAGCCCTAGGTGACTGGGCCACACAACTGGAGGGGATAACGGGGTTCATACCTTAATTAATATTCTTAAGGTTGTGTTAGAAAATAAACGTAATAGAGTGACTGGAGTTTGAACTCGCGTACTTCGAAGCCCCAGTCTACTACTTAAAAAAGAGCTGGGGGTGGGCATAAAGAGGTTTATGCCTTTCCAAGGGTATTAGTCTGAGAGAGTACGTAATAGCGTAACTGAAGTTCGACCTCACAACGATATCACAATGCAACACGTTACTTATCTCTTGAACGAGCCTAATATATATATATAAAATAAAGAGGTAGAAAAGAAAGAGAAGTCAAAAATTGCTATATCTTGATACAGGAATTGAAAATCATTTGTCAACCAGACAGGAAAAACAAATGGTCTGGTCATAATAAAAAAAAATAGATAAAAAAAGCAAATGAAATTTGGGTTAAGGAAATAGGGTAGCCGGAATTTTGTGTTTTTTTTTTTAAATCTTCGCTAGAACTCTCTTATCATTTCTTTGTTTAAAGATGCAGATGCAACATTTTTTTTTTAAATATAGGGTTGACCGAAATAGATATTATTATAAAAAATATCCATAATTTTAAAGGTTTTTTCTTTTACATGGAATTGTTTGCTCTGTAATTTATCATTATTTTATATTGAGCTCTTTTTTCGATTTTGAATTACATGGAT
The DNA here is from genome assembly GCA_963585895.1 of Sepioteuthis lessoniana. NCBI lineage: Eukaryota > Metazoa > Mollusca > Cephalopoda > Myopsida > Loliginidae > Sepioteuthis > Sepioteuthis lessoniana. The sequence goes on along the minus strand of OY757929.1, from coordinate 39,317,708 downwards.
ATCGCCTGACTTGGAGTGGGATAATATATATATATATATATATATATATATATATATATATATATATATATATCCCTTATAAAAAAACCTAATTCATAGTGCTTATCACATATCTTCCTCTAAGACAACATCTTACAAAGAACTAACATAAAACAAACCCAAGTTAATAATTAGTAAGGATGGCGACCGTAGTCAAGGGTGACCCAGAAGCTTCCTTTTCGATAGCTGCTACCCCAAGGTGTAGGGGAGGGCGCTACTTCTTTCCCAGGATTGACCCAATTTACCCTTGATTAAGCAAGGAGGCATCAAGTACCATTTTTTTAGTCTTTGGTAGGACTCAACCTGGGATTGAACCTGGGTTTCCCAGGCCATTGGCAAACACTTTAACCCGTAAGCCAATGTCTGGTAAATAATAATAACTTCCCTGATAAACTAATCGATCAACACATCTATATCTCCATAACAACAACAATGATAAACTTACAGAATAAACTTATATTACGATAATCAAATGCATGAATATTACAAATTAGACGGGCAAGTAATAATCAACATTATACACAGACACATTAAACCCACTGAACCTCCAAAACAAAACAAAAAAAAAAAACCTCATTATCTACTATACTAATTTTTAAAATTTAAAACGTCAACTCTCATCGTTAAGAATAACACTAACTCCCCACCAAACTAAACTAAATCAAACTAATGTAGTGTATAAATTTACATGTCCATTTCGAGAGTATCTCTCGCAAAATAACATAACACTTAATGCCTACAATGGTCATACAACAACCACACTCTCTCGTCGACTTACGTACCACCTCTCTGACATAACTGCAATAAAACAGCATCTAATTACAAAACATTACAAAGACACTGACAAACTCAAATCTCCCGATAAAAGGAAGATCCTAATCAACAATACAAAAATCATATATAAAAATAACAATAAAAACCGTTTACAAATTTTCGAAGCAATAACTATAAAAAGTAAAAAAAAAAAAAACTGCAATAAATAAATTAGCGTTCAACACTGGCATCAGCATATTAAACTTATTCAATAATTAACCACCCACTGTAACAGAATGAGCTAACCCATGTATATATATAAAAAACACTCCAAATAAATATGAATAAAACTCACAGCGATAAACGATCTAACACAACATCCGAAGATGACCCGCGAAATGGTCGAATATAGGGTACTTTCTTCACCATCTTGACCCAGACATAAGAAAAATGGCAAGAAGACTCGAACGTCTTCACTTAAAATTCGTGGTCTTCAACCAAACATGTTTAGATAACGACTTGTTACCTAAGTATACAATATATATATATATATATATTGTGGTCATATTACTGTTTCACCAATACGTTCCAATAAATGATTGTTAATTGTTGACGGAGTTCTTCTTGTCTTTGAGTTGCCAATACCGAGACAACTTGCTCCAACGAACAATCCCGACCGTTAAAAGAAGTTCCGGATGAATTGTGTCATTCCCTATCTTTCAAATACAACGTGGGCACAGAGGGGATTGATAAAAAAAAAACTACCTGAAAACGCAAGTGGTGGTCACGGAGCCAAGGCCACAATCAAAAACCGTTACCAGCCATAGTATCACATTTGGTGCCGTTACCAGGATAAGACCAAAGTAAAAGTGCCGTGACAACTATAGCGTTACATTTGGTGCCCCAAATATTGTCGTGCACTACGGTATTACATTTGGCGCTGGTATCGGTGATCAACATAGTATTAAATATATACATATACGTGTGTGTGTGTGTGTGTGTGTGTGTGTGTGTGTATTGTAAACATTCGACAGAAAAAATGGTTTAACAATAAAAGTGCTGCTATATGTACTGTCAGTCTTGACAAATTTAGGCCAAACAACTTGTGTGCTCGCAAGAATCATTGCTGAATGTACCGACATGTTTTCTCGAAATCTAAATACCAATAGAATTACTGCAACCGACCGATCTAGCGAAGATGCTTTATGGCAGAAGGAGAAAAAAATATGGTTCGTAATAGAAAATTCCCGAATCCCTTATGTTCGATGGAAAGATTTACGGTTAAGCTTTCACATCATTGCACAATATTTTCTTTCTTCTTTCTTCTACCTTTTTTTTTTTTTTTTTTGCTGCAGACACAATCGAAAGATCAGGGCAAATATACCGATACAGAGAAAATAGATAGATAGATAGATTGATAGAAAGACTGATAGATAGATAAACATTAATAAACTGATATATATATATATATATATATATATATATATATATATATATATATATATATATATATTAACGTAAAGGCAGCTGGGTTTCGATTCTAGCTTAAAGCATCTCACGTATCTAGCCACCCTGAAGAGTAGTGATGCAACGAAAAAGTCTGTCTGCGGACGAAAATTTATATATATATATATATATATATATATATATATTGCTGGCTATGGAAAAATTGTGATAGATTGAGAGATAGATAGATAGATAGATAGATACGCGGGTGTAAAATAAATAATTTTTTCTTTATCTCTGGTAGGAATCTGCTGAGGAGAACCTTCCCTATATATATATATATATATATATATATATATATATATATATATATATATATATATATGGGGAAGATGCTCTCTGAAAACCTTTAAGCATACTATATATATATATATATATAGTATGCTTAAAGGTTTTCAGATAACATCTAGTTTTCAACTGTGTATCTATTCTAATTTGTAAAAGAAGAATGTTTGTAGTTTTGTAAACACCTCAGATAGATAGACATATAGACAGATAGATAGCTAGCTATGCAAGTTGTTCAGCCGCGCATATGTATGTACATATATATGTATATGTAAGTTATTCAGTCGTGTATATATATATATATATATATATATATATATATATATATATATATATATATATATGTGTGTGGTTTGTTGATCATCGTATATATTTACGACCATAGATGTGTAAGTTTTTTTAGCCACGCATTTTGTATACTTGTTCTTATCCACATTTATTTAATGCTATTTTCCAGCAAAAGGACTAATGATTTTTTTTGAAAGAAGCAGAAAAATTATGGATGTTTTCACCTTTATAACAAGTTTTTCACTTTATTATGAATAGGAAAACAGAATTTTGTATTTGCACAAGACATCTGGATCGATTCTTTTCTTTTTAAAGCGCTGCCACGTTATTTGTCCCTATGTAGTCTGAACCTGAAATAGAACCTCGATTATCGCTTAAACATTCTTCAACAGAATGAACGCCATATTATGATACATCATCTCATTTTCTCAGAACCAACAGACCAATGCCAGAATGTTTCGTTAGTGTCTAACATTGTTATGTTTCTTTCCGATAGGCTTTATTTTGTTGTTGTTATTGCTGGAAAAACGATGTTCCTGGCTTATAACTATAATAAAATATATATGCATTTTCCAAACTTTTCACGAGCAGAATGTAACACAAGGTCAATATTTTTATAGAATTTAACAGATTTGAATCCAACTATTTTCATTGACAAGTTGCCTTACCAATGTTTAAGAGCTCAGACGTGAATCCAACTATTCTCCCTCCAGCTAAATATACTATTTAGCTGGAGGGAGAATAGTTGGATTCATGCCTTTCCTAATGGTATTAGTTCAATGTGAGATATAAACAGCCTTCTCCAGGCGATAAACATTACACTAAGAGTGTCTTCTGATATAAGATATAACACGTGACACACACACACACACACACACACACACACACACACACACACACACACACACAAGTATAATCGGAATGTATGAAGTATGATGAAAATGCATCAACACTGAATCATTTTTTTATTTAAAAATTAAAAAAAAAAATTAAAACCAAATGAATACATATGTGTGGTTGAATAACTTACATAAAAAGTCATAATTTCTAGATTTCTAAGTTTAGTTTGGTTTATATATTTAACGGCATATCAACTCCTTATGAGTTATTTAATGCCGAAATGTGTTTTCATTTGTAAATGTTTGATGATAATTATAGATCTTTATATTTTTAAATTGGCCTAATTAGTAGAGTGTTTGCCGGTGATCCGGGAGACCAGGGTTCAATCCTAGGTCGTGTCATACCAAAGACTCAAAAAATGGTACTTGATGCCTCCTTGCTTTACACACAGCATTATTAGGTAAGGATCAAGGGTAAAGTGGAGCAATTCAGGGAATGGAATAGAGCCCTCCCCTACACCTCGGTGTATTGAAAAGGGAGCCTTCGGGTCATCCTCGACATAGGTCGCAACTTATATTTTCAAAGTTCTTATGCAATCATTTTTTCAAAATTACACTTTTTCTTTTATTTGATTACAATAATAAATTGCTTGGTTGTGTTAGAGATCAAGACTCGCCAAAAATATCATAATAGGTTTATATCTTAAGGAAAAGGGCTGATTTCGCATGCTTATGTGAATATGTTACGAAGATGGTTGACTATTCGTCTGCTCTGCTCTCGCTATGAATGAATTTTAAAAGAGACATAATTAGATAGGGTAATGAAGTTATCTGAAAAAGTTCTAAGCCAGAAGACAAAAGGGGTATTGTTGAATTTTTTGTTGTGGCAACACACTACAACTTCTGATAAAACTAGAAAAATCAGAATGAGTTTTTTTTTTTAGTTTTGTAAGAAATGGTAGTGTGTTGCCACAACAAAACTATTCAGCAATCCTCTTCTTTCTTGGTGGGGCTTAGAACTTTTTCCGAGACCCTCGTACATGAATTATAACCTACTCTATGGAGACAAAGTGATATGTTCAAAGGCCACCACCAGTGCAGGAAGATGAAGATGTTACTTTCCTCTGGGACTCCATCATTCACATTGACGGAATTATACTAACCAACAGACCAGACATAGAAACAAAAACAAAAAAAACTTTCGATGAACATAAATGCTATCACACAAATCTGATTATCCCATCTGATAGAAACATCTCTGCAAAAGAACTCGAAAAATATAAGATTCTGGAAATAGAAATTACAAGAATGTGGCATTTATCAATGATCACAATTCCAGTTGGAATAAGAATGCTGACTCACCAAAAACAACCCCCACAACCCCCCAGGGAAATTCAGGGTTGGTACAGGGACTGGAGAACAGGAAAATTAGATGACGAGTGAACACCATCCAAACTACAGCATTTTTGAAATCGACCGGAATACAAAGAAGAGTCCTGCTGACTTCATGGTTTGGTTTGGTTTCTTTGTTTAATGGCATATCAATATTCGTGGGTCATTTAATGCCAAAGCCATCCTTTTAGTAGAACAGTGATGGTGCTATTTAACCCATAGCTGGGAGGATAAGAGGGTTCATACCTTTCCCAAGGGTATTTGTCCGAAAGTGAACGTAATAGCGCGACTAGAGTTCGAACTCGCGTACTACGATTTCGCAGACCATCGCTTTAACCATTACACCACGGGGACACCCCCTGCTGACTTGAGGAGACCTGCTGTCACTCAGACTCCAGTGGAAAACCATTAACTAACGCTGGTGTGAAGAAATCTTAAATGAGAAAAAACGTAACTCCTGGAAAACTATTATAGCTTAGAGTAACTATTCCCTAATTAAAAGGAATAGTTTCACGAATTGCTATCCAAAACCAATAATTTTTTAACAAGTGAGTATCGATTTGGTTTGGTTTAGTTTTATGACAAATCAACCATTGTTGGCTATTTAATGCCAAATCCTGTTTTTACATATATATTAAATATATTATTTATATATATTATAATATTTGAAATATATTATTTGTAAACACATTTGGTAGATACTCACAGTAAAATTATCAGTTCTATTTCAAACAATTCAATTTAGAATAAGTAATTTATCTGTACTCAGTTTAAATGTCAAACAGTACTATTTGACCCATAGATAGGACCCTCTCAGGTGCTACTACTCCAGGCCAGAGTTGACCTACGAGCGATGACTATGAAGGGGTACTCCACATTCCCCAAAGCTCCATCTTTACTGGAGCCTCACCACCAGCTTGTGTAGTATCATATCCAAGACAATATATATA